>CM071927.1:16321347-16721829 GCA_016081115.2 Rehmannia glutinosa | reverse complement strand
CAATGTACTTCATTCAGGTTTGCGTATTGCTATAAAATAGATGAAAACAAATTTGAAGTAGAAATTTGTACTCTTTATTTACTGCGAAAGGGCGAAAAATGGACAAAAATAGTGAAATGGCTTAGTAAAGAATAGGGGATTTTAGCCAAAAATTACCAGTAGGCGTTGATCGGAGATGAGGCCGGCCAAGTCAAAACGTAGTAGAAATGAGTCGACGCCTTACTGATCGACCTTTGAATTCAGTCATTTTTGTAAAATCCGAAAGTTTAGACAAAAATCGATTTTAAGCTAAGTTTTAAAAAGCGTGCAAAATGCTGGCGTAAACCTCATTAGTATACATTACTTTTTATAGCAGAGGCTTTGCTGACAGCGCAAAAATGCTGAAAGATAACGATTTTGTAAAAATGTTAACGATTAATCTTGAGATGATGCGAAAGATATCTCAATTTTCGTTTAGAAATACAATCCGCAGAAAATGATGTCGAATCTCAATATGTTTAGTCTTGATTTATGATAGTGGGTTTTGTGATATTTACAAGCGGATATATTATCACAAAAGATGAGAACATTTTCAAAAGAATATTAAGCGTTAGGTGAAACACAATTTTGTTTTGAAAACGAGAAACTAGAAGCGTCGCCCCAGCGTGACACTGTCTAAAGTACTTTATGATGGTAATATTACAAATAAGTAGAATAACTCCTGCCTTTAAGAAATTTTTCATTCTTTGGATCATCAACCGTATTGAATAGTCTTATACTGCAAATATCTAAAAATCCTTTTAAATACCTCACATGTAGAGATTATTTGGATATTTGAAGCAAACACATAGCGTCACAACATGAAAGAATGTTGGTCATGCGGTTAAATAAAATGCGCTTCTATCGCCATAAATGCTTTGATTCATCAGCGAACATGTCTCATCTTTGTCATTTTGACATTTATTGTTGCCATAGAAGTGAGCGGATCTTCCTTCTTAATGCCGAACTTTTTGAAAAGTTAACGCCACATTTTGATTGCGAAATATAAATACATGCTTGGCATTGCTTAATTTGAAGTCGAGAAATTAGGCTCGTCATCTTTAAATCTAAAGTCTTATGCGTCAACTTGAGAATTTCTTGCATAAGAAGTTATTAGTAGCACCAAAAAATAATATCATCAACATAAATTTGCTAAATACATAATGTTTATACTTTTCAAAAACAAAGAGAGTAGTATGTTTCTTGTAAAACCATTTCTGAAAAGGAAATCATTTAAGTACATCATACCATGCCGGGGGTGCTTGTTTTAAAACCATACAAGACCGCACCCAAGTTTATAAACATCATTAGGCACGAAAAATTTTCCAAAGCCGGAAGATGACATAGACTTATTTATGAACCAAGCCGTTTAAAGAAGTTGATTTAACATCCGTTTGTTAAAGGATTTAAAATTTTTAAAACAGAAATGAGGCAAGCAAAATACGAATAGCTTCGCGTGCTACGGGTGCAAATATTTATCATAATCAATACCTTAGCACAACACGATAATGCCCTTGAAGGCTATAACATTTGCTATTTGAATGATGTTACCTTGATGCGTCGAGTTTGTTCACGAAATACCCATTTTTGTACGATGATTATTTTGAGATGGAGGACAAGGTACTAGTCCGTACATTATTTCTTTCAAATTTATTCCAACTCCTCTTGCATTTCCAAAAGCAGTCCTCTGTCTTCAATAGCTTGTAGCATTTTGAGCTCTTTTTGAGAGATATAAGCTTTACAGCAAATTTTAACCGGAGTCATTTACTTTGTCGAGGGGATCACCCGATAATAAGATTTTTTGGGTGATCTTTTTAATTTAATGCTGCGTGAAGATCAGTATCACCTTTGTCTTCTTGAGGAACATTGGAAATTGGATGATTCAATCGAAACGAGGTAGAAGGTTGATCATTTTGAAGCATCATTTGAGCATTAGTTCGATACCATGTTAACCCGTCCCATATCGTATCTTGATGTCTTCTTTAGACTTCATTCAATTTTACATGAATGAATTCTTTAACATGTATACTAGTCTTATTGCCAAACCCGATATGCTTTGCTCTTCGGTTGAATACCCATAAATATTAAAGCCAGCCGGCGCCGGTCGAGTTTGTCAATTGATCCTTGTAGTAGCTCAGCAACCATGCCTGAAGACCCCAGACAAGCTGTGGCTGACCCCAGAAAGAATTGTCCAAAGGCCTCCCAGCTGCGATTGGGGCGCAGGAGGTAATGAAGGCCAACGGAGGTTGAGACTTCCCCGGTGTTGGCGCGACTGAGAACACATCCACTCCACTCTTATCATTTGACCCATCCAAAGAATATTATCTTTGATTCGGGATAATCTGGTGCCTTTAAAGGATAGAAGGTGAAGATGTTAAATCGACCCCTGTTGTGATCGAAAACTGACCGAGGATGTTGCTTCAACCATGAAGTAGTGACTGCAAAGAACACTGCTTGACGTTTAATTTTGTTAGTGATCTGATCTCGTCATCAAATGCAGGTGGCCGCTCTGATGGCCAAGACCAATTGTCATGTGAAGCAGTTGGGGCCAAGAAAGAAGGCGGTAAGGCAGTGAGCTCGGCAAAGGTAGGTGAACTTCTGGCAGAACCGCGGAGTGAAAGCAGTGTTGACTCTTAAGTGATGAATTCGACTCAAAGTTTCAAAGGTAAATTGTCATTGAGCGGTCCCAGTTGCCGTGATAGTCACCCAACCAGAATCTCATTTCCCTTATCTACGGGGTTCACATTGCCTCACGAAAGAATAGCTAGAAGATAAGGCGCTTCCCATAAGCTTTGATCTGTTCCCGACACCATTGTTCAGTAATTTAGCAGCTTTGTGGCTAGCAGCATGGTGAGAGCAGAAGTAACAAGCAGGGGTGTGAAGTTCAAAGCCATATT
Organism: Rehmannia glutinosa; assembly: GCA_016081115.2. Classification (NCBI taxonomy): domain Eukaryota; kingdom Viridiplantae; phylum Streptophyta; class Magnoliopsida; order Lamiales; family Orobanchaceae; genus Rehmannia; species Rehmannia glutinosa. Next base: position 16,718,914 of record CM071927.1, on the reverse strand, counting down.
TACGGTGAAAAAGATGGAAGGCACCGGAAACTCGGCTGGACATGGTGGACCATGATCTGAGCACTACTTCTTGATCTGCGGCGTAATTGTTAGTATCAAGGGAATGGGTGGCAGCAGGACAATGCTGCGCGTGGAACAAGCTCGATATTCGAGGACATTGTTCAACAGAGTTGCTTTTTCAGTCTGGTGGTAGGAATGCTTATCACGAGGAGCAAAATCTGAGAACATCAGAATGCATGAATCTCACCACCCTTGTGAGGCCGATGCTGGTGAACATAATAAGCAAGAGCTCCTGGCGGCGTAGAGGATAACATGGATTGGAAGTTTAGCCTCCTCATGGGTGAGATGAAACTAGTAACATGAATCCGCGCCACGCAGCTCAGAGTTGTGACATCTCAGCGTGATTCGGCGCTCATTTATAGGTAAAACCAAATTCTGATTGCTAACTGTTTCAGGTTCCCTCTCTCTATGATGAAGTGTAAAAAGGGAAGGGAATACCTAAAAGCGTGAGAAAGGTCTGAAGGCACGAAAAAGGCGACACTGTTTGTGAAGGGAAGAGCCAGCGGGAAGAGAAGAGAGGAAGAAAGGGGAAAATACATTGAGGAAGAGGTTCGAAAGATGTGACCTGATGATTGCTAAAACCCCCAACAGGAGTCTTGTCGATGATATCATCGCAAACTCCCGATGACTCTTGCCACTCCAACGCTCTCCCGGTACCCGCCATTTTGAAAAGAAAGATAGTTGAAGCGGGGATGAAGGAAGTAGAGGAAAGATGAATGCAGGAGTTATGGATACAGAAACAACATGGAGCATTCCATGAGACAAGACACTATGCCATTTCGGATGTGAACGGGCCAAGGCGAAGATCTTTTGATGAATTTAAGGCTGGCATCACGAAGGTTGCCCCAAATATGTCCATGGCTCGAGCACGGTTTATCTTTGGGAAAAAGTGTAAAGTCGGCTACGATAATCTAGAGTGGGGGGTGAATAGATTATCTCCATATTTTTAATTTCGCCCTCTTTTTTAAAACCGAATGCTCAAATACAATATAAAGGTGCGGAATGTAAACAACAGCGTCGATTGCGAGAGTTCAACCAGCGCAGAAACAATCGCCTACCCGCGGGAAGTATATCAGGATGAATTTAAAAAGAAAAAAATTTTATTAATTTTAGAAGTGTCTAAATTCAGCTAACACCTTGAAGAGCACATTGTAGGTCCCGAGGGTGTAAGTGTGGAGTTTAGAGGGGGGTTGAACAGGCCTTACCAAATTTTGATTTAGTCCTTTAAATATTCGAGAGTTAATCTTACTGCAATTGTGTCTTGATGGGCCAAGCCAATTTAGTTGATCATTAGAGTTAGTCTCTCAGCGGGGCCTTTCCCAGTACATTGATGGAATAACTCGGTGTTAGTCAATTAACTTTCAATGTGGTTTTGTTTTATTGCGGAAGACTTAACACCTTAAAGTTTGATTAAGCAGGATTTAGTGCTTGGTTTAGTACTTATAAATTATCAAGTGGATAGCAAATTTATGTGGCCATTTAAGCGAGTTAAGATGCGGGGAGTAAATTGTTGAAATATAAATGACCTGATGAAATTTTTATAGAGGTTCGAAGATGGGGTAGTTAACCCTGCTCTCTTTCTCAACTCTGGAGGAATCCACTAGGTATTGATCAGTATACAAAGTGGTAGCAGTCCCAGGATACAAAGTCGTCACAGCTAAGACTTGATCCTTTTGCAGGACTCGATGCGGAGCGCGCCTTGATCACTGGTGGCTTAGACTAGAAGCTTCTTCCGAATTTTGCGCGCTACTACAACTCCTTGCTCAAGCTCTTTGGATTTGATCACTGAAGCCCTCCAAAAAGCTTAAGGCTGGATTCGACCTTGAACGCTTATACAATCGCCCGTGGAATGTAGACCCACTTGATTTTAGTATTTTTCCTCTTCAGGCGAGTTGAATTTATCTTTCCTTCACGGTGAGTGTTGGATTGATGTTCTTCGTAGTGTAGGCTTGAAGATTGAGAATGTTTTGATTTTCTAATAATTGCTTGAACATTTTGGTTCGGGTGTAACTTGTGTCTCTCTTGTGTCGCTTCTCAAATAAGTTCCTCGGCCTTTTATGGTGATCTTTCAAAAATTTACCCGTTGAAGAGATAACTTTATTTTTGAAAGTCACTTTGCGGTCGTTGGCTTGTCTTGTTGCGATCCTTGGAATTGCCATTTCGCCGTATGAATTGTTCTTTCACAATTTCGGACTTCGACCGCGTGTAGTGCTTCCCATTGGTTCATTTCCTATTGCGGCTTACGGGGAGGCACTTTAGAAAGGTGGTATGGAGATATTACTTGTTTAAGTAATTCTCTTGATTTGTCTGGCGGATCTTTTCTGATTATCTTGACTTGAGTGCATTTCTTTGCTTTCCCAGGTGACTTAGAGTCGACTTCCAATCATTGATGACTCTTGTCACTTCCAGCAGGAAACTTGGCTTTTCTCGAGTTGAGCAGGCTCCACTGTTTGCATCTCGGCTCTTCTTGATAGAGTTCGTCTACTCTTCGTTCGTCTCTGTTGTCTCGCGGCGGAGAGCTTCCTTCTAGTCTTGAGTTGTCTTCTTGCATGTTGGGCGTGGCGACTTAACTCGGCTTGGCGAGGCTCTATTTATTCTGATGCATTTTACAACAAGAATTGGGGTGCCAACTTCTATTCTAAGTTTTTGGCATTCATCAAAATTTAAACAATAAATTTCCTAACAATTTCCCCCTTTTTTGATGATGCCAAAACTTAAACCATTAATGCACGAATAGCAAAGATACATACGAGATAGTGTATTGACATAGAATGTATCGTAAAATCAATCCTTTTATTGATCATAACATTCTTGTTCTTTTACCTGTTGTTTACAAGGTGTATGAGCACATATTTGTCTACCGAGAAAATAAAGAATTTATAGCTTTATTTGAAGACTTACATTGTATGTATTTACATAATAAAATACGAAGGGGTGGTGACAACACTTAAATCTCCTTATTTGTCTCATTCTTTCATCTTGTTCAACATCTTCTTCTCTTCTTCTCTTTTTCTCATCGTCATTCATTGTACTTTTTTCTTATCACTTCGCCACAAGCGACTTCATCTCTTCTTAATCTTTCTGTCTTTCCTCCCATGCATTGGTCTGTCTCTTGTTTTTTCTTCTATTCTTTTCGCATACTCTAAAGTATTACTTTTAGCCACTTGCAAATTTGCTACTTGGTCATTGATAGATCCCTCCTCTTGCACGGATCTATGTACTTTTCGTGTTTTGGCGGGAGGGGACAGGTGCAAGCTTTTCCTCCACCATTTCTTCATCCCATACCTACGGGCGTGTATTGTCTTTGGGTCTTCTTCCCCGGTGAGTGACCCGGCCAGTGGACCATTAGGTATGGTCTTTGTGTTAGCTCTTCACAACGTGAGACCCTTTTCATCTGAGTCCCGAGCTTGGGCCTTTAGACATTTTTGCAAAAGTATCCTTGAGGATGCGGCGTTTTAAATTCATCATCGTGGCTCTGTCCGGGCATACGAGATGACATAAGTGTCTCTGTCTCTTGGAATGCCTCCATGTTGTTCCAAGATGTTCATAACTCGGGCATCCCGTTGCCTTCCACTTAAGCCCCGTCCTGCTTCCAATTGTTTTTCTCTTTTCGGCCGTGGATATAGGCGGAGTGTTGGGTAAGCGAGTCACGGGGAGTTTCTTGCTGATAATGTTTGTGTGAGGACCTGTTGGGGTTTGTGCAATCATTAAGGTCACATCTTTCGATCCTTCCCCCTCGTGATTTTCCTTTCTTTTGTTTAGTGACTTCTTTGTCTTTCCCTTCCACATTTGCACCCTCTTTTAATTTGCTTTAAGGTATTCCTCTTCCCCTTTTTGGCATCATCAAAAAGAGGGACACTGGGAAACATCTTGCAAAGCGGGAAGTCGAACTGCGATGGTAGAGTTCTGTCTCAGTCTGCTGCGAGTATGCAGCACGAAATTCGGATCGAGTAGCATTGGACTCTGCTTTGAAATCGACTTCATCTCGCCGTGAGAAGTGAATTTTGTATTCATGGTTTCTTCCAAGCGGTTTGTAGATCACTCTTATTTTGCTCACGTAGCGACTTTATCTCGGCGGTGTGAGCTTCATGCATGTGCTCAATATGTTCTCTCGACCGTTTTGCATCAACATTTTGCTCTCGTACAGCTTGTTGAACAATGTTCACGGAAGTATCTAACTTATTCCACCGCGCATTGTTTTCTGCATTGTTGCCACCATTTGATCGGCCCCATGCCTCTTAAATCGGTAAGATTGGCATCTCTGTTGTCGGTCGCATGTCCATAGAGGCGATGCCTCTCCATCCGTTCAATCTCGGCCGAATAATGCCTTGAACAACTTGCGGACTTCATCCCGAGTCCTCCATTCTGGTGATGGCCATGCGGCGTCAAAATCATGTCAGTACAGGGACAATGGTGCTTGATGGAAAAATGGGAGGCTGAGTGCGTGAGCGTCTTAGCTCGTTCTCGATTCTTGGGAGTCCGGAATGCCTCCCGAGAGAAAGGAAAAGATTCTATAAAGGAATCATCACGACCATTTGGTATTTGCTCAATGATGAGAGGTGCGGCGTGAAGTTCCTCTTGAGTCGAACTGCTGCGGCTTGGGGCACAGCAGTGGACTGTCTCGGTGGGGTCTTTGGTGAAGTGGACCCGACTTCTTTGAGCCTCGGTAGTTGTCTCAACGGCCGTTGGTCTGGTGATTTCTCCAATTGAGTAAGTGGTCCTCGGCCTTATTAGAAGCGTCATCGGACGATGATGAGATTTCCATTGGTGGCTCATCATCAAAATTAAAGGTTTTGAGTAGTCTTGGGATCGAGACTTGCTCGTGCTTGGAACATCATGGCCTGAGTCTTTTGGATGCATCCTTTGGGGATGACTCGGCTTAATATTGCGCATGCCCGATCCCGAGAAAGGTTACGTCGGGATTATCCTGGGAATCATGAAGTGCGCTTATCTCTTACCGGATGGATCGATGATGGCGGGAGGGATGTTTCTCTGCCAGACTTCTTTACCCGGGAAGTCTCAACCTCCGTGGGCCTTCATTACCTCCCATGATCTCAAGCTGCGGCGAGGCCTTGGTCCTCCCTTCGGCGATGTCATTTGTCTTAGGGTCTTCCCATGGTGGCATCCATTGGAGTCTCAACCCCCATAGGTGCACTTTCATTTCCCAGTGTTAACTCCCAGGGTTGATCGCTTCGTGCCTCATTTTGCATCAACAACGTCATTAGCCTTAGAGTAGTTGGCACCTCGGTGAGAGCAGTCTCAAGCATGTCGAGCCGTTGATGCGACTTGTTGTTTTCTTGTGTTTGAATTTTCTCTACTTCGCCTCCTGGATTCGTTGTTGAGTCATCTGCGGCATTCTCAGGCCTTCTTTGCGGTGGAGGAGGATTTCCCCTCGGTGGCGCACCCGGTGAGTGACTTGGAATGGGGTCACTCGTCTCAAACTCCCGGTATTTCGATTGAATGTTGTAGTTGGGGCGGTGGTAAAACACCTTCAATAGGGGTTGGCTCGTGGTCCCGTATCCCGATTTCATCGCCAAGAAGTCCTTATTGCCTTCTTCGAAGTGGTGAATACAGGAAGTGGTGGCATCAACAACGATTGGCGATTCTTTGCATTTGCAACTCTTTTGTGGCGGCATTCTCCCGGATCCTCATCGGCTTTGTTAGAGAAGACATCAAGGAGAGGATGTGTGTTACAGCCAGTCGGGAGATAGGAGGCGGATCTTGGCTTCTCACGTGCCTCGGCCCTATGCCTTTGCCTTTCCTTCTCCTTGTCGCCGAAGTCTGCCCAAGGATGTTTGTGCGGTTGTCTACGTCGATCTTTGGGAAGCACGGTGGTTAGTCCCGATGAAGTTTAATGTGATTCCTCTTCTTCTTCTATAAACTCGGGCCGTTGGAACTGATTTCGGTGAGTGGTGATTCAGCCATTTTCAAGCTCAGGCGCTTGATGATTCTTCGTCTTCTAGTTTGGCAGAGGGATTTACAGTTCGAGAGAGCAGATTTCTGAGTCTTGGGCGGCGGGGCGTCTTGCAGTGTCTTTTTTACGAGGCTGGCCGTCTTGGCTTGTCAGTTCTCCTCTTTTTGACGATCGGAGAAAGGTATTTGTGAGTCCTTCTCGGCCCGTTCTTTGCGAGGAGCGGGAGACACGGCTGCAGGGGCGGGTGACTCTGCTGCGGGCGGAGCAGTTTTGACTTTCTTTGCGGGGGCATCGATCTTTCAGCTGCAGGGCAGCTTTCTTCTTGGGTGGAGAGGAAACAAGCTGTATCTTGGTCAGCTGATTCCCCTCGCTTGTGTCAGCTCTCTTGGCGTAGGCTCTCTTGTGCGCCAGAGAGGTTTGCTACGAACATCCTCTTGTTAACATGGAATGCCTTCCCATGTCTAAGAGGACTCCTTTCACCTCCATCAGTAGGCCAATCACTAGGCCATATCTTAGGGATCCTCCAAATGTGCCATCTTCCGGAAGGATTTGTTCCCTGCGTTGTAAGATCATTGTAGACAAACTCAACCGGTTTATTTTCTTTTTCTGCGATGATTGCGGCCCATTGTCGGTTTTGCTTTTGTGATTGGTCAAAAGCTGCCAAATTTGATGTCAATACATTTGGCAACTATGTCCAACGACTTGTGATAATCCTCCTTGGCGATCTCTTGTTTCTTGTGTACACTATTTTATCGGCATAGTCGGGCTTGGCTATTTCTTTCCAAGCATCGACCAGGTTTACATCAACCGTTAATTTCGATGCTCCGGTTGGTAGAAGCGTGTTCACCAAATCCTTGGCGAGAGATGGTGATCTTCTTTGAGTGAGCGAATGACTTTATTCCTTCATCGTGAATCTCGGCATTCACGTAGAATTGTCGACCTCCTCCGCATAGGTCGCCGGATATTCTAACGTCGAAAGCGGTTTCAGCCCGGACGTTTCCAATTTTTCAGCGATATTCTTCACTAGGGTGTCGTCGGACCCTGTTTCACCATGCGTCGAAATCCACGGTAGACCCGGTGTGGATTTGCTTTCTAACTTGGTAAAATCATAGGTTGGTGCCATTTTCAGGATTTTATCAAAGAAAAACTTGGAGATTGATTTGAAGATAGATAGGGCTTGAGAGAATTTTGCCTTTGCTTTTGAGAGAGAGAAATGAATAGTTTTGGTAATGTGAGAAGAAATGGACGAAAAAGGTTTAAGTATGGTTTATGAAAGGGCGTGCGGGTGGTTTTGAAATGTGATCGAAATCAACGACTTAGATTTTGCACGCCTATTTAGCATTTAATGTCCAAGTATTTAATGCGGCAACATTTATATCAATCATAAGCTTGGTGTGCGGCTTTATGCGTACACATCATCGTTATCTTTGGCGTATTCCTTAAAAACATTCCGCTCAGTCAAAAGCATTTGCGTTTTTGTCACTTTGCTCATAAGTGACTCGGCTTATCCCTTAGGTGGTTTAACTCTACTTCTCACGATTCTCTTAGTGACTCGGCTGTCGGTGACTCGGTGTATTGTCTTTCAAATCTGGTGATTTCTTGGTGATTTGGGTGTTGACTCTTTTCACCTTTTTTTTGTGTTTCATTTATTTTCTTTGATTCTTCACATAGTGTTAGCTCATTTCAATTAACCCCAACTCATATTTGAGTTCTTCCAAATCTTGACTCACGTAATGGTTTTGTGAAGATGTCGGCCAATTGTTTGTCGGTTGAGATATATTCCAAGATGATGTCCTTAACTTTTCAACATGATCTCTTATGAAGTGATATCGACATCGATATGCTTTGTTCTTGAGTGTAACACGAGGATTTTGAGTAATGGCGATTGCACTTGTGTTATCACACATGATTGGAATTTCTTTTTCCTCAACTTCATAGTCTCTTTCTTTGTCTCATCTAGGACTTGGGCTGTTTGCCCATGACTATATATTATGTTCATTTGTAAATTGGCTATTGAATTTTCTTCTTGCTAAACCAGGAAATCGGCTTTGTTTCCAAGCATTTGACATGTGCACGAGTCTTTTTCTATCGACTCTGCATCTATAGTCGAGTTTGAATAGCGATTAGCTTGAATCCGCTTCCTTTGGATACCATAAGCTGACCTCTTGGCTTCCTTTCAGAAAATATCTCAATATTCTCTTGCTTTGTCATATGGCTCTCTTTTGGGGCGATTGAAATCTTGCACATACACCTACAACAAAGGTGATGTACGGCTTTCTTCTTTGTGAGATAAAGCGATGATCGATAAGTGCTCGTATCTTGTTTGATCTATAGGCTTGCCATCTGCATCCATGTCCATTTTGGTGATGTATTCATTGGTATTTTTACGGAAGACTTCTTCTCCATACCAAATTTCTTCATTAAATCTCTGGTGTATTTTGTTTGACTTATGAAGGTTCCATCCTTGTTGTTTCACTTGGAGTCGAGGAAGAATGTCGACTCTCCCATCATGCTCATTTCAAATTTACTTTGCATGAGGTTTGAAAATTTTCTGACTCTTTGTTTGTAGATCAAAAATGATGTCATCCACATATATTTGAACAAGCGGTATACTCTTTTTGTCTTGAATTACGAAAAGTGTTCTATCTACTTTTCCTTTTGTGAATCCATTTCGGATTAGGAATTGTGACAAGGTATCATACCATGTTCGGGTGCTGTTTCAATCCATATAGAGCTTTCTTGAGTTTGTATACTTTATCTCCAAGAGTCTTCTGCTCAAATCTTGGAGGTTGTTCAACATACACTTCTTCTTCCGATAAACCGTTTAGGAATGCACTTTTTACATCCATCGATATCAATGAAATTCTTGTGTGAGGCTGCGTAGGCAGAAACATCTTATAGCTTCAATCTTGCTACGAGGAAAATGTTTCATCAAAATCTATCCCCTTCTTGGTGATATCCTTTGGCTACTAATCTTGCTTTGTTTCTTACCACAGAACCTTCCTCGTTCATCTTATTTACGAACACCCATTTGGTGCCAATAACATTTTGATGTATGGGTCTTTGCACTTTAATTCCCATACTTTATTTCTTTCAAGCTGATTGACTCTTCTTGCATAGCTTGAATCGATGTGTGTCGTCGATGCTTGTAACACATCTTTGGGCTCATTTGCGAGATGAAGCATGTGAACATGGCTTCTTGTTGAGTTCGGATCTTGTTTTGACACCTTCTCTTATATCTCCAATGACGAGTTACGGTGGATGGTCTCTCGGCCATCTTACATCGGGTTGGAGTAAGTTAGGTTGGATTGATCGTCTTGCGGTACGTGTTCTTTGTGGTCGACTCTCTCGTAATCGCTTTTTACCAAATTTTCATTTGTTTTTGAGATTCCCGGCTATCTCATCTTACGAATTGATAATTCGGCTTGAACTTGACATAGGACTCTTACGTATGATTGGATGATTAAACATCGGTGACTCTTCAATGTCTTCTCCGTTTACATTTGGCTCATCGAATACCACATGAATGGATTACGCAACCATAGTCCTTTTGTTGAGTACTCTGTAGGCTTTGCTTTCGGTGAGTATCTAAGAAGATACCTTCATCGACTTTAGCATCAAAAGCCTTTAGATTGTTTTGCCATTGTTGTGGATGAAGCATTTACATCAAATATTACGAAATATGCAACATTTGGTTTTTTCTTCGGTCAAATCTCATAGAAGTCTTTGTCGGTTAATACATTTATCATACACGTTTGTTTTGAGTGTAGCAAGGTTTGTGTTGATTGCTTTGCCCAAAATCTTTTTGGTAACCTGCTTGACTAACATAGTCTTCTGCTTCTTTGAGAGTTACATTATTCTTGCTACGCAACTCCGTGCTGTTGTGGAGTTCTTGCTGTGATAGTTCATGACGATACCATTCTCAATACAATATTGAGTTATTATTCCATTGACAAACTCGGTTCCTGTCGATCTTATTTTGATAATGGTTTGACTCTTCTCGTTTTGAATCCTCTTCATCAATTTGTGGTAGTTTTTGTAGAGTTTTTTCTTCTTTACACATAAATATTGTCCATGTATATCTTGAGTAGTCATCTACCACCACCAAGTGTATATTTATTTTCCCCTTATCTTTTTTGGTTCCTTTGGGCCAAATAGATCCGTATGTAGCGGATCTGATATTCTTGTTGAAGATGGACATGTCTTTTCTTTGAATGAAGATTTGATTTGTTTTCCCCCTTGACATGCATCACATATACTCTCCTTTTGTATCTTGATGCAGGAAGTCCTTCCACAAGATTACTTCGTGCAAAAGCATTGTTGTTTTGAAATTTAGGTGACTCGGCTTTTTGTGCCACAACCAACTTGATTTGTTGTGCTCTTTGCTAATAGGCAGAGTGTTGGGTGTTGCGGTTGACCAATCTACGACATACGTATTCTTTTCTACATCTTGCGGCCACAACCTCATTTGATTGATATCCTTGATTTGGCATACACCCGTGTTGAATCGACATTGTAGCCCTTGTCGCGAGTTGGTGATGCTCGATAAGTTGAAGTTGAGTCCTTCAACATATGCGACATCTGTGATTTCTAATCCGTTCCTCTTGATGGATCGATGCCTCTTATTTCACCAGGAGCTTCATTTATCCAAATATGACTTTTGCTCCTTTAACTTCCTTGAATTTTTGTGATTTTTCTTCTTTCATGTCATATATGCGGAACAACCACTATCCATGTACCAGGTTCTTGGCACTTTCGGTTATTCCTTGAACTGCGATCAAGGAAATTAAGTTTTAGGTACCCATACTTATGCAGGTCTGAGGGAGTTAAATTGTAAGATGATCCAACCAACTTATAGCGAATGTTTTGACTCTAAGGGGTTGCCATCTATCAGTGCCATAATCATAATTAATCCTGGCAAATTGCTTGGGGATTTAGGTTCATACAATTTGTCTCTTTTGTATGCGTATGCTGTGTATAAGTTTTAGCAATCGCATTCTTTGGGTAATTGTGGTGTCTCGAGTGTAGTGCTAGGTGCATATGTGTCTTTGATGAAAGCTCTTATACTTTTGGAATGGCCTTTCTTTGAGTTAAGGCACTTTGCCATTTGGGCTTATATTCCATAAGTCTATCTTTGATAGTTTACATTATTCAATCGGCTTGGCTTGGATATTTTCTACCATTCCCATCATATGTATTTCTCTTATAGATTTTTGGGGTTTTGGTAGCTCTGCTTCTTTCTGAGTATTTTTTGTTTGGAGTTTCTTTGAGGAACTGTTTGAATCTCTTCATTTTCTGTGCACTCAGTTTGTTTTCCTTTTCCTTTATAACCAAGGCGAGTTTGCTTGTTTCTATGTTTTGGAGTGAATGTGTGTAACATTTAGAGTTTTGGATTTTCGGACTCTTCATGGCTTGAAGATCCTTTTCCAAAACTATTTTTGAGGTTTGACATAGCACGAGAGGAATTAAATCTAGCTGTCTTGTCTCCACATTCTCTTTGACTAATAATAAGATCATCCAATGATTTAGATGCCTTAGTGAATGAGGTAATAACATTTTTGAGTCATTCTCCCTCTTCTCTATAAGCAGCAATTCTGCTCTTAATTTAGCATTTTCAGCCTTTAAACTTTCATTCTCATCGACTATTTGACTTAGAGTACTCGGCTCCTTAGTCGGCTTTGAGTTTGACTCTTGAGTAAACATTTTCCTCATTTAATAGTGTGTGTGAGGATTTAATGTGTTCAAAATCTTTCATCATTTTCCTAATGAGTCATAAAGATCGAGTGGGTGATGAAGTGTGTGTGTCTGATCACTATCACTAGAGTCGAGGTTTTATGAGTTAGAGTGTACCTCATCTTCTTGGTCGGAGTTGATCTTGTTCCTTAGCCATCTAGCGGATCGGGGCTGCGAGTCACTTGATTAGTCGGCTTCTTTGCTCTGCGAATCAGCCATGTCTCTCTTGACTTGGTTGTTTTTAATGATCTCTGCGGCCATCATTGCCTTTTTCTTTTCTTGTCTTCTTTCTACGAAGACCTTTTCTTTCTTCTTCATTCTGTATTTGTTAACTACGAGGATATGAAAGCGATCAATGGTATAGTGACCTGGTTGTCTACAGTTCAGCATAGATATTCAGCCTTTTGATCAGCTCTTTCCATTCTTGGATTATCGACCCTTTGATATTGACTTTTTGATGATCTGTTCTCTTGGTTGGCCTATCTTCCCTTGATTTGGAGGGAGGGTAGTGTCTTGGAAGATTCGCCCTTTCCTTTCTTGTAGGTCTTATTGAAGAACTTGTTGAATCTTTTGACCATCGGGCTATTTCTTGGATCAATGACTTCTTTGACCTCGGTCTCTTCCCATCTTTAACAATTAGAAGCATGAAATTTGTTTTGGGTGCAGGTTGTCTCTTTCTGGTCTTTTCTTCTCGGCTCAAACTCGTAGGCTTTGAGGCGAGAATAATTCATGGTTGGATGTCTTTGATAGGTCCATGGAATGTCTCGGTGCCATGACCTTCATTTCCCATTAAATTTGGAAGACTTTTAGGATCTTATACACACATTTCATACTGTGTATATTCTTTCCAAGTGCGAGATAGCTCATTGGTGATTTACGTGAACCGAGCATCCAGTTGATCGGTTTTCTCTGAGATCATTTTGAAGTTCTAAAATTTACGTACAACCCTTTGATAATTTGTTTTCTTTGATTTGCTCACGAGCCTTCACAAATCAATGTTAGCTTGTCCCGATTTCTTTAGCCGTTTTGCATGATTTGACTTTATTGAACATAGCTTTGTCAAGGTTTTGTAAGGATGTCCTTGGCTACATTGTCCAGGTTGTATCTTTTTGTCATCATTTGTCCATTCGGTTCTTGGTTTTCAACCATGGTAGTGCAGGGCAACATCCTCTTCTCCTTGATTGCGACTCTTCTTACAGTGTGTTCACCTTAAGGATTTGCGGTGGCCCATCTTATCCTTTATCCACATCTCATCATGTAATCTTGATAGATGAGCTTTGCATCACGAATTTTCCAATCATCAAATTCTTCAATTGTGAACATAGGGATGCGTGTCAAATTTCTTCCATGATAATAACTTTAATTGATAAAAGAGTTTTGAGTTTAAGTACTAAAGCGAGACTTTGAAAAGTTTGGAGATCTAGTTGATAACGGTGCGGAGGGTTGATGAACCAGCGGCTCACGATACCAACTGTAGGTCCCAAGGGGGTGTAAGTGTAAGGTTTAGAAGGGGTTGAATAAACCTTGCAAATTTTCGATTTAGTCCTTTTAAATATTCGAGTTAATCTTACTGCAGTGTGTCCTTGATGGACAACCAATTTAGTTGATCGGTAGAGTTAGTCTCTCCATGGACTCAGCGAAACATTGATGGAATAACTTCCCGAATTTGTTGGTCTAAATTAACTCATTTGTGGTTTTGTTTTTGCGGAAGACTTAACACCCTTAAGTTTGATTAAGCAAGGATTTAGTGCTTGGTTTAGTACTTATAAATTATCAAGTGGATAGCAAATTTATGTCGTGATTTAAGCGGAGTTAAGATGCATAGATTAAATTGAAATGTAAATGACACAATGAAATTTTATAGAGTTCGAAGATGGGGTAATTCTGCTCCTCTCTTCTCCAACTCTGGAGGAATCCACTAGGTATTGATCGGTATACAAAGTGGTAATGATCCCGGATACAAGTCTTGATCACCCACGGTGACTTGATCCTTTGGGACTTAGTGCAGAACGCCTTGATCACTGGTGGCTTCTCGTATGACTCGGCACTTCCTGAGGGCGGTGCCTTGCTACTCTGACTCACTTGCTCAAGCTCTTTGGATTTGATCCACGAAGGCCTCCAAAAGCTTAAAAGCTTGGTTCGACCTTGAACTTCCTACAATCCGCCGTGGAATGTAGACCCCCGATTTTCGGTATTTTCCTCTTCAGGCGATTGAATTTATCTTTCCTTCACGGTGAGTGTTGGATTGATGTTCTTCGTAGTGTAGGCTTGAGGATTGAGAATGTTTTGATTTTCTAATAATTGCTTGAGCGTTTTTGGTTGGTCTGTAACTTGTGTCTCTCTTGTGTATGACTTCTCAAATAAGTTCCTCGGCCTTTATAGTGATCTTTCAAAAATTTGCCCGTTGAAGAGATAGGCTTATTTTTGAAAGTCACTTGCGTCGTTAGCTTGTCTTGTTGCGATCCTTGGAATTGCCATTTCCTCGTATGAATTGTTCTTTCACCTTTCCAGGACTTACGACACGGTGTAGTGCTTCCCATTGGTTCATTCCTTTTGCTGCTTAAGGGTGAGGCACTCAGAAAGGTGGTATGGAGATATTACTTGTTTAAGTAATTCTCTTGATTTTATGTACAACGGATCTTTTCTGATTATCTTGACTTATTTGCATTTCTTTGCTTTCCCCAGGTGACTTAAGTCACTTCAATCATTTGATGACTCTTGTCACTTCAACTTGAGACTTGGCTTTTCGAGGTTGACTTGGTGATCTCCACTGTTTGCATCTGGTTAACCCGATCGATAGAGTTCAGTCTACTCTTCTTTCTTGAGTACTCAATTTGTCTCGCGTGAGTCTTCTTCTAGTCTTGAGTTGTCTTCTTGCATGTTAGGCGTAGGCGACTTACTTCGGCTTGGCAGCTCATTTATTACAATGCATTTTACAACAAGGGGTGGGGTGACTTCCTATTCTAAGTTTTACATGGCATTCATCAAAATCTAAACAATAAATTTCCTAACAACCACACTCTTCTTCAACACCACCTTTGGAGATTACCCACAATCTCTTTGAAGATTACCCCAATCTTCAACCTTGACGAATCCCAAATTCTTCCCCAGCACCTCAATAAGAAGATCACCACAATCTTCACCTATCACTAGATCATCCAAGTGTGCTCTTTCCGCGAGAACACTCACAAGGATATCTTGTGTTTGAATGATAACCAAAAATCAAGATTACAACTCAATAATGAATAACACAATTTGAGTGCAAGGTGTAATCAAGAATAGCTAGACCTCAAGGATGTGAAAGTGATAAGCTAGGCAAATTTACAACAAGAATAATAACAATGAAAGACCAAGTATTTGCTTGAAGTGTATCTTGTTGTGTTGTATCTCAAGTGTTGTTTTGGTTGCTCCAAAACTTCCTCTGTTATAGGAGATGATTGATCAAGCATAGGCTCCTCTTGGCGATTGAAAATCTCTGAGGAAAAAATACAATTAAAATCAAGAATATAGCTGTTAGAAATCAATCCCACAATTTAAGGAAATGTGTGCCAACTGTCAAAGCGGTCATATTTTCTTTGTCCCAATACAGGCGACGGTCATACGAGGAAATAAGAGAATTAAGAACACTTTGAAAATTTCAGGCGGCCCAGGTCGACATAGGCTTTGGCCGGTCGGCCACTGTCTCAAGGTCCCCTAAGCAAAAACAAGAGGAAGTTACGTAACAAAAATGAACTCCCAGTGCGGAGAGTCGGCGACCAATATTACATCCGTCTCATTTTTTGTTTCTAAAAACATCTTGGTGCGGGTTGCCCTATAGGGCGGCGATCAATCCTGAGACAAAAATGTTGTCCCAATTTTTGTCGAAAATAAAACTCGAAATACTCAGAAAATTTAGTAAAAACAATTTAAACAAATCGGGAGTATTTAGACAACATTTAGAAATCTTGTTTTAGGAGTAAAAACCCATTGACATAAAATCATTAAAAGTGTTGTCCATTATTATCAATAATAAACTTGAGGAAATACTCAGGAAAATATTAAAACCATTTTAAATCATTTAGGAGTATTTGGACAACCTTTAAAAACATTGTTTTGGTGATAAAATAAAATCTTCAAAATTAAGATAAAAACATGTATCAAACAATCTCCCCACTTTTTGATGATTACAAACCAAAACAATTTATACACAAACTAAAGAGAGCAATTTTTAGAAATGATTTTCGGTAAAAACATTTGGCCGTTTGGAAGCAACCAAAATTTCCAAAAATATTAAAGCAACCAAGTAGGAGTAAATATATTCAATAATAAGCACAAGCTCCCCTATCAACAAGCATATCAAGAATAATGTAAAAGCAATTATCCATAAGCTAAAAGCTTTAGCTTTTACAATTTGTTCAAGAGCTTATAAGCTCCCCTGTCCAAAACATCATTAGACAATAATATAAGTCCATCAAACAACAATTGGACTAAAAGCGAATCACAACTTATGGCTTTTATGAGCCATAGCTTATAAACATGACAAGTTTATAAGCTCCCCTGTCACAAAACATCATTAGACAATAATATAAGTCCATCAAGCAACAATTGGACTAAAAAGCGAATCACAACTTATGGCTTTTATGAGCCATAGCTTATAACTTTTATGACAAGCTTTTATTAAGCTTCTTTGAGCTAATGAGCCAATATCCTGTTTCTATCTGTTTTCTCCCCCTTTGGAATCATCAAAAAGAATATTAGGATGGTGAAAACACCATACAATAATATCAAAGCGCGCCAAAGGGCGGTTTAATAACCGTTGAGCAATTTAAGCATAATAATCGAGGAAAATGGGAGAGGTGAAACATAAAGAGATCCATAAGCTCATTAGTTTAGCTAAAACATGATTTCAAAAAGATTTTAATACATTTTGAAGCAAGAGAATCATGTAGAAGTTGAAAGTTTCATTGCGACATTTCAACAAACACCTTGTGTGCGTGAAAAATAAAAGAGGTTGCATATAGTCCTTGTAAAGGTTTCAAGCCAAAAATTTTCATATCATCAATCAACTTCATTCCAAAACTCAATAAGATCATATGCAACATATGCAACATTTGTTCATCAAAAAAAGCTCAAGTAGATTCTCAAGGGTTCATTGATTGAGATAAGCTAAGAATGATCAAGGCATTACAAATGCAAAAATTAGAGCATCCATCAAGTAATAAGTCATGCTTTCAACAATACATGTATCAAATGTCCCAACATATCCAACTAAGCATAATGATCAAAGCATTAAGAAAGCACTTTTACCATCAAGTACTTCATACCAATTTTCAAACAATGCTTTAGAGTATTTTTACCATCAAAGACTCCATCAAAGTCATGATCATCCACAAGTCATTATCAACTTGCAATTTTAACCCTTTTAAGAAAGACAAGCAAATATCATTAGTACAAATCGTTTTACAAAAAGTTCATCAAAATACAAAGCATCATTAATGAAAATGCTAGAAAGTAAAGGGGGTGGGGACATCATTCCTCATCAGGAGAAGCAAGTTAGGAATAAGGTCTTTGATGAATTTCTTCAATTTGCCGATAGACCTTTTCAAACTAGAATTTTCCTTTTTCACAACCGGAGCTCTTTTCTAAGAGAGGCCACATCTCTAAATGTTTCTCTTTCCACTTTGGCCATTCTCTCTTTGAGATTTAGATCTTCAACATCCAACTCGTCTTCATCTCCTTCCTCGTTTTTCTTCCTCCTTATTTCTTGTTCATTTCCCATATTTTCTTCTTCATTTTCCTCTTCATCATCTCTTTGTTAAGTCAAACTCACCTCTTCCAATATTTTCAACCTCATTGTCATTAAAGAAATCATCCGAGGTTGTTGTTGATGTCGAGCCGTCCCTAGCGGCTTTGGTAGGAACCAGCGGTAAATGTCGTCGCATTCTTACCATTTGTAGAATGTTGGCATTATCAAAATCATTGTGGCCAATTTCGGTATTTATTTCATTTCGGGTATCCCGATAAGTATAAAAGTCGGCAAATCAAATTTCCCAAGGTATATTTTTCTTGGTAAGCTTTCTAGATTCAACAAGCAATATACAAAAATTGCCCCATAATTTACTCTTTCTCCTCGAACAATCTTATAGGTGAGAAAGAGTTCGAGATTACTAGGAAGTTTTATTTCCTTTCCACAAACACAATAGGAGCAAATGATAGATATAATCCAGATAATTTGGCGGCATTAAGTATGTCGCCGGGATATACTCCTAAAAATTTTCACATCATCTAGTGAAAGCAAAAGCGTTATCATCCCAATGGCGCAATCTACATTGACCACTCCATCATTTGTACGTTAAAGTGATTACAAATATCGGCGATGTCAAGAAAAATGCTACCGTTAACAAATGTGTGAAGTTCAAAGGATTATCTATCATAGCATCAACAATCCACATATTTGCATAGAAAAGTTTTATAAGCTCGTCATCATAGTGCAAACACGGATTATCCCAAAGTGAAACCCATCCTTGAATTTCAAAATAAGCTCTAATATCAGGAAATTCATCATGAAATGTGAAAATGAACCATACGGGTGCACGCAATTTTCTTATCATTCAATCGATATTTTCATAATGTTCCTCCATAAGTTTATTTAAAAATCGAAATCTATTAGCTCTAGAGGGAGGCTCGTAGAGGGTGATAACTTACTAGAGTCCCAATGAATGCTCGATTTTGAAACAAAACTCTTAATTCGACAATCTCTTTAGTAAGCCGATTTTGATAGTCTCCTTGTAGAATATCATCTTGTTGGGGATTGGAAGAAGATTCTCCCCTTTGCCTCCTTCTCTCTTTTGAGGATTTCGTTCGTCGAAATTCTTGGAGGTGCCATATATGTAAGATTCTTGTGAAAATAAGAAAATTAGCAACAAGAATCGTGAAAAATGATGAAGAATTGAAGATTGTAGAAGAAAGTGGATGAAGAAACATTTTTATAGGGTTTTAGGGATTTTGCTTCGTCTGTTTCAAAAAGAAGAACATAATGTTTTTAACAAGTGATTTTGTCTTTGGCGGAGGTCGGTAGGGTGCGGCCGGTCGAGGTGCGAGCGGCCGTCGCCCTGCTTTGGCAGATCGATGCAATTTTCCTTTCCGAGAATCTTCCAATTCGATTTTCACCCCAAAAGTTTTAAAACTTTGCAAAAAGATAATTTTGGACAAAGTCCCAACAAATACGGGTTTGGAAAACATAAATTTGAAAAAATCGAGACTTAGCGGTAGTGCCCTTTTAAAAGAATTTTTGCAAAATCATTTAGGGGCAACTTAAAGGGGTTAAAGTGAAATATCTTGAAAGATATGTGCATAAGCATAATATCGAGTTTAAAGAAAAATACGAGTAGACATACCTCGATAGTTTAAGAAACTTGATGACGTAATAGCCTTGATGAGTATGAAATATGTATCTACACAATTCTTAGACAACATTTGCATAGAAAATACAAGTGTAGGCAAGTAATAGGAGATATCAAAAAGAGCTTATGCTATAAGATTTCATAAGAGATAATAAGCCACATAAGTCTAATAAAATGCTCAAGAGTTTTAGAAAATCATGCAAGGTCTCTTTTAAAAATTTTGAAACTCATAAATATATAAGAGACCTATATTAAAAATAAATACTTGAAGACTCATTTTGCAATTAAGACACAATTAAAAACATGCATAGAATTAAAAATAAAATGCATATATAAATAGAGATACGGTTTACCAATTACGCCGTTTCCATGGGTTGTGTCTTTCCCATTGTTGATGATATCTTCCCATTGAGAAGTCACTTTGTTGATGATGACTTCTTTGATTACTCCATTTCAAGGTTTGTTACCTTTCCTTTGTTGATAGTCTCGTCTTCTTTGAAAATCATCTTGTTGATGATGTCTTTGCCATTTCAAGGATTATGTTCTTCCCATTTTTGATTATATCTTCTTCTTGGAAATTGGCTTTGTTGATGGAATAGTTTCTCCTTTTTGATCAAATGACACGGTCATTTGATATCTTCTTGGCGGTATGAATTTTCTTGATCATTATTTTAGGGTACCTAATATGACATTATTTTGTGGTACCCTCATGTGTTTGGGTCCTTTGGGATTAGTCTTGAGACTTTTAGGTCTCCAATGATAATTAGAGCTATTTCTAGCTCGACAAAAATTACCGTATGACCACTTTTTACGCAATAGAAACATGTAATAATTACAGAAGCATAATGACCAACATCTTAGAGACTTGATTCTTTTCATGTGATTAACATCCTTGGGCTTATGATCAAGTTCTAGTTTCGAATAATCGACAATCTTGGTCATTTATAAATTTTCAAGTTGGATTTAGATAAATCATTTTTCAAGTAACTTATATCCTCAACAAAGTACTATTTTCTTTTCAAGGTTTCTAACCTTGTCAAGTGTGGTGGTGTGAGCACATGATAGTGATTCATAGGAAGTAAATAAACTATCCTTATTATTTTCAAAATATTGAATTCCTTTTTCAAATTTTGTATTTAACAAGTAAGCTTTGGAATTCATTTTGAAGTTCATCATAATCATTTTGTAAATCACTTTAATCATTTTGAATGACAATATCATAGGAAGTAGAGGGTTTAAAGACAAACCTCATTTTCTTCTTTGATGCCCATAAAACAATATTCAACTTCTTCATAGTTGGAAGTTGTAGAAATCTTGTTCCTTAGATTTGAGCTTGTATCGTTTGAGAAGTAGATGCTTTTGTTTGACTCCTTTTATTTGCAAATACTCCATAGATGGCTTCTAATTTTCCCATACTTCATGTGCCGACTTTATTCCTACAATATGTTCATATTCCAAATTAGTAAATGAACAATACAAAATATTGAGAGCTTTACCGTTTAAGGAGATGATTTTCTTCTCTTCATCATTGAGCTTTTGAAGCCTTTTGAGGTGTGTGGTGTATCTTTCGTCGGAATGGATTCTCCGTTTATGACGGTGTTCCAAATGTCGAAGACATGACCTTGTAGTAGCATTCCATTCTTTCTTTCCAAAAATAAAATTTTTGGAATCAAATAGTGGTGGCTTGGTGAAGGAGGTCTTGGGATAGATGAGCTTCGTTTGTAGCCCGACGATCGTTTCTCTTTACTCGTGATGTGAAGCGAGCTTACCAAAAGAGTTTGGCTTTGATACCACTTGTAAGTCCAGCGGCTACGATGTCCCAGAGGAGGGTGAATAGATTATCTCCGTCTTTTCAATTTCGCCCCTCTTTTTAAGCAGAATGCTCAAATACAATAATAAAGGTGCGGAATGTAAACAACACCACGTCGATTTAAAGAGGTTCAACCCACCTGGGGCCTAATCCTCTACCCCAGTATATCAGGGATGGATTTCAAAAGGAAAAAGAATTTTATTAATTGCAAAATTAATACAAATTCAACTTACAACACCTTGAAGAGCACCACACTCTTCCACACCACCTTTGGAGATTACCACAATCTCCTTTGGAGATTACCACAATCTCCTTTGAAGATTACCACAATCTTCAACCTTGCGAATCCCAAATTCTTCAACACCTCGATAAGAAGATCACCACAATCTTCTTGCACCCCTATCACTAGATCATCCAAGTGTGTCTTACCCCTGAGAACACTCACAAGGATATCTTGTGTTTGAATGATAACCAAAAATCAAGATTACAACTCAATAATGAATAATACAATTTGAGTGCAAGGTGTAATCAAGAATAGCCCTGAACCTCGAGGATGTGAAAGTGATAAGCTAGGCAAATTTACAACAAGAATAATAACAATGAAAGACCAAGTATTTGCTTGAAGTGTATCTTGTTGTGTTGTATCTCAAGTGTTGTTTTGGTTGCTCCAAAACTTCCTCTATTATAGGAGATGATTGATCAAGCATAGGCTCCTCTTGGGGATTGAAAATCTGAGAAAACATACAATTAAAATCAAGAATATAGTGCATTGAAATCAATCCCACAATTTAAGGAAATGTGTCTGTTTTGTCAAGCGGTCATATTTTCTTTGTCAATACCAGGCGGCCGGTCGCAGAGAAATAAGAGAATTAAGAACACTTTGAAAATTTCAGCAGGGCGCCGGTCGACAAGCTTCGGCCAGTCGACCCCTGTCTCGCCGCAGTCCCCCAGCAAAAAAGCAAGACGGGAAGTTACGTAACAAAAATGAACTCCCAGTGCAGGTCGGCCAAGGCGGATCGATCGCTGCCGGTCGCCCCCTTGGGCGGCGGTCGACTGACCAATATTACATCCGTCTCATTTTGTTTCTAAAAACATCTTGATGTCAGGGTTGCCTATGGGAGGCAGGTCGACCACGAAGAGAAATGTTGTCGATTTTTGTCGAAAATAAAACTTAAGAAATACTCCCAAAATTTAGTAAAAACAATTTAAACAAATCGGGAGTATTTAGACAACATTAGAAATCTTGTTTTAGGAGTAAAAACCCATTGACATAAAATCATTAAAAGTGTTGTCCATTATTATCAATAATAAACTTGAAATATCAGGAAAATATTAAAACCATTTTAAATCATTTAGGAGTATTTGGACAACCTTTAAAAACATTGTTTTGGTGATAAAATAAAATCATCAAAATTAAGATAAAAACATGTATCAAACAAAAAGGTCTCAAACTATGTGAAGAAGGCGACGAGGCGTGACGGAGCTTTGGCGGTCGCTCTGTTGGTCACTCTGCTAGTCGCTCATTTGGGAAAAAAGGCGATGCGATACACGCCCGAGAGAAAGAGGAAGAAGCGGTGGTGGAGGAAGAGGTTTGAGACCTGAGACCTCTGCTTAAAAACATTGAGTACATAGATCCAGGCAAGAAAGGAGGGATTTATTAAATTTGGATTCGACAAAGTAGCTAACACAAGTGGCTAAAAACAATCTTTGAGTATGTGAAGAAGATTGAAGAAGAAAATAGAAGACAAACTCAGCTATGGGAGGAAAGACAAGAAAGAAAAAGAAGAGATGAAGCCCGAGAGAAAGGCGTATGAGAAAAAGAAGGCGGTGAAGATGAAGAAAGAGAAAAAGGTCGAGGAAGATGGTTGAGTGAAGAAGATGAAAAGAAGGAAGCGTGAGAAGGAGATGAAGTGTTATTTGCCCACCCCCTTCATGTATTTTACTATGTAAATACATTTTTATGTAAGTGTTACGTACATCGAATAAAATCGTTCAATTTCTATACTTGTGTAGATATAGAACATCATAGTTACTTTAAATTACATTTTTTTATGCTACGATACATTTATGTAAGGTATGTAAAGAACAATAATGTTATGATCAATAAAAGATTGATTCTCGCATACGTGTGATTACGCATTATGCATACGTATCTTTCTTTATTACTTTATTGTATGAATGTTTTAAGTTTTGGCATCATCAAAAAGGAAATTGTTGGGAAATTAATTTCTTAGAATAGAAAGTTGGAACCCCATTTTTACATTTGTAAATTGCATTGTAATAGATAGGGTTGGTGAAATTTGAGTGGTCGGCTATGCTGAACATGCAAGAAGACAACTAGAGACTAGAAGGAAGACTCATTTGCAAGGCGGTGAGTGTAACAAGGAAGAGAGAAAAGGGAACTGTTGAAGGTGCAGGCGGTGAGATACAGTGGGTGAATATCGATCAAGTCAACTCAAGGCAGCCAAGTCTCAAGTTGAAATAGCAGAAGAAGTCATCAAATGATTGAAAGTGACTCGAAGTCAATGGGAAAGCTAAGAAAATGCGATCAAGGCGAGATAAGCGAAAAGATCCGTTGCACATAAGTCGAAAATTACTTAAACAAGTAATACCTCCATCTGCCTTTCTTGAAGTGCTCGAGTCCCGAGAAGCGTGCAAAAGGAATAAACGATAGGAAGCTGCTTTGCACACTGTGTGAACTACGAAAGGTGAAGAATCATTCAAAAGGAAGTGGCAATTCAAGGAATTTCTACAACAAGACAAACAGCGACCACAAGTGTGTTTTAAAAATAAGCTATCTCTTCGCGAGGCAAATTTTAAAGATTACTATAAAAGGCTAAGGAATCACTCACGAGAGAAGGTTACAGACCACGAACATTCAAGATAACATTATTTGTAATCAAAAATATTCTCAAGTCATTCAAAGATCAATCCTCAAGCTACGCTCGAAGGAAATCAATCCAACACTCACTGTGAAGGAAAGACAACTTCTATCGGTTGAAGAGGAAACATTTGAAGAATCAAGGGTCTACATTCCACGGAGGATTGTAGGAAGGTTCAGAGTCGAACCAGTCTCAAGTTTTGGAGGGCTTCGTGATCAAATCCAAGAAAGCTTGAGCAAGTGGTGTAGTATCAAGGCAATTTACTCTACTGTGAAGAAGGTTTGATCGTACGAGGCTTTTGTGTGACCAAGGCATCTCAGGCCCGAGTCCCAAAGGATCAAGTCACTGTGTGATCAAGACTTGTATACGGACTCTTAACCACTTTGTATATTGATCAATACTTAGTGGATTCCTCCGGGAGTTGGAGAAGAGAGGAGTAGAAGAATTACCCCATCTTGGCTCTATAAAAACTTATTGTGTCATTTACATTTCATCATTTCAATTTCGCATATTACTTTAATATCAGCTGATAAATTTGCTATCACGATAATCAACAAAGTGCTAAAACCAAGTATTAAAACAAAACAGCAAATTCAAGGGTGTTAAGTCTTCCGCTGAAAATATATCACGATCGAGTTAAGTCTTTAGTCAAGCATTTGAGTTATTCTATCAGCGGCTCGGTCAGTACATTTGAGTGATTAACTCTATTTGATTAACTAACTTTATTTGTCCATTAAGGACTGGTGTGAAATATTAACTCACGAGCGTTTTAAAGGACTAAATCGAAAAGTTGGTAAGGTTTATTCAACCCTTCTAAACCTTACACTCACACCCCTTGGGACCTACAAGTGGTATTAGGCGGTTGGTTCATTGAGCCTTCATGGCTAGTTCTTGAACTAGATCTCCAAATTTTCAAAGCTTGTTTTAGTACTTAATCTTTCAAAACTTTTTTATTTAGCAAAGTTATTATCATGGAAGCAAATTTGACACGCATCCTATGTTCACAATTGAAGAATTTGATGATTGGAAAATTTGTATCGAGGCTCATCTATCGGCATTACGAGGATGAGATGTGGATAGTGATAGAAGATGGGCCCTCCAAATCTTAAGCGAACACAGCTGCGGGAAGAGCTGCTGCGGTGAAGAGAAGAGGATCTTTGCTCCCAGGACCAGCGATGGTTGAAAAACCAAGAAGTGAATGGACAAATGATGACGGGGAAAAGATATAACTTGGACAATGTGGCCAAGGACATTCTTTACAAAACTTTAGACAAAGCCGTATTCAACAAAGTCAAATCATGCAAAACGGCAAAAGAAATGCAGGACAAGCTAACCCCGATTTGTGAAGGCTTAGAAGCAAATCAAAGAAAATAAACTATCATTGTTGTACAAAAATTTGAAAACTTTAAAGATCTTGCAGGAGAAACCTTGGATCAACTGGATGCTCGGTTCAGAAATTACCAATGGTATGCACTTGGAAAGGAATATACGGAAGGAAATGTGTATGAAGATTCTAAGAAGTCTCCCAAGTGAGTGGGATATGAAAGTCATGGCCATGGGGCATTCCATGGACCTATCGAAGACATCCAACCATGGCTATTCTCGGATCTCAAAGCCTCAATTTGGTGAGGAAGAAAAGACCAAGAGGAAAGCTTGGTTTGCTCTAATTGTTAAGGATGGCAAGAGAGAAGGTCAAAGAAGTCATTGACCAAGAGGAGATTGCCACGATGGTTAAAAGGTTCAACAAGTTCTTCAATAAGAATTACAAAAGAAGCAAGGTGAATTCTCGAGAAGACACTCGGCTCATCAAGTCAAGGAAGATAGACCCCAGAGAAGCGAGCAACAAAAATTGAATATCAAAGAAGCGGACAATCGAGGATGGAAAAAGCTGATCAAAAGTTGAAAATCTGTCTTTAGGCTGCGAGCACCCGGTCACTTTATACCATTGAATGCCCATATCCTGTAGTTAACAAATACGAGGAATGAAAGAGAAAGAAAAGTCTTCGGGAAAGAAGGCGGGGAAAAAAAGAAAGGCAATATTGGTTGCGAGAGGCGCTATCTGATCCAAGTCAAAGACACATCGGACTTGGAGTAGCGAAGCTAACTACTCAAGTGACTACGAAGAAGAAGCCTTGATACATCAATGGCTAAAGAACAAAACCAACGACCAAGAAGATGAGGTTGAGGAGGCGGTGAGTGCCAAGGAACACAGTACATGGGACGAGTGGATGTTCGGACACATGGAGGAAACAAGAAAAATTTATCAAAATTCAAGGATGTTAAAGGTGCAAAAGTCATATTTGGAGGAAATGAAGCTCCGGGGAGAAATAAGAGGCATTGGATCCATCAAGAAAAATGGATTAGAAATTACATATGTTGCATATGTTGAAGGCCTCAATTTCAACTTGCTAAGCATAAGTCGACTACGTGACAAAGGCTACAATGTTGGATTCAATATGGGTGTATGCAAAATCAAGGATCTTTGAAACTAATGAAATAGTGTTGCAAGGATGCGGACAAAAGAACATGTATGTGGTAGATTGGTCATTGCAACACGAGGCACTTGTGTTGCTAGCAAAACACAAGCGAATCAAGTTGGGCATTTTTGTGGCACAAGTTGAGTCACACGAATTTTAAAACTATTAACAAACTTGCAAAAGTAATCTTGTGGAAGGACTTCCCAGGACTCGTATACAAGAAGGAAAGTATATGTGATGCATGTTAGAAGGAAAGCGGTCAAACCATCATTCAAAAGAAAAAGACATGTCCATCTTGACAAGAATATTGCACATGCTACATATGGATCTATTTGGTCGAGTTGAACGGTGACATAAAATACACCTTGGTGGTAGTAGATGATTACTCAGATATACATGGACAATATTCATGTGTAAGAAGAAAGAAACTTCTGCGAGAAACTACCCACGGTGATGAAGAGAATACAAAATGAGAAAAGTCAAACCATTATCAAAATAAGATCACGCGGAGCTGGTTTGTCAATGGTATAATAACTTCGATCTTGTATTGAAAATGGTATTAGTCATGAATTATCATGCAAGGACTCCCGAGGGAATGGAGTTGCAAAAAGAAGGAATAGAACTCTCAAAAAGAAAGCAAGGACCATGTTATTTGAAGCGGGGTTACTAAAATATTTTGAAATTTGAAAGCAATAAACACAACATCTATACTCAAAATAGATGCATGATAAGCAGGCGGTGACAAAGACTCCTATGAGTTTTGGATAGGGAGAAAGCCAAATGTCGCATATTTGAATATTTGGATGCAAATGCTTCATCCGTAACAATGGCAAAGATAATTTAAAGGCTTTTGATCTCAAAAAAGGTTTGATGAAGGTATCTTCTTAGGATACTCGGTGAAAGCAAAGCCTACGAGTGCTCAACAAGGACAATGGTTCGAGAAGAATCCATCCATGTGGTGTTTGATGAAACCAGCGTAAATGGAGAAGACATTGAAGAGTGGTGATAAATTTGAATCAACCAACCATGCGAGAAGAGTCCCTATGTTGTCGGAAAATTTGGAATTATAAATCTAGATGAAGATGAGATAAGTGAGTCTCAAAAGCGGAATTTGGAATATCTGTGACTAAATGATGATGAGAGAGCTGATCAAAATAACACACTGCAAGGCGATGAATCCGGCTAACTTACTCCAACTTTGATGTAAGATGGTGAGAGACCATCCACCGAACTAATCATTGGAGATGTAAGAAGGTGTGAAAACTAGATCCCGAACTCAACAAGCAATGTTTACTTGCTTCATCTCACAAATAGAGCCAAAAGATGTGTCACAAGCATTGGATGACACACATTGGATTCAAGCCATGCAAGAAGAGCTAAATCAGTTTGAGAGAAATAAAGTGTGGGAATTGGTTCAAAGACCTACCCATCAAAATGTTATTGGCACTAAATGGGTGTTTAGAAACAAGATGAATGAGGAAGGTTACGTGGTGAGAAACAAAGCAAGATTGGTAGCCAAAGGTATTGCAAGAAGAAGGAAAAGATTTTGATGAAACTTTTGCTCTGTGGCAAGATTGGAAGCAATAAGAATGTTTCTTGCCTATGCAGCTCACAAGAACTTTATTGTACATCAAATGTATGTAAATAGTGCATTCCTTAATGGGTTATTAGAAGAAGAAGTATATGTTGAACAACCACCAGGATTTGAGCAGAAGACTCTTGAAGATAAGGTATACAAACTCAAAAAGGCTTTATATGGATTGAAACAGGCACGAGAGCATGGTATGATACATTATCACAATTCGGCGAGAACGGATTCACAAAATGCAAAGTGGATAGAACACTCTTGAATTCAAGATGGGAAGAGTATCTTTGCTTGTTAAAATATATGTGTATGACATCATCTTTGGATCCACAAACAAAGAGTGTGTGATAAATTCTCAAATCTTATGCAAAGCAAATTTGAAATGAGCATGATGGGAGAGTGACATTCTTCCTTGGACTCCAAGTGAAGCAGTGAAGGATGGAACCTTCATAAGTCGGACAAAATACACAGAGATTTAATGAAAAATTTGGTATGGAAGAGAAGTCTTGTGGAAATACCAATGAATACATCGATCAAAATGGACATGGATCGGATGGCAAGCACTGTAGATCAAACCGGATACATAGCACTTATTGGATCATTGCTCTATCTCACAAAAAGCGGGCCAAACATCACCTTTCTTTGTAGGTGTATGTGCAAGATTTCAATCTGCTCAAAAGCCACATATTTTGCGACCAAGAGAATCTTGAGATATTTGAAAGGAAGCCAAGAAGTTGGCTTATGGTATCAAAGGAAGGTGGATTCAAGCTAATTAGTTATTCGGACTCGACTATCTTTGGATGTAGAGTTGTGGGAAAAGTACCTCGAGGCACATGTCAAATGCTTGGAAATAGGATAATTTCTGGTTTAGCAAGAAGCAAAATTCAATAGCTAACTCCACAGTGAAGCATAATACATAAATATTAAGTAGTTGTTGTGCCCAAGTCTTATGGATGAGGCAACGGTGAGAGACTATGAGGTTGAAGAAAAGGAAATTCCAATTATGTGTGATAACACAAGTGCAGTGCAATCACTCAAAATCTGTGTTGCATTCAAGAACAAAGCACATTGATGTGAGATATCACTTCATAAGAGATCATGTTGAAAGAAGGACATCACCTTGGAATATATCTCAATCGATAACCAATTAGTGACATATTCATAAAACCATTATGTGAATCAAGATTTGAAGAACTCAAACATGAATTGGGGTTAATTGGTGAGTTGACATTGAGAAGACTCAAAGAAAAGAGATGGAACACGAAAAAGATGAAAAAGAGTGAATTCTTAAATCGGCCCGTATCGGAGAATCGATTGCATCGAGTTAGCTGACAACTTGAGTATTTATGTGCAAAAAGAGAAGAGTTAAATCAACTAAGGAATAAGCGAGTCATTTATGAGCAAAGTGACAAAAACGCGATCGTTTTTACTAAGCGGGAATGTTTTTAAGAATGACATTGGCATAATTATGACGTGTACAATCAAAAGCTGCACACAAAGCTTATGATTGGATATAAATGTTGTCGCATTAAATACGAGAGATTAAATGTAAATTAGCGTGCAAGATCGAACCGTTGAATTTGATCAAATTTCAAAAACCACCATACGTCTTTTCATAACCCATACTTATACCATTTCGTCAGTTGTTCTCTCACTTTACCAAAAGCTATTCATCTCTCTCGAAGGCAAATAAGAAATTTTCTCTTAAAACCCTAACAAATCCTTAAGTTTTTCTCAAAATTTCGTTCGGTGAAATATCGAGAAATGGCATCTACTCATGACCGTCAAGTTGGGGAAGCAAATCCACCTGGGTCTCTTTGTGGATTTCGGCGGCATGATCAAGCGAGTGCAGCGACACCCTAGTAAAGAAAATAGCACGAGAAGTTGGAAAAGTCCGAAAGTGAAACCATTACAGCGATGGAGTTTTCGATGACCTCGTGGAAGAGGTCGCGCGAGTTCTACGTGAGCGGCTGAGTTCACGATGAGGGCATCAAGTCCTCTGTTCACGAAACGCTTTCACCATTGCCAAGGATCTGGCGGAGAATCATTTATTTTGCGGAAGAGTCGGAGATTTATGAAGCTGATGTTAACAGGCTCGCTTGCTTGGAAGGAAGTAGCCAAGTCATTTTGTCTTTGCGAAGGTGGTCTACACAACTAACAAGAAGCTGTTAAAAAGACTACCACAAATTGCTTTGGACATTGTTGCCAAATGCATAGACATCAAATTTGGAAGCTTTGACCATTGTCTAAAGCTAAGTTGTCGTAATGGCTGCGATCATTGAAGAAAAGAAAATAAAGAAAGGCTGAGTTTGTATACAAATGTGACTCTGCGAATATTGGGAATAAATCCTTCAAGGAGGATGGAGTGCGTTTGGAGGTTTCTGGGGTGCGGCACTGGTGATTGGTGGATGATGGAAGCAAAAAGAGTTCCTCTTCGACATGGAAGGCGTTCCATGTAAACAAGAGGATGTTCGATCTAACCTTTCGGAGCACAAAATAGAGCATATGCAAAGAGAAGTCTGAGTAAGGGGAATCGGTGGTCTGAAGAAGCAGTTGTCTCCTCCTCTCCCCGAAGGAAGAAGGCCGCCCTTCATTGCTAAGAAGGCTTTGCCCCTGCAACAAAAAGAAAGCGAAAGATGCCCCTGTCCCACTGCGGTCAGTCACCTGCCCCGCCGGCCGTGTCTCTGCCCCTTGCTGCAAAATGCAGGAGAAGGAACCTCAAATACCTTCTCGGTTGTCAAGAAAAGGAGAACCGATAAGCGAGGCGGCCAACTCCTGAAGAAAAAGGCAATGACACCGGCCCCCACCGCCAGGACTCGGAAGAAACTTTATCCGAGCAGAAATCCCTCTAGTAAGGACCAAAAGAATAAGGCTCTTCAAGCGTTCGAGCTTGAGAAACCGTCTGAGTCCGCCACTCGGTGAAACACATCACGGAGGCTGAAGAGGTAAGTCTCGAAATCATTAATGAACAAAACGACAAATCTGAAGCCGTCGTGAGGCACATTGAATCCACGGTATCGGAGAACAATGAGGCGGAAAAAGCGATTGAGAAAGCAAACTCTCTGTTGATAGGATTGTATCCCCTCCCCGCAATGATGCTCTGCGAGGGTGTGGAGCACCAAAGTTTGCTACCCTCAATCCACTGCACGAGGGACATCGGGAGAAGATGACAAGGATGATGATGTAATGATCCTATCCCCACCATATCGGACATCCAAATAAATGCTGCGAGAATAGAGGAAATGGAAGGTCGAGTCGATCCGAGGAAACGATTCAAAGGCGAATTCATTGAAAGAAATCTGCTGTTGAACTTTCTTGGATTGACCAATGTGGTCCAAGCTTTGGATGAAGAAAAGCTGCATAGATATCCTGCAGATCTTCAAGAAGAGGAAGCGAGGGAGGAAGGCGAGGCTCGTGAAAAAGGCGATATTTGTCCCTTTCTGGAACCAGCGATCATACACATCCTCATCTCGGCGTTCTCTCTGGGAGTGATGAGGATCTGGACCACGCTTTCTTTCTGAGAAGAATTGGAATCACGGCAAGCCGTGCGGGAATCAGGGCCCTACATTAGCGATTGTTGGAAGGACGGTAGTCCTCCACATCACAACTAGAGATTGATCCGATGGGAGTGGTGCGGCATATTTCCATTGTTGTCGCTGCCACCACTTTGACTCACTCGAGAAAGAAGGTGATAAAGGGGCTGGCGATGAAACGGAATTGTGGGGACCGGTCAGGCCAACCCCTAATGAAGGTGTCTTACCACCTACTAGCAATTTGAATACTCAAAGGGAACAACCGGAGTCTGGAGACGAGTGACCCCATTTCAAGTCACTTAGGTGGTGAGCGGTGGGAAACTCCCTCCGCTGCGGCAAGGTCGGAGGATCTGCGGTGACTTCACAACTAATCTCGGGCGAAGTGGAGAAGGAACAACAATGAATACATAACAAGTTGTCTTGTGAGAGGCTCGACGATTAAAACCATCTCATTTGAAGTGCCAAGCTTCTCTGAGCCAATGACGGCTCTGCGATCGGTCGAAAGCCGAGGAAGAGCGCCACAGGAGTTAACACTCAGGAAATGAAAGTGCAATCCATGGAGTTGAGACTCTAGTGGATGCCACCTCGAAAGACCCCAAGGCGGTGACATTATCGAAGGGGTATCCCTATGCCTCGGCTGATTGATTGAGGCTGCGAGGGAGGTAATGAAAGGCCAACGGGAGGTTAAGACTTCGGGGTAAAAGCCAGAAGCCTGAGAACATCCCTCCTACTATCATTGACCCATCTGAAAGCGAGATAAGTGCTCTTCACGATTCATATGATAATCGATGTAACCTTTACGGGATCAGAAGGTGAAGATGAAGGCCCGAGTCAACCCCTATTACCCGATCAAAAGACTCGGCCGGGATGTTCTTCCAAGCACGCAGTAAAAATCTGTCCTTAAGGTTACTCGCCAAACATTTAATTTTGATGATGAGCCACCCATGGAAATCTCATCATCGTCCGATGACGCTTCCCGATATGGCGAGGGACGTCAACTCATGTGGAAAAACCATTTGTGTTAGGAAATTTATTGTTTAAGATTTTGATGAATGCCATGTAAAACTTAGAATAGAAAGTTGCACCCCAATTCTTGTTGTAAAATGCATTGTAATAAATAGAGTGGACAAGCTGAGTTAAGTCGGCCTACGCCCTAACATGCAAGAAGACAAGCGAAGACTTGAAGGAAGACTCGCTGCGAGGCAGTGAGTATGGCAAAGAAGAGTAGACAGGGAACTCTCTTTTGGAGAAGCAAGCGAGATGCGGTGAGTGGAGCATCGGTCAAGTCAACTCAAGAAAAGCCAAGTCTCAAGTTGAAGTGACAGAAGAGTCATCCAATGATTGGAAGGCGACTCTAAGTCACCTGGGAAAGCAAGAAAATGCGATCAAGTCGAGATAACTATAAAAAACCGTTGCACGAGAAATCAAGAGATTTACTTAAACAAGTAGTATCTCCATACCACCTTTCTCAGTGCTCGGTCGAAGCGTGCAAAAGGAATGAACCAATGGGAAGCACCCACCGTGTCGAACTCGAAAAGGTGAAAGAACAATTCATACGAGGAAATGGCAATTCCAAGAAGCGCAACAAGACAAGCCAACAGCATTGCAAGTGACTTTCAAAAATAAGCCTATCTCTTTCGGGCAAATTTTGAAAGTTCACTAAAAAAGCTGAGGAGTTTGTTTGAGAAGTAGAATGACACACATGTGAGATATACAAGCATATTAGAAAAATGAAACATTCTCAATCCTCAAGCCTGCATTACGAAGAACATCAATCCAACACTCACTGTGAAGGAAAGATAACTTCAATCGAGTTGAAGAGGAAAATCTGAAAACAAGGGTCTACATTCGGGAAGGATTGTAGGAAGGTTCAAGGTTGAACCAAGTCTTAAGCTTTTGGAGGGCTTCGTGATCAAATCCAAAGAGCTTGAGCAAGTGTATTGTAGTAGCAAAGCGGTGCCTGTGAAGAGAAAAGGTAGTCGTCGAGAAGCTTGGTGAGTGATCAAGGCGTCTCGGTGAGTCCCAAAGGATCAAGTCGCTGTGTGTGATCAAGACTTGCATCGGACTGTTACCACTTTGTAAGCGATCATTACCTAGTGGATTCCTCCGGGGAGTTGGAGAAGAGAGGAGTAGAAGAATTACCCATCTTGAACCTCTATAAAAACTTCATTGTGTCATTTACTTTTCAAAGCACTTTAATTCTTGCATTTTTAGCTGTTTATATCTGCTGATAAATTTGCTATCCACTTGATAACTTATAAGTACTAAACCAAGCACTAAATTCTAGCTTAATCAAACTTAAGGGTGTTAAGTCTTCGCTGAAAACAAAACCACGATCGAGTTAATTTAGAGCCCAACGGTGAGTTACTCCATCAACGGCTCGAGTTGAGTGTGTTGAGAGATTAACTCTCTTGAGTGACTAAATTATTTGTCCATCAGACACGGTGTGTATGTAGTATCAACTCTGTAGATTTAAAAGGACTAAATCGAAAATTTGGTAAGGTTTATTCAACCCCCTTCTAAACCTTACACTTACACCCCTTGGGACCTACAAGTGGTATCGGAGCGGTTGGTTCATTGAACCCTCCGGCAGTTCTTGAACTAGATCTCAAACTCTTCAAAGTCTGCTTTAGTACTTAAACTTTCAAAACTCTTTTCCATCATTAAAAGTTATTATCATGGAAGCAAATTTGACCGCATCCCTATGTTCACTATTGAAGAATTTGATGATTGGAAAATTCGTATCGAGCTCATCTATCGGCATTACATGATGATATGTGGATAGTGATAGAAGATGGGCCTCTGCAAATATTAAAGGTGAAACGATTTATGCGAAGAGTTGCGGTGAAGGAGAAGAAGATCTTTGCTCCCGGACCAGTCATAGTTGAAAAACCAAGAAGCTGAATGGACAAATGATGACATAAAAAGATACAACCTGGACAATGTAGCCAAGGACATCCTTTACAAAACCCTGGACAAAGCCATGTTCAATAAAGTCAAATCATGCAAAAGCGGCTAAAGAAATGCAGGACAAAGTGACATTGATTTGTGAAGGCTCGGAAGCAAATCAAAGAAAACAAATTATCGGTGGTATGTCGAGAAATTTGAGAACTTCAAAATGATCTCGGAGAAAACCTGGATCAGCTGGATGCTCAGTTCAGAAATCACAAATGAGCTATCGCACTTGGATAGGAATATACGAAAGAAATGTGTATGAAAATCCTAAAAAGTCTTCGGTGAGACATTCCATGGACCTATCAAAGACATCCAACCATGAGTTATTCTCGGACCTCAAAGCCTACGAGTTTGGTGAGAAGAAAGAAGAAAAGACCAAGAAAGAGGCTGTACCCAAAAGCAGTGCTCTAATTGTCAAAGATGGGAAGAGAAGCTGAGGTCAAAAAGAAGTCATTGACCCGGAAGAAATATACGATGGTTAAAAGATTCAACAAGTTCTTTAATAAGAACTACAAGAGAGGAAAGGTGAATCTTCCGAGAAAACACTCGGCTCACTCCAAATTCGGGAAGATAGGCTGACAAGAGCAGATCATCAAAAGTTGAGTATCGGAGGGTGACAACTCAAGAATGGAAAGAGGCGATCAAAAAATTTGAATATCTATGTTGGAACTGTAGACAACCAGGTCACTATGCCATTATTTGCTCATATCCTGTAGTTAACAAATGCGGGGATGAAGAAGAAAGGAAGGTCTTGAGAGAAAGAAAGACAAAAAAAAAGAAAAAAGGCAATGATAGGCTGAGAGCTATTTGAAAAGAAGCCAAGTCAAGAAGGCAGTGATTGAGAAAGCGATGGTGACTACTCAAGTGACTACGAAGAAAAGCCACGATCTACTTGATGGCCAAGGAACAAGATCAACGACCAAGAAGATGAGGTACACTCAACTCATCAAACTCGGACACTAGTGATAGTGGTGTGACACACACACTTCATCACCCAGCATTTGATCTTTATGATTCATTAGGCAAAATGATGAAAGATTTTGAACACATTAAATCCTCACACACACTATTAAATGAGGAAAACAACCTACTCAAAGTCAAAACTCAAGGTGACTAAGGAGTGAGTACTCTCTAAGTCAAATAGTGATGAGAATGAAAGTAAAAAGGTGAAAATGCTAAATTAATAGCGAGAAATTGCTTTGCTATAGAAAAGAGGAAGAATGACCTCAAGAATGTTATTGCCTCATTCACTAAGGCATCTAAATCATTGGATGATCTTATTATGAGTCAAAGAGAATGTGGAGAAAGGCAGGCTTAGGATTTAATTCCTCTGTGCTATGTCAAACCTCAAAATTAATTTTGGAAAAAGGATCTTCAAGCCATGAAGAGTACGAAAAATCCAAAACTCTAAATGTTGCACACACATTCACTCAAAGCACAATAAAAAGCAAACTGGCCTTGGTTATAAAGGGAAAAGGAAAACGGCCCGAGTTGAGTTTGAAAGGACAGTGAGAAGAGATTGGCCCGAGTCCCTCAAGCAAACTCCAAGCGAGAAAATACTCTGTAAAGAAGAAAGCAGAGCTACCAAAAACCCTAGAAAATCCATAAAAGAAATACATATGATGGGAATGGTAGAAAATATCCAAGCCAAGTGATTGGAATAATGTGAACCATCGGCATAGACTTATGGAATATAAGCCCAAATGGCAAGGCACTAGAACTCGGCAAAGGCCATTTCAAAAGTATAAGAGCTTTCATCGGACACATATGCACTAGGCACTACACTCAAAGACACCACAATTACCCAAGAAAGGCAATTGCTAAAACACATATGCGAGCATCTGAGACAAAAAGAGGCAATTTGTATGAACTAGAATCCCCAAGCAATTTGCCAGGATTAATTATGATTATGGCAGCGGATGGCAACCCCCTTAGAGTCAAATCATTTGGCTATAGGTTGGTTGGATCATCTTATAATTCTAACCCCTCGGGGAGGGACAAGTATGGGTACCTAAAACTTAATTTCCTTGATTATAGGTTCGAGGGATAGGCTGAGTGCAAGGAACTGGTACATGGATAGTGGGCATTCCCGGACATATGGAGGAAATAAGAAAAATCTGTCAAAATTCAAGGAAGTTAAAGGAGCAAAAGTCATATTTGGAGAAATGAAGCTCTGGTGAAATAAAGCATTGGATCCATCAAGAGGAATGGATTAGAAATCATGGATGTTGCATATGTTGAAGGACTCAACTTCAACTTGCTTGAGCATCGATCCAACTCGTGACAAGGGCTACAATGTTGGATTCAACATGGGTGTATGCCAAATCAAAGATATTGAATCAAATGAAGTTGTCTTTGCAAGGATGTAGACGAGAAGAATATGTATGTCGTGGATTGGTCAAGCTGCAACACCGATGCTGTTTACTAGCAAAACCTGGCAATTTGAATCAAAGGTGTGGCACAAAAAGATGAGTCACTGAATTTCAAAGCGATCAACAAACTTGCGAAGTAATCTTGTGGAAGGACTTCGGACTCGGTATACAAAAAGGAGAAGTATATGTGCGCATGTCGAAAAGGAAAACAAATCAAGTCATCATTTAAAGAAAAAGCGTGCCCATCCTCAACAAGAATATTGCATCCTTCATATGGATCTATTGTGATGGAACTGGTGACATAAGTGGAAAGAAATACACCTTGGTGGTAGTAGATGACTACTCAAGATATACATGGACAATATTCATGTGTAAGAAGAAAGAAACTCTACAAAAACTACCACGGTGATGAAGAGGATTCAAAAGCGAGAAGAGTCAAACCATTATCAAAATAAGATCGACGGAAGGCTGAGTTTGTCAATGGAATAATAACTTCGATATTGTATTGAGAATGGTATTGGTCATGAACTATCACAGACAAGGACTCCATGAGAATGGAGTTGCGAAAGAAGAAATAGAACCCTCAAAAAGCGGCAAGGACCATGTTAGTGGCGAGTTGCAAAAAGATTTTGGCTGAAGCAATCAACACGCTTGCTACACTCAAAACAGGATGTATGATAAATGGCAGCGGTGACAAAGACTCCTATGAGATCGGGTGGAAGAAAACCAAATGTTGCATATTTGAGAATATTTGGATGCAAATGCTTCATCCACAACAATGGCAAAGACAATCTAAAGGCTTTTGATGCTAAAGGCGATGAAGGTATCTTCTTAGGATACTCGGTGAAAGCAAAGCCTACGAATACTCAACAAAGGACTATGGTTGCGAAGAATCCATTCATGTGGTATTTGATGAGCAAATATAAATGGAGAAGACATTGAAGAGTCGGTGATAAATTGAATCATCAACCATCTGAGAAGAGTCCTATCTTTGAAAATTTGGAATTATCAATTGAGAAGAAGATGAGATAGTGAATCTCAAAAACAATTTGGAAAATTTGCGGCTAAGTGATTCGAGAGAGTGACCACATCAACATAGTGCAAGTCGATTGAATCGCTAACTTACTCAACTTTGATGTAAGATGGTGAGAGACCATCCACGAGAACTTGTCATTGGAGATATAAGAGAAGGTGTCAAAACAAGATCGAACTCAACAAGAAGCCATGTTCACATGCTTCATCTACATAAATAGAGCCCAAAGATGTGTCACAAGCATTGAGCGACACACATTGGATTCAAGCAATGCAAGAAGAGTTGATTGATTTGAAAGAAATAAAGTATGGGTATTAGTGCAAAGACACATGCATCAAAATGTTATTGGCACCAAATGGGTGTTCGAGAAATAAGATGAACGAGGAAGGTTACGTGGTAAGAAACAAAGCAAGACTAGTAGCCAAAGGATATTGCCAAGAAGAATGGATAGATTTTGATGAAACATTTGCCCCTGTAGCAAAATTGGAAGCTATAAGGATGTTTCTTGCCTATCGACTCACAAGAATTTCATTGTATATCGGATGGATGTAAAAAGTGCATTCTAAATGGTTTATTGGAAGAAGAAGTGTATGTCGAACAACCTCCGGATTTGAAGCGAGAAGACTCTTGGAGATAAGGTATACAAACTCAAGAAAGCCTTGTATGGATTGAAGCGAGGCACGAGCATGGTATGATACCTTGTCACAATTCCTAAGCGGAAATGGATTCACAAAAGGAAAAGTAGATAGAACACTTTTGAGAATTCAAGACAAAAGAGTATCTTGCTTGTTCAAATATATGTGGATGACATCATTTTTGGATCCACTAACAAAGAAGCGTGTGTTAGGAATTTTATTGTTTAGATTTTGATGAATGCCATGTAAAACTTAGAATAGAAAGTTGGCACCCCAATTCTTGTTGTAAAATGCATTGTAATAAATAAGTGGCCAAGTGAGTTAAATCGGCCTACGCCCTAACATGCAAGAAGTCATTTGAAGACTTGAAGGAAGACTCATTGCGAAGACAGTGAGTATGACAAAGAAGAGAAGCAGGGAACTCTCTTTGGAGAAGCGGTGAGATGCGGTGAGTGGAGCATCGAGTCAAGTCGACTCAAGAAAAGCCAAGTCTCAAGTTGAAGTGCGAAGAAGAGTCATCCGATGATTGGAAGGCGACTCTAAGTCACTGGGAAAGCGAAAGGAAATGCGGTCAAGTCGAGATAAGCGCAAAAGAACCGTTGCCTGAAATCAAGAGATTTACTTAAACAAGTAATATCTCCATACCACCTTTCTCGGAGTGCTCGGTCGAGGAAGCGTGCAAAAGGAATGAACCAATGGGAAGCACTACAGCGTGTCGAACTCGAAAAGGTGAAAGAACAATTCATACGAGGAAATGGCAATTCCAAGAAGCGCAACAAGACAAACCAACATTTGCAAAGTGACTTTCAAAAAATAAGCCTATCTCTTCAACGGGCAAATTTTTGAAAGATCACTATAAAAGGCTGAGGATGACTACGAGAGAAGGTTACCGACCACGAACATTCAAGAAACAAATCAAAGTGTAGCGAGAAATATTCTCAAATCATTCAAGATTAATCCTCAAGCCTACATTACGAAGTACATCAATCCAACACTCTTGTGAAGGAAAGAACTTCAATCGAGTTGAAGAGGAAACTTTTGAAGAAAGGGGTCTACATTCCACGAAGGATTGTAGGAAGGTTCAAGGTCGAACCAAGTCTCAAGCTTTGCGGGGCTTCGTGATCAAATCCAAAGAGTTTGAGCAAGTGGTACATGTAGTAGCAAAGCGGTGCCCTGTGAAGAAGCGAGTCGTCACGAGAAGCTTGGTGAGTGATCAAAGCGTCTCGGCCCGAGTCCCAAAGGATCAAGTCATTTGTGTGATCAAGACTTGTATCGGGATTTGTTACCACTTTGTAAAGCGATCATTACTTAGTGGATTCCTCCGGGGAGTTGGAGAAAAGAGAGGAGTAGAAGAATTACCCCATCTTGAACCTCTATAAAAATTTCATTGTGTCATTTACTTTTCGGCACTTTAATTCTTGCATTATTAACAGACTTATATCTGTGATAAATTTGC
Organism: Rehmannia glutinosa; assembly: GCA_016081115.2. Lineage (NCBI taxonomy): Eukaryota > Viridiplantae > Streptophyta > Magnoliopsida > Lamiales > Orobanchaceae > Rehmannia > Rehmannia glutinosa. The sequence continues at coordinate 16,679,087 of CM071927.1, read as the reverse complement.
TATCCACTTGATAATTTATAAATCTTACTAAATCAAGCTCTAAAATCTTGTTTAATCAAACTCAAGGGTGTTAAGTCTTTGAAAACAAAACCACAGTTGAGTCAAATTACGACCTAACAGTGAGTTACTCCATCAACGGCTCAATTTGATGCATTGAGAGATTAACTCTCTTGAGTGACTAATTAAAATTGTCCATCAAGGACACTGTTTGTGTAGATCAACTCTGTAGATTTAAAAGGACTAAATCGAAAATTTGGTAAGGTTTATTCAACCCCCTTCTAAACCTTACACTTACACCCCTTGGGACCTACAAGTGGTATCGGAGCGGTTGGTTCATTGAACCCTCCACTGACCGGTTCTTGAACTAGATCTCAAACTTTTCAAAGTGCTTTAGTACTTAAATTTTCAAAACTCTTTTTATCATTAAAAGTTATTATCATGGAAGCAAATTTGACACGCATCCCTATGTTCACTATTGAAGAATTTGATGATTGGAAAATTCGTATGCAGGAGCTCATCTATCGGCATTATATGATGAGATGTGGATAGTGATAGAAGATGGGCCTCTGCAAATATTAAAGGTGAAACATTTTTGTCGAAGAGTTGTATTTGAAGGAGGAAAAGATGATGCTCCCGGACGAGTCATGGTTGAAAAACCAAGCCGAATGGACAAATGATAATGAGAAAAAGATACAACTGGACAATGTAGCCAAGGACATCCTTTACAAAACCTTGGACAAAGCCATGTTCAATAAAGTCAAATCATGCAAAGCGGCTAAGAAATGCGGGGACAAGTGACATTGATTTGTGAAGGCTCGGAAGCAAATCAAAGAAAACAAATTATCAATGGTGTCTGCGAAATTTGAGAACTTCAAAATGATCTCGGGAGAAAACCTGGATCAAGCTGGATGCTCGGTTCACGAAATCACAAATGAGCTATCTGCACTTGGAAAGGAATATACGAAGAAATGTGTATGAAAATTAAGAAAAGTCTTCGGTGAATGGGAAATGAAGGTCATGGCAATGAGACATTCCATGGACCTATTAAAGACATCCAACCATGAGTTATTCTCGGACCTCAAAGCCTACGAGTTTGAAATTTGAAAAGAAAAGACCAAGAAGAGTCGATTTGTACCCAAAACAAGCTGCTCTAATGTCAAAAGATGGGAAGAGAGCTGAGGTCAAAGAAGTCATTGACCCGGAAGAAATAGCCACGATGGTTAAGAGGTTCAACAAGTTCTTCAATAAGATCTACAAGAGAGGAAAGGGTGAATCTTCGAGGAAGACATTCAGCTCCCTCCAAATCAAGGGAAGACAGGCCAACCAAGAGAGCAGATCATCAAAAATTGAGTATCGGGGTGACAACTCAAGAATGGAAAGAGTGATCAAAAAGTGAATATCTATGTTGGGCGTAGACAACCAGGTCACTATGCCATTTTTGCTCATATCCTGTAGTTAACAATGCGGGGGATGAAGAAGAAAGGAAGGTCTTGAGAGAAAGAAGACAAGAAAAGAAAAAGGCAATGATGGCTGAGAGCTATTGAGAGGAGACAATCAAGTCAAGAGAGTGATTAGAGAAGCGTGAAGGCGACTACTCAAGTGACTACGAAGAAGAAGCTCGTCGCTTGATGGCCAAAGAACAAGATCAACGACCAAGAAGATGAGGTACAATCTAACTCATCAAACTCGGACACCTTGATGATAGTAGTTGACACACACACTTCATCACCCACTGATCTTTATGATTCATTAGGCAAAATGATGAAAGATTTTGAACACATTAAATCCTCACACACACTATTGAATGAGGAAAACAGCCTACTCAAAAGTCAAAACTCAAAGTGACTAAGGTTGAGTACTCTAAGTCAAATAGTGAAGAGAATGAAAGTCTAAAAGGCTAAAAATGCTAAATTAATAGCGAGAAATTGCTGCTATAGAAAAGAGGAGAATGACCTCAAAAATGTTATTGCCTCATTCACTAAGGCATCTAAATCATTGGATGATCTTTTTATGAGTCAAAGAGAATGTGGAGACAAAGGCAGAGCTTAGGATTTAATTCCTCTGTGCTATGTCAAACCTCAAAAGTAAATTTGGAAAAAGGATCTTCAAGCCATGAAGAGTGAAAAATCCAAAACTATGAATGTTGCACACACATTCACTCCCAAGCACAATAACAAGCAAAGGCGGCCTTGGTTATAAAGGAAAGGAAAAGCTTGACCGATTGAGTGTCTTTGAAAGGACAGTGAGAAGAGATTGACCGGAGTGCCTCAACAACCTCCAAACAAAAAATACTCAGAAAGAAAAGCGAGCTACCAAAAACCCCAGAAAATCCATAAAAGAAATACATATGATGGGAATGGTAGAAAATATCCAAGCCAAGTGATTGGAATAATGTGAACCATCGGCATAGACTTATGGAATATAAGCCCAAATGGCAAGGCCAGAACTCGGCAAAGGCCATTCCAAAAGTATAAGAGCTTTCATCAAAGACACATATGCACCTAGGCACTACACTCAAAGACACCACAATTACCCCGGGAAGGCAATTGCTAAAAACATATGCGGGCATACGGACAAAAGAGCAATTTTGTATGAACCTAGAATCCCCAAGCAATTTGCAGGATTAATTATGATTATGGCAGCGATAGATGGCAACCACTTAGAGTCAAATCATTTGGCTATAGGTTGGTTGGATCATCTTATAATTCTAACCCCTGGGGACCCAAACAAGTATGGGTACCTAAAACTTAATTTCCTTGATTGCGGGTTCAAGGAGCGGCTAAGTGCCAAGGAACCTGGTACATGGATAGTGGTACATTCCGGACATATGACGAGGAAATAAGAAAAATCTGTCAAAATTCAAGGAAGTTAAAGGAGCAAAAGTCATATTTGGAGAAATGAAGCTCTGGTGAAATAAGAGGCATTGGATCCATCAAGAGGAATGGATTAGAAATCACAGATGTTGCATATGTTGAAGGACTCAACTCAACTGACTCGAGCATCGATCAACTGTGACAAGGGCTACAATGTTGGATTCAACATGGGTATATGCCAAATCAAAGATATTGAATCAAATGAAGTTGTCTTTGCAAGGATGTAGACGAGAAAAATATGTATGTAGTGGATTGGTCAACCGCAACACCCAAAGACTTTTTGTTTCTAGCAAAGAGCGGTGAATCAAGTTGGTGTGGCACAAAAAGCTGAGTCACACGAATTTCAAAACAATTAACAAGTGGCGAGAAAGTCATCTTGTGGAAGGACTTCAGGACTCAGTATACAAGAAGGAGAGTATATGTGATGCATGTCGAGAAGGAAAACAAATCAAGTCGTCATTCAAAGAAAAGACATGCCCATCTCAACAAGGATATTGCATCATGCTTCATATGGATCTATTTGGTCAGTGGAACTGCCGACATAAGTGGAAAGAAATACACCTTGGTGGTAGTAGATGACTACTCAAGATATACATGGACAATATTCATGTGTAAAAAGAAAGAAACTCTACAAAAACTACCCACGGTGATGAAGAGGATTCAAAAGCGAGAAGAGTCAAACCATTATCAAAATAAGATCAGACAGAGGAACTGAGTTTGTCAATGGAATAATAACTCGTATTGTATTGAGAATGGTATTGGTCATGAACTATCAGCAGCAAGGACTCCACAATAGAATGGAGTTGCGAGAAAGAAGAAATAGAACCCTCAAAAAGCGGCAAGGACCATGTTAGTGAAGCGGGGTTACCAAAAAGATTTTGGTGAAGCAATCAACACGACTTGCTACACTCAAAACAGGATGTATGATAAATAGATAGGTGACAAAGACTCCCTATGAGATCGGAATTTGGAAGAAAACCTAATGTTGCATATTTGAGAATATTTGGATGCAAATGCTTCATCCACAACAATGGCAAAGACAATCTAAAGGCTTTTGATGCTAAAGACGAAGGTATCTTCTTAGGATACTCGGTGAAAGCAAAGCCTACAGAACACTCAACAAAAGAACTATGGTTCTGAAGAATCCATTCATGTAGTATTTGATGAGCCAAACATAAATGGAGAAGACATTGAAGAGTGGTGATAAGTGAATCATCCAACCATACAGAAGAGTCCTATCTTTGAAAATTTGGAATTATCAATTGAGAAGAAGATGAAATAGCTGAATCTCAAAAGCAGTGGAAAATTTGCGGCTAAGTGATTACGAGAGAGTGACCACAACAACACAGCTTTGCAAGTCGATGAACCTAGCTAACTTACTCCAACTGATGTAAGATGGTGAGAGACCATCCACGAGAACTTGTCATTGGAGATATAAGAGAAGGTGTCAAAACAAGATCCGAACTCAACAAGAAGCCATGTTCACATGCTTCATCTCGCAAATAGAGCCCAAAGATGTGTCACAAGCATTGGGCTGACACATTGGATTCAAGCTATGCAAGAAGAAGTCTGAATCGGTTTGAGAGAAATAAAGTATGGGAATTAGTGCAAAGACCCATATATCAAAATGTTATTGGAACCAAATGGGTGTTGTAAATAAGATGAACGAGGAAGGTTACGTGGCAAGAAACAAAGCAAGACTAGTAGCCAAAGGATATTGCCAAGAAGAAGGGATAGATTTTGATGAAACATTTGCTCCGTAGCAAGATTGGAAGCTATAAGGATGTTTCTTGCCTATGACTCACAAGAATTTCTTGTATATCGGATGGATGTAAAAAGTGCATTCCTAAATGGTTTATTGGAAGAAGAAGTCTATGTTGAACAACCTCGAGGATTTGAGCGAGAAGACTCTTGGAGATAAGGTATACAAACTCAAGAAAGCCCTGTATGGATTCTTAACTGAAAATGGATTCACAAAAGGAAAAGTAGATAGAACACTTTTCAGAATTCAAGACAAAAAGAGTATTCTACTTGTTCAAAAATATGTTGATGACATCATCTTTGGATCCACAAACAAAGAGCTGTGTGAAAAGTTTTCCAACCTCATGCAAAGTAAATTTGAAATGAGCATGATGGGAGAGCTGACATTCTTCCTTGGACTTCAAGTGAAACAGCTGAAGGATGGAACCTTCATAAGTCAGACAAAATACACCAGAGATTTAATGAAAAAATTTGGTATGGAAGAGAAGTCTTCGTGAAAATACCAATGAATACATCATCAAAATGGACATGGATGCGGATGGCAAGCACCAGTAGATCAAACAAGATACTGAGCACTTATTGGATCATTGCTCTATCTCACAAGCAGGCGGACATCACCTTTCTTTGTAGGTGTATGTGCAAGATTTCAATCTGCTCCAAAAGAGAGCCATATGACAAAGAAGCTAAGAGAATATTGAGATACTTAAAAGGAAGCCAAGAAAGTAGGCTATGGTATCCAAAGGAATGTGAATTCAAGCTAATTGGCTATTGATTCGACTATCTTTGGATGTAGAGTGGACAGGAAGAGCACTTGAGGCACATGTCAAATGCTAGGAACAGTGATTTCTGGTTTAGCAAGAAGCAAAACTCAATAGCCACCTCTGGTGAGGCGAGAATACATAGGCGTGGCAAATTTGTTGTGCCCAAGTCCTATGGATGAGACAGTGAGAGACTATGAAGTTGAATAAAAGAAATTCCAATCATGTGTGATAACACAAGTGCAATTGCAATCACTCAAAATCTGTGTTGCACTCAAGAACCAAACATATTGAGGTCGATATCACTTCATAAGAGATCATGTTGAAAAGAAGGACATCATCCTGGAATATATCTCAACCGATAAACAACTAGCCGACATCTTCACAAAACCACTATATGAGTCAAGATTTGAAGAACTCAAGCATGAGTTGGGGCTAATTGGTGAAATGACACACTCAGACGAATCAAAGAAGAGAAATGGAGCAGAAAAGGGGTGAAAAAGAGCTAAAAACATAAATCACCAAGAATCACCAGATCGGAAAAGAAAACTACACTACAAGTCGGTGATAGCCGAGTCACTAAGAGAACTGTGAGAAGTAGAGTTAAATCGGCTAAGGGATAAGTGAATAACTTATGAGCAAAGTGACAAAAACGCGATCGTTTTGACTAAGCGGGAATGTTTTAAGGAATACGTCGAAAGATAATGATGATGTGTACAGACATAAAGCTGCACACCAAGCTTATGTGATGGCTCAAAAGCTACCTTTAAAACCGTAGGCAAGTGCACCTATCGTTTTATAGTATAGATTATTGAGTACCGAGTGTCATTCCCACGAGGATTATAAGTACTAATAATTACCGTCTTTTTGTTATTTAATCTAACAATTTTTGAGTTTTTGTTTGATAAAGAATCTAAATTATCGAAGTGTAAAAATGAAGTAAAATTTGTAGAATAAGAAATCAAGAGATAGAAGTGTGTTTGAATGTAAATCCCTCTAGAATGTTTTGTGATTTGACAAGTTAAAAGATTCAACCATAAGCCCTTAAGCAAAAACCAACCTCTTTTAATAAAATCTCATGTCTTGTGGACCGTAGAAATTCCCAATTTATGTTAAACCTTTCTCAAGGCGAAAAACTTCTAATCTCAAGTTGATTAAGCGAAATCTCTTTCTAGTTAAAACCCCAAGACAAACATTATAATGATTTGTGAATTCCCATATTAGGTTTGACCCTAATCCGGAAGATTTATGTCATCCTATATCTAGGATTGCATGCAACTCTTTTCACTTATATAGGTTCTATTTCACCATGAATCTCTCGATTTCCTGATGAAAAATAAACTTCAAATCAATATTGCGCATATATCAATTCGAATGAACGAAGCATAATATAAGTGAATCACACAAAATATGAAGATTTTATTAAAAAACATACACACCTTAATCACAAATCCATTCTAGAGTTCATTACATTCAAACACTAGGAGTTTAGCTATGCATGATCTTGACAAAAGAGTAAATTACACAAGAAGATGTAAATATTATAGACATGGTGTACTTATCTTTCTCAAAATCTCAATTGACTTCTTTCTTGAATGATGATGTTGCTCCAAGCCTTCTTCTCCAATATTGCCCCAAGCTTTCTCCTCCAAGACCTCTTGATCCAAATTCTACTTAATGAAGTGAATACAATGAATATTTTCGAGTATCTAATGAATATCTCTCCCAACTTCAACCCTTGGCTTTTATAGGCAATCAATACATTGATAGTACTCTCTTTTGTTAAACAATTGCCTCCATTTTCATTGTTGGTTGGTGAATTCTTGTATTCAAGTGATGAGGAGGGGACATGGAGACATGTTTCAACAAAATAGGATGTTAAAAGTGTACAAAAGTGGCCAAAATGGGTTGGTTGGTGAGTTTTCCCCAAATTCCGCAAAGAAAAGTTGCAAAAAGAGGTCCTGGACACGCCCGTGTCGGGCAAAATTTGCTGGAAACAAGCCTGACACGGCCGTGTTGGACAACACGGCCAGGCCGTGTTATGCATTTTCGCGGCCGTGTTATCGACACATGCCATGCCGTGTTGGGGGCTATTTTGTGCGATTTTTCCTCCTCTTTTGATCCCCTTCAACATGGCCGTGTTCGGTGACACGGTTTGGCCGTTTGGACCCTTTTTCCAATTTTTATCCAATTTATTTCCTTTTTTGAATATGGCCATGTTACTTAACACCCCAAGTCATGTTGAGTGATTTTCTTGCCTTTTTCAAGTAATATTGGCTTCACATTGCTCCAAATTGCTCCACCTATAATGTTAAACACATCACACGATGAAATGCTACTGAAATACTTGAGAAACTATGATTTTTCTAACAAATCAATCCAAAAACTATTGAATTAATAATACAAAATATGTGCAAAATGACACTTATCAAACCACCTCCAACTTTGAACTTTGCTTGTCCTCAAGCAAAACATTATATCAAAAAAGAGGATTCAATAAATCACAACACAATTTTTTTTTTTTTTTTTTCTCTTTTTCAACACATTGAACACAAGCAGATCAAGTTCTTAGCCTTCTCAACCCGAATTAACCATTCAAAAAAAATTATTTTGCAAAGCGATCGATCGTCAAGAAAGAAAGTAATATCAGTAGGCATTATTGAGATTTGAAATCATCACGCCACAAATATTGATAGTTATGAACAACTTCAATTCAATAATGCTATGAAAATACAAGAACTCAATGGATCATAGTAGTTAGCTTACTAGTCATATAACCAAGCTTCTTGAACTTTATTGGAATGAGAAGTCAAGGAGTATTCATTCTCCTTTTTTTTTTTTTTTTTTTTTTTTTGGGACCTTTCGAGACATGCTTCCACTAGGTTTATATTTTGAATTTCTGTTCAAACACTCCTAGGGTGGTTTCCCATACTCATATTCGTGTCGCCGTTTTACGTAAAAGACAAACATGGGGCTCATGAATGCTCCTAGTTACTAAGCAACAACAAATAGAAGAGTATAACCTCGATTGGTCCGTTTTTTTTTTTTTTTTTTCTTCTTTTTCTTTTTCTCTTTTTTTTTTTATTCACAAGCTTGGTTTAACAACTAGTTAACCACTACTAAATCATGAGTTCTCGGAAGTTCATAACACTAAGTACCGTCGTATATGCCTTAACACATCAAATATTTATGGTGTTGGAAATCTCGTCAAAATTTAGCCCGCATCCACGTCAATCTATCCTAGACAATCAATTGCTTCACACTGAAAACACAAATTAACAAGTTAATATAGGTATAATTGGGCCAAGTTATTGACTAGCAAATACTCAATTTGTAAAAAAAAAAAAAAAATCACATCTCTTGAAAACAAACACACAAGCATTAGAAAATGTTATTGTACCCACCTCCAACTTTAAGATTCACATTGTCCTCAATGTGAAAGAAAGAAATGGACAAACACACACAAAACACTCAAAAAAAAAAAAAACAAAGAAATTAGAATGATATAAAAGAGGTGGAAAAAAAAGAAAAATACGACCTTACTACAATAGTGGAATCGGTGTTGAGCGACCATTGGGTTGTTTTGCACGGGACCTTCAACGGCATCTTCATACCTAATCAACGTTAAGCAACACACAACTCGAATACCGTGAAATCTCAAATATTCCCAATTAGGACAAGCAAGAAGAAGCTCAAGAGTTTTTTTTTTTTTTTTTTTTATGATTTGAAGATGACTCTAAGGACTTGTGATTATTTTGAAAGAAAATAAAAAAATAAAAAAATGAAAACAATTGCACACAAACATCGGGTTGCCTCCGGTTAGCGCTTCTTTAACGTCGTATAGCTGGACCATTTCACCTAAATGTGAAGATTTAATCGGGGAGCCTTGAACTTATGAAAAATTTATCTCTTTGAACAACATCGTCACCCGTGATCGATTTTGAACAATTGACCTTCATGGTCCTGTTTTTCCGCATGTTATTCTCAAAATGGGATTCATCTGTGGAAACTTTTGCACATTGAACATCACATACTTTCAAGGATTTTTTAGAAGATATATCAATCAAAGAATCATTTATCCTTGTCTCAATCAAGTTTATAGGAAAACAAGTATCATTTATAGGATTTCTCAAAGGAATTTTAAAGATAACTTGTTCACCCCCTACTCTCAAAGTAAGCTTTCCATCATGCACATCAATGAGAGATTTAGCGGTAGCCAAAAATGGACGTCCTAGAATTAAGGGAACTTCTATATTATCATGCATGTCAAGAATAACGAAATCAACTGGAAACACGAATTTATCAATCTTGACTAACACATCATGAATAATACCTCTAGGATGTTTAATCGATTTATCGGCTAATTGAATGTCCATCCTAATGGGTTTAAGTTCACCTAATCCTGCATGCTTGAATGTTTCATAAGACATCACGTTGATACTAGCTCCCAAGTCGGCTAGTGCCCTATCAACAGGTAAACCATCAATTGTGCAAGGGATAATAAAGCTTCCTGGATCATTAAATTTTTGTGGTAGTTCATTGGAAGGACATTTATCATTCAATCGCACATTTGATAATTTATTAAGCTTATTTTCACTAGGAATGATGTCATTAAGATCCTTAACATGCTTTGAATGAGGGTCAACAAATGGAATATTGGCATGTAATTGTTTGAAAGAATCAAGGTACTTACCAAATTTGTCCTCCCTTCTATCTTCTTCGGTTAGACTCCGGTAAGGGATCTTGGGCTTGTATTCTGCAACCTCCTTTTTCATGAGATTTTCTTTGGGCATCTCATCCTCCACGTATTTTCGCATGGCGGCATTGGCATAATCATGCTCATGTGGAAAAGCGATGGTGATTGCCTTTACGTGCTCCCTTAGGTTTGGCTCGATATTACCCTAAGCAAACTACCTTGTGGCCTTTCGGAAATCATCTTAATCGCCTATTTGGTTTTCCAGATTATGGATAGATGCCTCTTGATTTCTCAAGGATGTTTCACCGCTTTGGAATCGGGTATCTGTTGATTGCACAAACTTTGTTATAAGATCTTCCAAGTTAGGCTTACCTTGATTTGGCTGAAACCGGAGAGGCGATGTGTAGATCGGGATTGGGATTAGGTCGTGGTTGGCCTTGATTTCCCCAACCGAAATTAGGATGTTGTCGCCACCCAGGATTATATGTGTTCTTTGTAAGGATTACTTGGGTAATTTCGCCTTGATTCCCAACGTAATTAGCATGTTCACCGTGAGGTATGTGTGTGGACAGTCGATGATTATGCAATCCTCCATAAGTTTCACAAGATAAAACATGCGGTGGTGGTGGTTTAGAGCCGCTAGATCGTCGATCTTTTGGGTCAATGCTTCGATTTTGCGGCGAGCGTAACTACCGCATCGCATTATAAACACCAACCGACTGTTAGTTTTACCTCGTATAGATTGCCATTGGTAGCCGTTCATGGCCATTCCTCAATCAAATCTGGCGGCTTAGGCGTTTTGTTATTAAGAGTCCCCGGCCGCCGCATCGATCATTTGTCTTGTTGCGAGAAATTAGCCCATTATAAAATGTTTGGACTTGCATCCAAATAGGTAGGCCATGGTGTGGGCATTTCGCAGCAATTCTTTGAATCTCTCCCAAGTGTCGTACAAGGTCTCGTCATCTTCTTGAGTGAATGAAGAGATTTCATTCCTCAATCGTGCGATTTTGGCGGTGGAAAATATTTCAAAAGGAACTTTTCGGCCATGATGTTCCACGTTGTAATCGTTCCTTTGGCAAAGTATTTAGCCATTGTTTAGCCCGTCGCGAAGAGTAAATGGGAATAGGCGTAAACGGATGGCATCATCGAGACCCCATTTATTTTGAATGTATCGCAAATTTCAAGGAAATTCGCGATATGATTATTTGGATCTTCGTCCGGAGGCCGTCGAATTGAACAAATTGTTGCACCATTTGAATGACATTCGGTTTGATTTGAAATTATTGGTCGCAACGATGGGCCTTACAATACTAGGCGATGTGCCGTCCATAGACGGCTTGGCATAGTCGTACATGGTTCTTTGTTGTTCATCCGCCATATTGGGATCCTTGCCTTCGTTAATATCCTCCTCGTGGTACGTACTAATACTTTCCTCCGTGTTGCTACCGGCGGTCTCGCGCTCCCATTCGGCGACGAGTAGGCATGCAATCGTAGTAAACAAGGAGGATAAGTATAATCCAAGACTTACAAAGATAGATACCTAGAAAGACAATTGATGAAAATAAAAAAAATGATTAAATTAACAAAAATAAGGTGTTCTTAATATTACAATCCCGACAGAACGGCGCGCTAAAAACTTGATGGCTCAAAAGCTACCTTTAAAACCGTAGGCAAGTGCACCTATCGTTTTATAGTATAGATTATTGAGTACCGAGTGTCATTCCCACGAGGATTATAAGTACTAATAATTACCGTCTTTTTGTTATTTAATCTAACAATTTTCAGAGTTTTTGTTTGATAAAGAATCTAAATTATCGAAGTGTAAAAATGAAGTAAAATTTGTAGAATAAGAAATCAAGAGATAGAAGTGTGTTTGAATGTAAATCCCTCTAGAATGTTTTTGTGATTTGACAACTTAAAAGATTCAACCATAAGCCCTTAAGCAAAAACCAACCTCTTTTAATAAAATCTCATGTCTTGTGGACCGTAGAAATTCCCAATTTATGTTAAACCCTTTCTCAAGGCGAAAAACTTCTAATCTCAAGTTGATTAACTGAAATCTCTTTCTAGTTAAAACCCCCAAGACAGCATTATAATGATTTGTGAATTCCCATATTAGGTTTGACCCTAATCCAGAAGATTTATGTCGTCCTATATCTAGGATTGCATGCAACTCTTTTCACTTATATAGGTTCTATTTCACCATGAATCTCTCGATTTCCCGGATGAAAAATAAACTTCAAATCAATATTGCGCATATATCAATTCGAATGAACGAAGCATAATATAAGTGAATCACACAAAATATGAAGATTTTATTAAAAAACATACACACCTTAATCACAAATCCATTCTAGAGTTCATTACATTCAAACACTAGGAGTTTAGCTATGCATGATCTTGACAAAAGAGTAAATTACACAAGAAGATGTAAATATTATAGACATGGTGTACTTATCTTTCTCAAAATCTCAATTGACTTCTTTCTTGAATGATGATGTTGCTCCAAGCCTTCTTCTCCAATATTGCCCCAAGCTTTCTCCTCCAAGACCTCTTGATCCAAATTCTACTTAATGAAGTGAATACAATGAATATTTCCTGAGTATCTAATGAATATCTCTCCCAACTTCAACCCTTGGCTTTTATAGGCAATCAATACATTGATAGTACTCTCTTTTGTTAAACAATTGCCTCCATTTTCCTTGTTGGTTGGTGAATTCTTGTATTCAAGTGATGAGGGAGGGGACATGGAGACATGTTTCAGCAAAATAGGATGTTAAAAGTGTACAAAAGTGGCCAAAATGGGTTGGTTGGTGAGTTTTCCCCAAATTCCGCAAAGAAAAGTTGCAAAAAGAGGTCCCGGACACGCCGTGTCGGCAAAGACGGCTGGCCGGCCGTGCGCACAAAATTTGCCGGAAACAAGCCCGACACGGCCGTGTTTATGCGACACGGCCGTGTTTGCTCTGACACGGCCAGGCCGTGTTCGGGGCTGTTTTGTGCGATTTTTCCTCCTCTTTTGATCCCCTTCAACATGGCCGTGTTCGGTGACACGGTTTGGCCGTTTTGGACCCTTTTTCCAATTTTTATCCAATTTATTTCCTTCTTTTTTGAATATGGCCATGTTACTTAACACCCCAAGTCATCTTTGAGTGATTTTCTTGCCTTTTTCAAGTAATATTGGCTTCACATTGCTCCAAATTGCTCCACCTATAATGTTAAACACATCACACGATGAAATGCTACAGAAATACTTGAGAAACTATGATTTTTCTAACAAATCAATCCAAAAACTATTGAATTAATAATACAAAATATGTGCAAAATGACACTTATCATTATGATTGGATATAAATGCTGCCGCATTAAATACGAGACATTAAATGCTCAATAGGCGTGCAAAATCCAAGCCGTTGATTTCGATCACATTTCAAAAACCACCCGCACGTCCTTTCATAAACCATATTTAAACCATTTTCGTCCGTTTCTCTCTCACACTTCTAAAATTGTTCATCTCTTCCTCTCAAAAGCAAAGGCAAAAATACTCTCGAAGCCCTATCTATCTCAAAGTCAATTTCTGAGTTTTTCCTCGATATAATCCCGAGAAATGGCACCAACTTATGACTTTACCAAGTTAGGAAAGCAAATCCACACCGGCTCTACGGTGGATTTTGATGGAATGATGAAACAGGGGTCCGCGACACCCTAGTGAAGAAAATCGCCGAGAAGTTGGAAAGCGTCCAGGACTAAAACCGTTTCTAATGTTAGAATATCCGATGACCTATGTGGAGGAGGTCGCACAATTCTACGGAATCTTTGAGATTCACGATGAAGGAATCAAGTCATCATTCACTTTAAAGCGGTGACTATCTCGCCAAGGATTTGGTGAACATTGCTCACTACCGGCGAAGGAGCATCGAGAGATTAACGGTGATGTCAACCTGGCCGACGCTTGGAAAGAAATAGCCAAGCCCGACTTTTTTGATAAAATAGTGTATCTGACAAACAAGAGAGCTTTGAAGGAGGATTATCACAAGCTGTTGGACATAGTTGCCAAATGTATCGACATCAAATTTGGCGACTTTGACCATATCAAAAACAAAGGCAAAGCGATTGTAATGGCTTGCAATCATCGAAGAAAAGAAGATAAACCGAGGCTGAGTTTGTCTCACAGCAGACTCTGCCGAACGTGGGGAACAAGTCCTTCAAGGAAGATGGCTCATTTGGAGGATACCTAGGATATGGCCCAAGATGATTGGCGGCTATGGAGGTGAAAGGAGTCCCTCTTAGACATGGGAAGGCATTCCATGTTAACAAGAGGATGTTGAGCAAACCTCTCTCGGCGCTCGAAGAGAGCCTACGCCAAGAGAGCTAACACGGTGAGGGGGAATCGGTGACCCAAGATACAAGCTGTTTCCTCCCGAAAGAAGAAAGGCGCCCCTGCGGTGCTAAGAAAAGATGCTGCCCTGCAAAGAAAGAAAACCAAACATGCTCCTCGCCCGCCCCAGAGTCACTGCCGCGACAGCCGTGTCTCCTGCCCTGCGGCGAGCCGGTCGAGAAGGACTCACAAATACCTTCTCCGATCGTCAAAAGAGGAGAACCGACAAGCCAAGACGGCCAGCTCCTCGAGAAAAAGACACCAAAGGCCCCGCCGCTCAAGACTCGAGAGGACACCGTCTCCGAACAGAAATTCCCGGTACAAACTAGGAGACGAAGAATAATTATCAAGCACTCGAGCTTGAGAAACCGAATTTGAGTCGACCACTCGGTGGAGCAGACATCTGGGAGGCTGCTGGAGTAGAGTCTCGGATGTAGTTGATGAAAATGCCAAGTCTGTGAAGGCGATCAACGAGGCAACTCGAAGACACAATTTGTAGTTCACACACCAAACACAAGAAGAAAGCTATTTGGAGAGGCGGATAGTGATGTAATGATCCTATCTCCACCTTACCCGGACATCCAAAATCGTCTGCGTGAGTGGAGGAAATGGAAGTTGAGTAAGTCAAGGAATAGTTCCAACGACACGAGTTCATAGATGAAGAAGAGGAGGCTGCTAAATTTCCTTGGACTAAAGATCGTGCTCCAAAGACTTGATGAAGACAATCGCTTAGATATCCTGCAGATTTTCAAGGAAAAGGAGAGAGAAAAGCAAGTGAGGAAAGTGAAGCACGTGAGAAGGCAAGCATCCGCCCTATCTCCGCACCCGAACACACACATCCTCTCCTTGATGTCTTCTCCGGATGATGATGAGGATCGGAGAATCTTTCTTGCTCTGAAGAGTTGCAAATGCAGCAAGCATTGCATGAATCGAGAATCCTTCACGCGCAAAGGCGATGGAGGGACCAGGAGAGTTCTCGAACACACCGAAATCGATCCAATGGGAGTGGTTCGAAGCAAAATAGCCATCGTCGTTTGCCACCACTTCCCACTCACTCGGAAGAAGGCAATAAGGAGATGGGGACCCCGGTCGAGCCAACCCCTATTGAAGGTGTTTTACCACCGCCCCAACGGCTACTGAACATTCAAAAGAAACAGTAGGGAGTTTGGAGACGAGTGACCCCATTCCAAGTCACTCGGTGGTGCGCCGGTGGGGAAACTCCCTCCACCTGCAGCCTAGGTCGGAGGATGCTTGGATGACTCCACAAAGAATCAAGGAGGCGAAGAAGAGAAATCACAAACACTAGAAAAATGACAAGTTGCCATCAACGAAGCTCGAGGCGATTGAGGCTTGAGTCTGTCTCGGTGAGGTGCCAAGCGCTCGAAGGCTAATGACGCATCGACTGCGATGCGGTCGAGGCACGGGAAGGAACAACCACGGGAGTTAACACTGGGCGATGAAAGTGCAATCCATGGGGTTGAGAATCAATGGATGCCACCGTAGAAGACCCTAAGACGGTGACACTGTCGAAAGGGAGGACCAAGGCCTCGCGAGCAAAGAGAGACTTCCGGGGTAAAGAAGCGATATAGAGAACATCCCTCCTGCTATCATCGACGCATCCGAAAAGGAGATAAGCGCACTTCATGATTCCCAGGACAATCCTCGATGTCACTTTTTCCGGGATCGAAGGCGAAGAAGAAGCGAGTCATCCCCCATGACAAATCCAAAAGACTCAGCTGCGGATGTTCCAAGCACGAGCAAGTCGATCCCAAGACTACTCAAACTTTTAACTCGATGATGAGCCATCAATGGAAATCTCATCATCGTCCGATGACGCTTTCCGACAAGGCCGAGGATCGTCATGAAATGGAAAAATCATTTGAGACCAACGGTACATTAAGACAAATGTTGAGGCTCAGCAAGCCGGGTCTACTTCACAACAAAACCCAGCTGAACCAGAGACCACTGCGCAGGCCCCTCAAGCTGCAGCAGGGTCTATTCCAAAAAGAACTTCAGGCACACCGCTCATCATCGAACAAATCCCAGTGGGCGGTGATGAATCTTTTGTAGAATCTTTTCCTTTTTCTCTGGAGGTACCCTACCTCCATGAAGAGTCGAGAATGAGCGCACGCTATCACGCATCAGCCTCCGTTTTCTCATCGGTACCATTGTTCCAGCTGCTTATGACTTTGATGTTGTATGGCCATCACCGCAATGAAGAATCGTTGAAGTTCGAGAAGTGTTCAAGCGCAATCGTTTCTTGAGGTTGAAAAGATGGAGAGGCATCGTGCCTCTTTGGACATGCGGACCGACAACAAAGATGCCAACCTTACGGCCGACTTGAGAGGCATCACGGTCGAGAATAAGGGAATGGTGGCAACATCGACCAAACAATGCGTGTGGAACAAGTCGATTCTTGAACATTGTTCAACAAGTCACTGGTATGGAGAGTGAAAATCTTTGATGCAAAAACGGCGAGAGAACATATTGAGCACATGCATGAAGCTCACATCGCCGAGATAAAGCTGCTGCGTGAGCAAAATACAAATGATCTGACGTTTGGAAGAACACATGACAAGAAAATTCAGCCTTCTCATGGCCGAGATGAAGTGATTTTTGAGAATCCAACGCTACTCGATGTGAATTCCGCCGCATACAACGCAGCGGACTCGGCAAGTAACTCAACCATCGAAGACTTCGACTTCATGCTTGCCAAAGATGTTCCCCGGGGTTCCTCTATCCTTTGATGATGCCAAAAAGGGGAAGAGGAATACCTTAAAGCGCTAAAATGCGAAGTTCGAGAAGAAAGGAGTGAGAAGGAAAATCACCGAGGAAGTCTTGAAAGAAGAAAGGAAAGCTTGTTGAGGGGAAGGATCGACAGATGTGACTTTGATGATTGCACAAACCCCCAACAAGGTCACGGTGACATTATAAGCAAACAAACTCCTGTGACTCGCCACTTCAACACTCTGCTATATCCATGGCCGATAAGAGAAAAACTATTGAAGCGGGGATGAAGGAAGTGGAAGGTAGAATGGATGCCCGAATCATGAACATCTTGAAAGAACACGGAGGCATTCCAAGAGACAGAGACACCTATGCCATCTCGGATGTTGGGGACGAGCCACGATCAGTTGATGAATTTAAAACGCTCGAATCCGAGGATACTTTGCAAATATGTCTATGGCTCAAGCTTGGGACTTGTCTCGGGAAAAGGGTCTCACGTTATGTGAAGAAGAAGGCATGACAATGAGACTACCAGAAGCGACTCCGCTGCTGGTCACTCCGCCGGGTCACTCATTTGGAAAAGAAGAAGACTCAAAGACAAAGATACGCCCCAGGAGGTAGAGGAAGAAGCGATGAGTGGAGGAAGAAGCTTGCACCTGGCCTCCGCCCAAAAACATTGAATACGTGGATCCAGGAAAGAAAGGAGGGATCTTGGGTGGGCTTGACCAAGTAGCAAATTTGCAAGTGGCGAAAACTAACGCCGAGTATGTGAAAAGACTAGAAGAAGAAACCAAGAGACAAACTCAGCTATGGGAGGAGAGACAGGAAAGAATAAGAAGACATGAAGTCGCCAGGAAGGCATATGAGAAGAAAAAAAAGAAAGCGGTGACGACGAGAAAAAAAGAAGAAGAGAAGAAGATCTTGATCAAGATGTAAGAAGGAGATGAAGGAGATGAAGTGTTCTTCTGTCGACCAACCCTTCGTGTATTTTATCATGTAAATACATACAATGTAAGTCTTACGTAATAAAGCTATAAATTCTTTATTTTCGGTGTAGACAAATATGTGCTCGATACACTTGTATTGATTGTGTAAAAGAACAAGAATGATATGATCAATAAAAGAATTGATTCTGCGTGATACATTCTATGTCAATACACTATCTGTATGTATCTTTCTTTGTTTGCATTTTTGAATGGTTTAAGTTTTGGCATCTTCAAAAAGGGGGAAATTGTTAGAAATTTTATTGTTTAGATTTTGATGAATGCCATGTAAAACTTAGAATAGAAAGTTGGCACCCCAATTCTTGTTGTAAAATGCATTGTAATAAATAGAGGCCAAGCCGAGTTAAGTCGGCCACGCCTAACATGCAAGAAGTCAATCAAGACTTGAAGGAAGACTCATTGCGAGACAATTTGAGTATGGCAAAGAAGAGTAGACGGGAACTCTCTTGGAGAAGCGGTGAGATGCGGTGAGTGCGAAGATCGATCAAGTCAACTCAAGAAAAGCAAGTCTCAAGTTGAAGTGACGGAGAAGAGTCATCCATGATTGGAAGTCGACTCTAAGTCACCTGGGAAAGCAAGGAAATGCAATCAAGTCGAGATAATCGCAAAAGAACCGTTGTACGTAAATTAAGAGATTTACTTAAACATGTAATATCTCCATACCACCTTTCTCGAGTGCTCATCCCGAAGCGTGCAAAAGGAATGAACAATGGGAAGCACTACACCGTGTTAGAACTCGAAAAGGTGAAAGAACAATTCATACGAGGAAATGGCAATTCCAAGAAGCGCAACAAGACAAACCAACGATCGCAAAGTGACTTTCAAAAATAAGCCTATCTCTTCAACGGGAAAATTTTTGAAAGATCACTATAAAAAGTCGAGGATGACTCGAGAGAAGGTTACGAACCACGAACATTCAAGAAACAAATCAAAGTGTAGCCGTAAATATTCTCAAATCATTCAAGATTAATCCTCAAGCCTACATTACGAAGTACATCAATCCAACACTCACCTGTGAAGGAAAGATAACTTCAATCGTTGAAGAGGAAACTTTTGAAGAAAAGGGTCTACATTCCACGAAGGATTGTAGGAAGGTTCAAGGTCGAACCAAGTCTCAAGCTTTTGGAGGGCTTCGTGATCAAATCCAAAGAGTTTGAGCAAGTGAGCTATAGTAGCAAGGCAAACGCCTGTGAAGAAGCCGAGTCGCACGAGAAGCCGGTGAGTGATCAAGCGCGTCTCCATACCGAGTCCCAAAGGATCAAGTGTGTGATCAAGACTTGTATCCGGATGTTACCACTTTGTAAACCGATCATTACTTAGTGGATTCCTCCGGGAGTTGGAGAAGAGAGGAGTAGAAGAATTACCCCATCTTCGAACCTCTATAAAAATTTCATTGTGTCATTTACTTTTCAAAGACTTTAATTCTTGCATTATTAATCGCTTATATCTCACGATAAGTTTGCTATCCACTTGATAATTTATAAGTACTAAATCAAGCTCTAAAATCTTGTTTAATCAAACTCAAGGGTGTTAAGTCTTCAATAAAAACAAAACCACACGTTGAGTCAAATTACGACCAACACTTGGTGAAAGTTACTCCATCAACGGCTCGGTGAGTCGTTGAGAGATTAACTCTCTTGAGTGACTAATTCGATTTGTCCATCAAGGACACAATTGTGTAGATCAACTCGTAGATTTAAAAGGACTAAATCGAAAATTTGGTAAGGTTTATTCAACCCCCTTCTAAACCTTACACTTACACCCTTGGGACCTACATTTGTGTGAAAAATTTTCAAACCTCATGCAAAGTAAATTTGAAATGAGCATGATGGGAGAGTCGACATTCTTCCTTGGACTCCAAGTGAAACAATTTGAAGGATGGAACCTTCATAAGTCGGACAAAATACACCAGAGATTTAATGAAAAATTTGGTATGGAAGAGAAGTCTTCGTGAAAATACCAATGAATACATCATCAAAATGGACATGGATGCGGATGGCAAGCCTGTAGATCAAACAAGATACGATCACTTATGGATCATTGCTCTATCTCACAAATAAAGCGGCCGGACATCACCTTTTTTGTAGGTGTATGTGCAAGATTTCAATCGCTCCAAAAGAGAGCCATATGACACCGGCTAAGAGAATATTGAGATACTTAAAAGGAAGCCAAGAAGTAGGCCTATGGTATCCAAAGGAAGGTGGATTCAAGCTAATTGGCTATTGATTCGACTATCTTTGGATGCAGAGGACAGAAGAGCACTTCGAGGCACATGTCAAATGCTAGGAAACAGGTGATTTCCTGGTTTAGCAAAAAAAAGCAAAACTCAATAGCCACTCTCTGGTGGTGAGGAATACATACTGGGGCAAAATTGCCCAAGTCCAAGTCCTATGGATGAGACAAAGGTGAGAGACTATGAAGTTGAAGAAAAAGAAATTCCAATCATGTGTGATAACACAAGTGCAATTGCAATCACTCAAAATCTGTGTTGCACTCAAGAACAAAACATATTGATGTCGATATCACTTATAAGAGATCATGTTGAAAAGAAGGACATCATCCTGGAATATATCTCAACCGATAAACAACTAGCCGACATCTTCACAAAACCACTATGTGAGTCAAGATTTGAAGAACTCAAGCATGAGTTGGGGCTAATTAATTGAAATTTGGTGACACTCGCATTTAATCAAAGAAGAGAAATGAAACAGAAAAGGGTGAAAAAAAAAAAGAGTCGAAAACAGTAAATCAGCCAAGAAATCACCAGTCGGAAAGACAACTACACCGAGTCGGTGATAGCCGAGTCACTAAGAGAATCTGTGAGAGTAGAGTTAAATCGCCTAAGGGATAAGTTCTGAATAACTTATGAGCAAAGTGACAAAAACGCAAATCGTTTTGACTAAGCGGGAATGTTTTAAGGAATACGTCAAAGATAATGATGATGTGTACAGACATAAAGCCGCACACCAAGCTTATGATCGGATATAAATTTGCCGCATTAAATACGAGACATTAAATGCTCAATAGCGTGCAAAATCCAAGCCGTTGATTTCGATCACATTTCAAAAACCACCCGCACGCCCTTTCATAAACCATATTTAAACCATTTTCGTCCGTTTCTCTCACATTTCATCTCTTTCTCTCAAAAGCAAAGGCAAAATACTCTCAAGCCCTATCCATCTCCAAGTCAATCTCTCGAGTTTTCCTTGATATAATCCCGAGAAATGGCACCAACTTATGACTTTACCAAGTTAGGAAAGCAAATCCACACCGGCTCTACAGTGGATTTTGACGGAATGATGAAACAGGGGTCCGACGACACCCTAGTGAAGAAAATCGCCGAGAAGTTGGAAACGCCCGGACTAAAACCGTTTCTAACGTTAGAATATCCGATGACCTATGTGGAGGAGGTCGCACAATTCTACGTGAATGCCGAGATTCACGATGAAAGAATCAAGTCATCTGTTCACGGAAAGAAAAGCGGTGACTATCTCGCCAAGGATTTGGTGAACATTGCTCACTACCAGTGAAGGAGCATCCGAGATTAAAGAAGCCGATGTAAACTTGGCCGACGCTTGGAAAGAAATAGCCAAGTCCGACTATCTTTGATAAAATAATATGCACAGAAACAAGAGATCTGTTGAAGGAGGATTATCACAAGTTGTTGGATATAGTTGCCAAATGTATCGACATCAAATTTGGCACTTTGACCAATCAACAAAGGCAAAGCTGATTGTAATGGCTGCAATCATCGAAGAAAAAAGAAGATAAACCTGGCTGAGTTTGTCTACAGACTCTGCCCTTTAACGTGGGAACAAGTCCTTCAAGGAAGATGGCTCATTTGGAGGATCCCAGGATATGGCCTAGTGATTGGCGGCTATGGAGGTGAAAGGAGTCCCTCTTAGACATGGGAAGGCATTCCATGTTAACAAGAGGATGTTGAGCAAACTCTCTGCGGCGTTCGAGAAGAGAGCCTACGCCAAGAGAGCGACACTAGTGAGGGGGAATCGGTGACCCCAAGATACGATTGTTTCCTCTCCACCCAAAAAGAAAGTTGCCCCCCGCATGCTGCTAAGAAAAGATCACGCCCTGCAGCAAAGAAAACCAAACATGCTCCCGCCCGCAGTGAGTCACCCGCCTCTGGCCGTGTCTCCCGCCCTGCAGCAGCTGGTCGAGAAGGACTCACAAATACCTTCTCCGATCGTCAAAAAGAGGAGAACCGACAAGCCAAGACGGCCACTCATCGAGAAACAAACACCAAGACGGCCCCGTCGCACAAGACTCGAGACCACCATCTCTCGAACTAAATTACCTGGTACAAACCGGGAGACGAAGAAGAATCATCAAGCACTCGGAGCTTGAGAAACCGGGATTGAGTCACCACTCACTGGAATAGATACGGAGAGGCTGAGAAGTAGAGTCTCGATGTAATTGATGAAACAACCAAGTCTCTGAAGAAGGCGATCAGCAGAGGCAACGGAAGACACACCGTAGTTCACACAACCAAACACAAGAAGAAGCTGCTTTGGAGCGGATAGTGATGTAATGATCCTATCTCCACCTTACCCAGGACATCCAAAATCGTCTGCGTGAGTGGAGGAAATGGAAGTTGAGTAAGTTAAGGAAGCAGTTCCAACGGCCTAAGTTTATAGAAGAAGAAGAAGGCTCGCTAAATTTCCTTGGACTAAACATCGTGCTCCCAAAGACTTGATGAAGACAATCGCTTAGACATCCTGGGCAGATTTTCAAGGAAAAGGAGAGAAAGCAAGCTCGGGAAGCCGAAGCACGTGAGAAGGCAAGCATCCGCCCTATCTCCCACTACGTAACACACACATCCTCTCCTTGATGTCTTATCTCGTGATGATGAAGATCGGGAGAATCCTGCTCACTTTCTGAGAAGAGTTGCAAATGCAGCAAGCATTGCATGAATCCGAGAATCCTTCACGAGCAAAGACTCGATGGAGGGACCAGGAGAGTCCTCGAACACACAATTGAAATCGATCCAATGGGAGTGGTTCAAACAAATAGCCCTTGTTGTTCGCCACCACTTCCCAGCTCACTCGGAAGAAGGCAATAAGGAAATGGCGATGAAACCGGGATAATGGGGACCCCGGTCGAGCCAACCCCTATTGAAGGTGTTTTACCACCGCCCCAACGCTGAACAGTCAATCAAAGCGGTAGGGAGTTTGGAGACGAGTGACCCCATTCCAAGTCACTCGGTGGTGCGCCCGGGGGGAAACTCCCTCCACTCTGACTAGGTCGGAGGATCTTTGCAGATGACTCCACAACGAATCAAGGAGGCGAAGGAGAGAAATTACAAACACAAGAAAAAGACAAGTTGCCATCAACGACGCTTTCGGACGATTGAGACTGTCTCGGTGAGGTGCCAATCGCTCGAAGGCTAATGACGCTGCGATGCGATCCAAGGCACTGAGGAAGGAATGTACCACGGGAGTTAACACTGGGCGATGAAAGTGCAATTCATGGGGTTGAGACTCAATGGATGCCACCATAGAAGACCCTAAGACAGTGAGACCAACAAACATTAAGGATGTTGAGGCTCAGCAAGCCAGGTCTACTTCACAACAAAACCCAGTTGAACCAGAGACCACTGCGCAGGCCCCTCAAGCTGCAGCAGGGTCGATTCCTAAAAGAACTTCACGCGCACCGCTCATCATCGAACAAATCCCAGTGGGCGGTGATGAATCTTTTATAGAATCCTTTCCTTTTTCTCTGGAGGTACCCGACCTCCATGAAGAGTCAGAGAATGAATGCGCACGCTATCACAGACCAGCTCCCGTCTTTTCATCAGGCACCATTGTTCAGTTTGCTTATGACTTTGATCTTTGTATAGCCATCACCGCAACCGGAAGAATCGGTGAAGTTCGAGAGGTGTTCAAGGCACTATTTGCTGAGGTTGAACGGATGGAGAGGCATCAGGCCTCTTTGGACATGCGACTGGACAACAAAGATGCCAACCTTACAGCCGACTTGAGAGGCATCACAGTCAGAATAAGGGAATGGTGGCAACATCAGCAAACAATGCGTGTGGAACAAGTCGATTCTTGAACATTGTTCAACAAGTTTCTTTGGTATGGAGAGTTGAAAATCTTTGATGCAAAAAAACGGTTTGAGAGAACATATTGAGCACATGCATGAAGCTCACACTTTGCCGAGATAAAGCTGCTGCGTGAGCAAAATACAAATGATCTACTGACGTTTGGAAGAACACATGACAAGAAAATTCAGCCTTCTCATGGCCGAGATGAAGCGATTTGTGAGAATCCAACGCTACTCGATGTGAATTCCGTCTTTGCATACAACGCAGCAGATTTCGAAGCGAACTCGACCATCGAAGACTTCGACTTCATGCTTGCCAAAGATGTTCCACAGGGTTCCTCTATCCTTTGATGATGCCAAAAAGGGGGAAGAGGAATACCTTAAAGCGCTAAAATCAAGTGAGAAGAAAGGAAGCGGTGAGAAGGGAAAATCGGTGAGGAAGTCTTGAAACAAAAGAAAGGAAAGCTTGTTGAGGGGGAAGGGTCGACGGATGTGACTTTGATGATTGCACAAACCCCAACAAGGTCCTCATCACGGTGACATTATAAGCAAAGCAAACTCCTCGTGACTCGCCACTCCAACACTGCTATATCCATGGGCGATAAGAAAAAAACTATTGAAGCGGGGATGAAGGAAGTGGAAGGAAGAATGGATGCTGAATCATGAACATCTTGAAAGAACACGGAGGCATTCCAAAGAGACAGAGACACTTATGCCATCTCGGATGTCGGGACAGAGCCACGATCAGTTGATGAATTTAAAACGCTCGAATCGAGGATACTTTGCAAATATGTCTATGGCTCAAGCTTGGGACTTATCTTGGGAAAAGGGTCTCACGATATGTGAAGAAGTGACAGCAAAGAGACTACCTGATCACTCTCTTTGGTCACTCTAGTCACTGTTTGGAAAGAAGAAGACCCAAGTCTGATATATGCCCAGAGGTAGAAAAAGCAGAGTGGAGGAAGAAGCTTGGACCCAGGCCTCCGCCAAAAACATTGAATACGTGGATCCGGGGAAAGAAAAAGAGGGATCTCTGGGGCTGGGCTTGACCAAGTAGTGAATTTGCAAGTGGCTAAAACTAACGCCGAGTATGTGAAAAGACTAGAAGAAGAAAACAAGAGACAAACTCAGCTATGGGGAGAGAGACAGGAAAGAATAAGAAGAGATGAAGGCCGAGGAAGGCATATGAAAAGAAAAAGAAGCGGTGACGACGAGAAAAAGAGAAGAAGAGAAAGAAGATCTTTGATCAAGATGAAAAGAAGGAGACGGGGAAGGAGATGAAGTGTTCTTTGTCCACCCCTTCGTGTATTTTATTATGTAAATACATACAATGTAAGTCTTCGTAATAAAGCTATAAATTCTCTATTTTTTTGTGAAGACAAATATGTGCTCGATACACCTTTGTGATTGTGTAAAAGAACAAGAATGATATGATCAATAAACGGATTTATTCTGCGCATACATTCTATGTCAATACACTATCTGTATGTATCTTTGCTATTTGCATTTTTGAATGGTTTAAGTTTTGGCATCATCAAAAAGGGGAAATTGTTAGGAAATTTATTGTTTAAGATTTTGATGAATGCCATGTAAAACTTAGAATAGAAAGTTGGCACCCCAATTCTTGTTGTAAAATGCATTGTAATAAATAGTGGCCAAGCTGAGTTAAGTCGCCTACGCCCTAACATGCAAGAAGACAATCAAGACTTGAAGGAAGACTCACTGCGAGACAATTTGAGTATGGCAAAGAAGAGTAGACAAGAACTCTCTTTGGAGAAGCAAATCGAGATGCGGTGAGTGGAGCATCGGTCAAGTCAACTCAAGAAAAGCCAAGTCTCAAGTTGAAGTGAGAAGAGTCATCCATGATTGGAAGCTGACTCTAAGTCACCTGGGGAAAGCAAGAAAATGCAGTCAAGTCGAGATAAGCAGTAAAAGAACCGTTGCACTGAAATCAAGAGATTTACTTAAACAAGTAATATCTCCATACCACCTTTCTCGGAGTGCTCAGTCCCAGAAGCGTGCAAAAGGAATGAACCAATGGGAAGCACCACACCGTGTCAGAACTCTGAAAAGGTGAAAGAACAATTCATACGAGGAAATGGCAATTCCAAGAACTGCAACAAGACAAGCCAACGACTGCAAGTGACTTTCAAAAATAAGCCTATCTCTTCAACGGGCAAATTTTTGAAAGTTCACTATAAAAGGCTGAGGAGTTTGTTTGAGAAGTAGAATGACACACATGTGAGATATACAAGCATATTAGAAAAACTGAAACATTCTCAATCCTCAAGCCTACATTACGAAGAACATCAATCCAACACTCACCTGTGAAGGAAAGATAACTTCAATCAGTTGAAGAGGAAAATACTGAAAACAAGGGGTCTACATTCCAGGAAGGATTGTAGGAAGGTTCAAGGTTGAACCAAGTCTTAAGCTTTTGGAGGGCTTCGTGATCAAATCCAAAGAGCTTGAGCAAGTGAGCTGTAGTAGCAAGGCAACTGCCCTGTGAAGAAGCTGAGTCGTACGAGAAGCTTGGTGAGTGATCAAGGCGTCTCGGACCGAGTCCCAAAGGATCAAGTCGGCTGTGTGATCAAGACTTGTATCTGGACTGTTACCACTTTGTAAACTGATCATTACCTAGTGGATTCCTCCAGGAGTTGGAGAAGAGAGGAGTAGAAGAATTACCCCATCTTCGAACCTCTATAAAAACTTCATTATGTCATTTACTTTTCAGCACTTTAATTCTTGCATTTTTAACTTCTTATATCTGCTGATAAATTTGCTATCCACTTGATAACTTATAAGTACTAAACCAAGCACTAAATTCTAGCTTAATCAAACTTAAGGGTGTTAAGTCTTCCGCTGAAAACAAAACCACAGTCGAGTTAATTTAGAGCCAACAGCTGAGTTACTCCATCAACATCTCAGTTGAGTCTGTTGAGAGATTAACTCTACTGAGTGACTAAATTGGCTGTCCATCAAGGACACAGCTGTGTAGTATCAACTCTGTAGATTTAAAAGGACTAAATCGAAAATTTGGTAAGGTTTATTCAACCCCCCATTCTAAACCTTACACTTACACCCCTTGGGACCTACAAGCTGGGACCGAAGAAGCTGTTAAGACAGCTAAGGCTCAGCAAGCTGGGTGAACTTCACAACAGACCACCGCTAAAACAGAGTCAACTGCGCAGGCTCCTCAAGCTGCAGCAGGATCGACTCCACCGGGAACTTCACGAGCACAAGTTGTCATTGAGCAGATTCCAGTTGCCCGTGATGATCCTTTTGTAGAATCATTTCCCTTCTCTCTGGAGGTACCTGACCTCCCTGAAGAATCAGCTAGAGATCGAGAGAGCTTCCATAAACCTGATCCTGTTATTCCCACAGACACCATTGTTCCAGCAGACTATGACTTTGACGTTGCTTGGCCGCCAGCTGAGACAGAAGTAACAGCTGAGGTTCGAGAAGTTTTCAAAGCCATATTCGACGAAGTAGCTAACCTGCAAGTGGCTAAAAACAATGTTGAGTATGTGAAGAGGATTGAAGAAGAAAATAGAAGACAAACTCAGTTATGGGAGGAAAGACAAGAAAGAAAAAGAAGAGATGAAGCTGCCAGAAAGGCGTATGAGAAAAAGAAGGCGGCTGAAGATGAGAGAAAGAGAAAAAGGTCAGAAGAAGAGTGAAGAAGATGAAAGAAGGAGAGCGCGAAGGAGATGAAGTGTTCTTTGCCCCACCCCTTCATGTATTTTACTATGTAAATACATTTTTATGTAAGTATTCTGTACATCGAATAAAATCGTTCAATTTCTATACTTGTGTAGATATTGAACAACATAGTTACTTTAAATTCTGTTTATGCTCTAATACACTATGTAAACAGCTGTGTAAAGAATAAGAATGTTATGATCAATAAAAGATTGATTCTACGCATACATCTCCGTGATTCGCATTGTCCTGTGACGTATCTTTGTTGTTACTTTATTGTATGAATGTTTTAAGTTTTGGCATCATCAAAAAGGGGAAATCGTTGGGAAATTAATTTTTAGATTTTGATGAATGCCATGTAAAACTTAGAATAGAAAGTTGGCACCCCATTTTTCTCGTTGTAAATTGCATTGTAATAGATAGGGAAATTTGGTCGAAGGTGAGTCAAGTCGGCTATGATGAACATGCAAGAAGACAACTACAGAGTAGAAGGAAGACTCATTTGCAAGGCATTTGAGTGTGGCAAGGAAGAGAAGACAGAACTCGATTGAAGGTGCATTTGAGATACAAATGGGTGAAGTATCGTCAAGTCAACTCAAGACAAAACCAAGTCTCAAGTTGAAATGACGGAAGAGTCATCCAATGATTGGAAGGCCGACTCAAGTCAATGGGAAGCTAAGAAAATGCGATCAAGACGAGATAATCGAAAAAGATCCATTGCATGAAGTCAAGAGAATTACTTAAACAAGTAATACCTCCATCTTGCCTTTCTTGAAGTGCTCCCCGAGGAAGCGTGCAAAAGGAATAAACCAATGGGAAGATCGCACTGTGTCGAACTCGAAAAAGTGAAGAATCATTCATACGAGGAAGTGGCAATTCCAAGGATCGCAACAAGACAAGCCAACGACCACAAGTGTCTTTTAAAAATAAGCCTATCTCTTCAACGGGCAAATTTTTAAAAGATTACTATAAAAGTGAGGAATCACTCTGAGAGAAGGTTACCTGAACCACGAACATTCAAGCTAACATTCGAACTGTAACCAAAAATATTCTCAAGTCATTCAAGATCAATCCTCAAGCCTACACTACGAAGGAAATCAATCCAACACTCACCTGTGAAGGAAAGACAACTTCTATCCGTTGAAGATGAAACATTTGAAGAATCAAGGGGTCTACATTCCACGGAGAATTGTAGGAAGGTTCAAGGTCGAACCAGTCTCAAGTTTTTGGAGGGCTTCGTGATCAAATCCAAGAAGCTTGAGCAAGTGGGCTGTAGTAGCAAAGGCATTTGCCTGTGAAGAAGCCGAGTCGCACGAGAAGCATTTGTGTGACCAAGGCATCTCGGATCGAGTCCCAAAGGATCAAGTCGGTTGTGTGATCAAGACTTGTATACGGGTGTTAACCACTTTGTATATTGATCAATACTTAGTGGATTCCTCCAGGAGTTGGAGAAGAGAGGAGTAGAAGAATTACCCCATCTTGAACCTCTATAAAAACTTATTGTGTCATTTACATTTCATCATTTCAATTTTCGCATATTACTTTAATATCCATTTGATAAATTTGCTATCCACTTGATAATCAACAAAGTGCTAAAACCAAGTATTAAAACAAACTTAACCAAATTCAAGGGTGTTAAGTCTTCCGCTGAAAATATATCACAAATCGAGTTAAGTCTTTAGTCAAAACAATTTGAGTTATTCTATCAACGGCTCAATCAGTGCATTGAGTGACTAACTCTCTTTGATTAACTAACTTAGTTTGTCCATTAAGGACTCATTTGTGAAATATTAACTCGAACGTTTTAAAAGGACTAAATCGAAAAGTTGGTAAGGTTTATTCAACCCCCCTTCTAAACCTTACACTCACACCCCTTGGGACCTACATCTTCTTTTTCATTCTCAATAAGTCTACACAACTTAACAAACTCATTAATGGCATTGCTTTTATTTGCAAGAAAAAGAGCCCAAGTATATCTACAAAAATCATCGACAATAACGAAAGTGTAATGTTTTCCACTTAGACTTGTCGTACCAATATCCCCATACAAATCTAAATGAAGAAGTTGTAGAGGCTTGGTTGTGGAAATTTCATTTTTGGGCTTAAAACTACTCTTAACTAATTTGTTCTTTTGACAAGTGTCACATAAGCCAAGATTTTCAAAATTCAATTTGGGTAGTCCTTTTACATGTTGGTCTTTGTAAATATTTTTCAAATTCTTGTATCCAACATGTCCAATTCGCCTATGCCATAAACTCGTTAAATTATTATTGGCGACAAGACAAGAAATATTTTGACTAACCAAATCACTAGTACAAATTTTGTAAAGATTGCCTTTTCTATTTGCTTCACAAATAATTTCATCATTTTTAAGAATAAGACATTTTTCTTTATCGAAAACAACATTATAATTTGAATCACAAAGTTGGCTAACACTTATCAAATTAAACTTAGGCCCTTCTACTAAAAGAACATTACTAAGAGAGAAAGAAGAGTTACCAATTTATCAATTTCCAAGAATTATTCCTTTGCCATTGTCGAACATGACCATACCCTCTTCTTGGAGCTTGATGTTGGTAAAAAGTTCTCTCTTTCCGGTCATATGGCGTGAACACCCGTTGTCCACGAGCCATTTTGAATCCCCCATGGTTGTTATAGCCCCTATTACCTACAAATGAACCATTTTTAGGTACCCTATAATCTTGGGGTCCATGGGGTTAGTCTTGAGACCTTTGGGTCTCCAAACATAGCTAAAGTTGTTCCTCAATTTACAATGAGAAACATAATGACCAACTTTACCACAATAAAAACAAATGAGATTATGAGCACTACTAGCACGAACAAAAGTCGGACCTTGGTCATTTTTTTTAGAAATAGGTTGAAAAGGTTTGTAGCCAAGTCCTAATTTGGAATGCTCACCTCTTTGTGCATCTAAAATTTTTGTAACTTTGTCCGTACTTATGTTAAAACGATGCACATCCTTTTTTAGACATTCAAGATCTTTGGTGAGCGATTCTTTTTCGGTTTCAAGAGTATGGACTCTAGTAAGAGTGATAGTATGAGCTTTATCAAGAGATTTATAAGAAGTAAATAATTTTTCCTTTTCAATTTTAAGCTCTTTATGCTCCTTTTTCAAAGTCTTGTATTTAACAATCAAATTTTGAAATTCAATTTGCAATTCATGAAAATCACATTGCAATTCATCAACTAAGGAGGAGGTAGAGGAGTTAGAGCGTACCTCATCATCCTCATCATTATTATATTATGCATTTTATTAGAAGAAGATGCAAGATCTTTAGGAATATTTTGCATACCCGATTGAGTAATGGATTGTTTGGAAATTTTCCTCTCCTTGAGATAGACTTCGTAGATGAAGAGGTTCCCCATGAGCTCGTCGAACTTGAGTGTCTCAAGATTTTGTGCCTCCGTGATTGTTGTCACCTTTTCGGACCATGAGCCAGGAAGTGCATTCAATACCTTAGTCACCTTGTCTTCTTCGGAGATGACTTTACCGAGGGCCACAAGAGGATTGACAATGTTGTCAAGCCTTTCCACCATTTTTGAGATGTTTTCACCATCATGCATGTTGAAGTTTTCAAAGTCTTTAACAAGCATGGTTTTTCTTGCTTGTTTGACCTTCTTTGTCCCTTCATATATTGTCTCCAATTTTTCCCAAACTTCATGTGCCGACCTTATGCCTCTTATGCGATTATACTCAGTGGCGTTAAGAAAGCAATGCAAAATATTTAAGGCCTTACCGTTTAGAGAGAAAGCCTTTTTGTCATTTTCATCGAACTCCTTGAAAGGTTTAGGAGCCAAGGTGCCATCCTCCAATTTCTTGGTTGGTTGAGCAACTCCTTCAATGACCACATTCCAAACCGCACCCTTGTAGAAAGCACTCCATACGGTCTTTTCAAAATGCGTAGTTGTTGGCGTCGAATAGTTGGGGCTTGTTGGTGGAGGCGCCGGTGGTGAGATAAGCTTCATTCGTAGCCATTGATCTTTCCTCTTTACTCGGAACGAGCTAGCCAAAGAGTTTGGCTCTAATACCACTTGTTAGTCCAAGTGGCTACGATAATCTAGAGGGGGTGAATATATTATCCCGGTTTTTCAGATTTTGCCCTCTTTTTCGAATGATCAAGCAAAGATGAAAGCTATAAATGCAGAAATTAAACAACACCTGATGATTTATAGTAGTTCAACCCACCTAGGGCCTAATCTACTACCACCCCAGTATCTCCAGGATGGATTTCAAAAAGCAAAAAGGATTTTATTAATTACCAAAATTAATACAACACCACCTTGAGGATTACAACAATCCTCTTACAACACTTTCAAGGAGATTACCAAAATATTCCTTCAACACCTATAAAGAGTACCACACTCTTCAACATCTAAGATCACCCAAGTGTGCTCTTACCACAAGAACAACAACAAGGATATCTTGTTTTGGATGATGGACAAAATTCAAGATTACAACTCTATCATAACAATACAAAGATTGAGTGCAAGTGTAATCAAGAATCAAAAGCCTAGACCTCAAGAGTGTGCAAGTGAAAGTACTTAGGCTAATACAACAAGATATGAATGTGTTTGCTTGTATGCTCTTTGCTTGTATGTTGTGTTGTGTCTTGTTGCTTGAATGGAGCCTCTATTTATAGGAGAGGTCTTGGCTTGATTTCCAGACCTTAGGGTCGACCGGTCGCCCCCCTCAATTTTTCCTCCGTCCCTTTTTTTCTATTTCAAAACTCAACACAGGTACGGGTTGCCCTATAGGGCGACCGGTCGAGCATGAAACAGAAGTGTTGTCCAATTTTTATCGAAAATAAACTTCAAGAAATACTCTGAAAAATTAGTAAAAACATTTTAAAACAATCGGGAGTATTTGGACAATATTTAGGAACATTGTTTTGGTTAAAAACTCATTTGAACAAAATCATCAAAATCATGATAAAAACATTTATCTAACATCTTTTTGTTTAAAGCCTTTGGCTACAAACCGTGTTTTATACTTATCAATAGTTCCATCTGGTTTATGCTTCTTCTTTAGGATCCATTTACATCCTAAAGGTTTATGACCAACAGAGAGATAAACCAATTTCCACGTATGATTTTGCAGAATGGACTCAATTTCACTATTGATTACTTCTTGCCAGAGCGGAGCATCTGGACTACTTAGAGCCTCTTTAATCGAGTTTGGCTCACTATTCAACATCAATGTTAGAAAGTCAGGACCAAAGGACTTAACCACTTTAGGCCTCTTACTTCATCTCAGTTCTTCACCATTCGGTGTTGAACTAACTGTTCTGTCAAATGTGACAGCAGGTGTCATACCAAGTGTTGTTCCAGATGTTATAACACCCGAAGCAGCACCTTCAGCAACATCTGCAGTAACATCTGCAGCTGTTCCAGATGTTATAACACCAGAAGTAACACCTCCAGCAACACCTGAATACACTCGTTTATTTAGACTTCC
This sequence comes from Rehmannia glutinosa, assembly GCA_016081115.2. Classification (NCBI taxonomy): domain Eukaryota; kingdom Viridiplantae; phylum Streptophyta; class Magnoliopsida; order Lamiales; family Orobanchaceae; genus Rehmannia; species Rehmannia glutinosa. Next base: position 16,645,655 of record CM071927.1, on the reverse strand, counting down.
ATCTATCCTTTCTTTACAAGGATAAATATTTTCAAAGAATATAGCATTCCTTGATTCAATTATGGTACCAACTATCATTTTTAGATTTTCTGACTTATGTACCATAAAACGATATGCACTACTGTTAAGTACATAACCAATAAAATGCAATCGACCGTTATAGGACCGATTTTAACTTGCTTTGTATTGCAACCTTAGCCAAACACCCCACACTTTAAGGTATTTATAAGAAGGCTTACGATTTTTCCACAATTCGTAAGGAGCCTTATCTTTCCCTTTAAGTGGGATTTTATTCAATATGTGGTACGCCGTTAAAACGGCTTCCCCCCACATATCCTGAGTTTTTTTGTTCAACTCCGGATTACCCCAGAACTTACACAGCTCATGGTCGTTTCATTAACATTAGAATGCTTTTCGTTGTTCTATTACTATTAGAACCTCGTTCCAACAATAACGTTAGAACCTCGTTCAAACAAATTTCAGAACCTTATTCCGACAATTCTGTTTGAACCATTTTATAGCGAGTGTGACCTTAGATGTTGGCACACCTTCAAAGAACATTTCGGACCTCACACTTGGTTCGAAATCGCCTTAGGTGTTACAACACTTTTGGCAACACCTCTCCGCAAGTGTCTTTCGGTGTTAATGCATTTCGGTATTACAACACCTCGGATAACACTTTCTCGCAATCGTGGTGCAGTGTCGCACGGTGTTACAACACCTCCGACAACACTGTCTGCAATACTTAAATCTGCAACTTAAGCTCGAAAGCTAAAAGTGAGACAGAAAGTGTGGTCATTCTCCCACAGTCGCTGGATCCGTTAGAATTCTTAAAAAGTATTCCAACACAGTTTTGTCAAGTCTCTACCAAGACTTTCATGGATTTAGCTTCAGACCTTCGATTGCTTTCTTCGATTTTCAATCGAACAATCAGGTCACTAATCCAATTTCCTTCCAGTTATGCATTTAGGAATTCATGAAAATTTTCCAACCTAGTAACAACATCTTAACGATGTAAACCATTTGGAATTTTTCCTTTAAACGTCATCCCTTCAGCACAAATATCATGCGGGATCAGTTGAAATTTTTAGACTAGTTTCAACACATTTTGGATTCTTGGAATCATCCATTTCTCAATCCAAAAAACTAGAAATAATGAAACTCTTGGAAATCACATCCTCATTTCGTATTTCTTTCCAAAACCATGAACCTTTTGGAAAAAAATCCTCAGTTCATATCAAACCACACAATACATACAGTAACGTGTACAACTAAGTCTGTTAAAGACAAAGTTAGGGCATACGGAAATCATCATCCTAGCAACGCATTTTTAGCAACAACAACAATTCTAGCAACCACTGGAAGGTCTTCTGTCAGATTCATCTCCAAGCTAAGGCTCTATTTCTCATCACCATCATGAATGTACACTATTTGTTTTGCGATTGTTGGAAAAAATTACAATGGTTACAACGGGAAAAGCCTTCAAGATGGCTTACAAAGCAGAAACATAAAATTCCAAGAAAAGTAATACCTAACTATTACAAATCTTGAAAGGACTCCAACTCCAGAAGCATGAATCTGACAGAACTTGAAAAACAAAGGCCGAGTCGAGTAGAACTCTATCTGCAAGACAAATACATCCCGGCTAGTGCTCACGGTACGACGTAATGTCCCCAAAGATAAAATGGCTTTACCTCATTTGTGTATAGTAGCACCACTGACACAAAGGCATCTTTCGAACTCGAAGGAGCGAGAACTGGCTGCTGGACACGAGTGCAGAAGAAAGTGTTCTTGAAAATGTTCTTCGGAAAGTTACGACACTTTTACCGACACTTGAAGAATATGCAGAGATATGCGATTTTTCGTGTATACTGACTTCATCTCTTCCTTCTAACCCCCTCAAAGCAGCAAAACACCTAAGACTTATATAGACCATCATTTCCAACACTTGTAGGGAATTAAAGATAAGAGAGTGGGCATTAAACCACATATGTAACTCCCATGAGTTACAACCTCTTCTTATGACCACCACTTGAGGAGTTACAAACTCCAAAAGACACATGAACCTAGACACCTCCAATGTCTAGATTCATCCACATATGAACCTGGACACCTCCAATGTGTAGATTCATCAGGCCCAACAGTCACTTGAATCTGGGCCAAGCCCATTTCGAGTGACAAAACCAACTGAACTCAAACCCGAGCTCAAAGAGTTGGTCTGGTCCAAGGCCCATTTGTGATCATACACTTATGTTATAGTATATCCAACCAATAACACCTTCTAATATTTATACTAGGATAAACTATGTCCATTCGCGTGGCCAACTTCGTGTATTAATTTCTCACTCATCACTGAAATTCGGTTTTGAGCAATAAAAAATACTACGAACATCTACTCGAAAAGTGGATTAACAATTCACAATTTAATTTCTCTAAAATTAAATTCTTAGCCACCAAAAATTTGGTCAAAGTTGGGTCGACGCCCACTTTCTCAATACCAAATTTCCAACAATTATCCCTTAAATTAAAATATGGTAACGCTATATCCTTGACTTTCTGTAGCAAATAAGTTTTGTGGTGATCTGCGAATGTATTAATCATTTGTGATCGATCCAATAATTTGGTAATATTGGTGACAAAATCAGTTTATCATTCGTTAATTCCGACTTCCGAGCATGAAAGTTTCTTAATTACAAAGCAATACGATAGGTTGCTGCATTCGGAATTTTATAGATTGGTGATTGGTGAAAATGGAACAGGTTGGGAAAGTGAGCATGGAATGGGTAGCTGGGTACAATATTTGTGTCGATCTGCAACTGACACTTATAATTGTTCTTTAGATTCGTATGAGATTTACTAGCTCCACTCCTTTAGTATACTCATGTCGTCTATTTTGATTTGAGTTCATTTCCGAGCCCTTCAACTTAATTGTAACTGAGTGCTCAAAGCATCTATCGCTATCTCTAGTGGCCATTTTTCGAAAGAATATACATACCATGTTTCTGTTGTCCGCTTGCGCCTCCTGCGAAAATGGTGCTATCACACAGCTCGTTTTCTATTTTAACGTCAGATCGGTACAATATTTGGTGGCAGGCCATGACAATGTTATCTATATACTGGTGGTATTTTCTTGGAAAATCTGGCCTGTTTAATTTTGTTCATGGGACTATTTTCGTACATGCCTCATATCAATAGGAGAATTTGTAATCTTAGCAAGCAAATAAACAAAGTCGTAGACATGCAAAATTACTTTATAAATGTAATACAACAACTACAATCGAATAGCCTAATATCCTATTCGTACCAAATATTTTATTCGTAACTCAAAACATCTCGCATATAAAAGCAAAAGTAATTGTAATATCTAAATTGCAAAGACAAAATTCAATATTTTTTCCAAATCCAACACGTAAACGTTTTGATTTAAGGCAACAAAAGAAGGCAAATCAAATTATCTTAGCATATAATTCCAGTTTATAAACTGTACTAAAAGTTATGAATCTGTTTTAAGTTTGTAGGCAAAATACGAAGAATTTTTCTAGTACAGTTTGTATTACACAATGTAAAAAGGAATTACAAATTACAGAACATCAACAGGAATTTGTAATAAATGAAATTACATAAGCACAATATAAAATTGGCCCGAATCGTGTGTTGAACACACTATCCTTAAAACAGATTAGTCCCCTATTTTGGACGTATGTTTCCCAGGATAAGACGGGAAAATCGAATTACCTCAATTCCGGCGAACTGAAGACTATGCTTTGAAATCACCACCAAAATGCAATTGGAAGCCAAGGAACACAAGAGCAAGATGCAAAAAATTTTGTTATGCAAGTGTAGGAGTTGAGTTGTGTGTATTGTGAAAACCATGGACCTCCTTTTTATAGGCTTCAAGATCAAGCCACATTAACTCCCCACTACCCCATGACTTGGGGCATTCACTTCCCACCCCTCCATGACTTGGGAGTTTCAAGTGCCATCACTGTCCACTACTCCATGAGTTGGGAGTTTCAAGTGTCATCACTCTCCCACTACTCCATGAGTTGGGAGTTTTAGGTGTTACAAAATTAAACATCATTGGAGTTAAATATTATCCAAGAAAATTATGCTAAAAGCACAATTTCCATTCAAGTTTTCCAATAATCCCCCACATGAATGGAAATTCGAAGATACAAAGATTTGGAGATAAAATCCAGCAGTTGAACCCTGCATAGGATAGGTAGGTGTTACCCTTTGAACCTTCCCTTGTGAAAATATATTTACTTTACTAGCTGATCAGTAGACGCGATGTCTTTGAACTGTTCTGCCTTTTGTGTAAACGATGATATATCTCACACATGATTCTTCCTAACATACTTCAGTTCTCATTGTTATGTTCATTCATGGCCCTGAACATATGCCTGGTTCTGCAAGAGGTTCTAAAAATTGAGCCTCACACAATTCTCTTCGGAGCGGCCCCACTTCTCTCTCACATAGGTGATTCTTCTTTTAGAGTAGCCCGCACTACCCAACTCGGCTTACCGACGCACAAGAATCATTAAAAGCCAAATGATTATCCTCTTCTTTCCACGGGTTTCACTGTTAAGGAATGGACAAGGGAAAAATCCCCCACAGTGATTCTAGAGTCTTTTTACAATTAGGTTGTCCCATTGAACCTAGATCTTGGGATCTCCAGTCAGCTAGGTTGGGTTTCCATTGTATCAACTCATTTTTCCAAAGGCTTAAGTTCCATTCCTCTTGATGATTTCGCAACTAACTCTCAATTTAACCCTTTAGTTAACGGATCCGCTAAATTATCTTTTGACGTCACATAGTCAATAGAGATAACACCAGTTGAGATAAGTTGTCTAATGGTATTGTGTCTACGACGTATATGTCTAGACTTACCATTGTAAATATTGTTCTGTGCCCTGCCAATTGCAGATTGACTATCACAATGTATACAAATTGCTGGCACAGGCTTTGGCCATCTTGGAATATCTTCTAAGAAGTTTCGGAGCCATTCAGCTTCTTCTCCACTCTTGTCTAAAGCTATAAACACAGACTCCATTGTGGATCTAGCTATGACCATCTGCTTAGAAGATTTCCACGATATGGCTGCACCACCTAAAGTGAATATAAATCCACTTGTAGACTTAGAGTCTTTAATATCAGATATCCAATTAGCATCGTTGTATCCTTCAATAACAGTAGGATATCTTGTATAGTGCAGTCAAAAATCACTAGTGTATCTTAAATACCTTAGTATTCTCACTATACCTTTCCAGTGGTCATGCCCTGGATTACTCGTGTATCTGCTCAATTTACTCACTGCATAAGCAATGTCTGGTCTTGTACAACTCATTAAGTACATCAGACTTCCTATGACTCGTGAGTATTCCAATTGAGATACAGCCTCACCTATATTCTTTGATAGATGTTGACTCGTGTCTATAGGAGTTCTAGCTAATGACGTGTCATCCTTACTAAATTTTTCTAAAATCTTGTCCACATAATGTGACTGATCAGGTGTCAATCCATTTGAAGTTCTAGAAATCTTTATTCCGAGGATCACGTCAGCTAAACCCATATCTTTCATGTCAAACCTCGAGTTCAACATATATTTTGTGAATTTAATTATTTTATCATTACTTCCAATGATAAGCATGTCGTCTAAATAAAGACACAAAATGACAGCCATTTTCAGTGTCTTTAATATAAACACATTTATTGCATTCATTTATTTTAAATCCACACTCTTTCATGGCATTATCAAATTTTTCATGCCATTGTTTTGGTGCCTGTTTCAAGCCATATAATGACTTGACCAGTTTACAAATCTTGTTCTCTTGCCCAGGTGCAGAGAATCCCCCAGGTTGTTCCATGTAAATCTCCTCTTCTAAATCTCCATTTAGAAAAGCAGTTTTTACGTCCATCTGATGTACTTCAAGATTTCACAATGCGGCAATTGCAAGTACCAATCCAATGGAGGTTATTCTTGTAACTGGAGAATACGTATCAAAGTAATCAAGGCCCTCTTTTTGTCTGTAACCTTTAATTACAAGTCTAGCCTTGTACTTATCAATTGTTCCATCTGCCTTCATTTTCTTCTTGAAAATCCATTTGTAACCTAGTGGTTTACTTCCTTCAGGAAGATCCACTAGTTCCCAGGTATGGTTTTGCAAGATGGAATCAATTTCACTTTTTATGGCTTCTTTCCATAATGATCCTTCAGAAGAAGCTATAGCTTCTCTATAACTTTGAGGTTCACTTTCCAGCATGTAGGTTAAAAAATCTGGACCAAAAGATTTTTGTATCCTAGCTCGTTTGCTGCGTCTAAGTTCTACCTCTTCTTCTTTAATTCATTGCTCTTGTTCTATTGAATCATGTATCCATTTAGAAGAGCTTGCTTCTTCTCTCGATCTGCATGAAAATACATTTTCAAAGAACGAGGCATTTCTCGATTCAATTATCGTATTCTTGTGTATATCTTCAACTTTAGATTCATGCATAAGAAACCGATAAGCACTACTATTATGTGCATATCCAATAAATACGCAGTCAACAGTTTTGGGACCTACCTTTACCTTTGTTGGGAAATTTATTGTTTAGATTTTGATGAATGCCATGTAAAAATTAGAATAGGAAGTTGGCACCCCATTTTTTGCTGTAAACTGTATTGTAATAAATAGGGCTGGTCAAGCTGAGTTAAGTCAGCTATGACTAAACATGCAAAAAGACAATCAAGACTAGAAGGAAGACTCATTGCAATACAAAATTTGAGTATGGCAAAGAAAAGACAGGGACTCGATCAAGGAACAAGTGAGATGCGGTGAGTGGAGTATCGTCAAGTCACTAAACATAGCCAAGTCTCAAGTCGAAGTGACGGAGAGTCATCCAATGATTGGAAGTGACTCTAAGTCACCTAGGGAAAGCAAGGAAATGCAAATCAAGTCGAGATAATCGAAAGAGATCCGTTGCACGAGTAAATCAAGAGAATTACTTAAACAAGTAATATCTCCATGCTACCTTTCTCGAAGTGCTCACCCGAGGAGCGTGCAAAAGGAATAAACCAATGGGAAGCACTACACCGTGTCAGAACTCTGAAAAGCTGAAGAACATTGTATACGAGGAAGTGGCAAATTCAAGGACTGCAACAAGACAAGCCAACGTCCACAAGTGACTTTCAAAAATAAGTCTATCTCTTCAACGGGCAGATTTTTGAAAGATCACTATAAAAGGCTGAGGAATGACTCTGAGAGAAGGTTACCTGAACCACAAACATTCAAGAAATTATTTGAATCAGAATCTAGGAAATATTCTCAAATCATTCAAGATTAATCCTCAAGCCTACATTACGAAGCACATCAATCCAACACTCACCTGTGAAGGAAAGATAACTTCAATCAGTTGAAGAGGAAATTATTGAAGAATCAAGGGGTCTACATTCCACGAAGGATTGTAGGAAGGTTCAATGTCGAACCCGGTCTCGATTTTTGGAGGGCTTCGTGATCAAATCCAAAGAGCTTGAGCAAGTGGGTTGTAGTAGCAAGGCAAATGCCTGTGAAGAAGCCGAGTCGCACGAGAAGCCAACCGAGTGATCAAGGCATCTCAGATCGAGTCCCAAAGGATCAAGTCATTTGTGTGATCAAGACTTGTATCCGGATCTGTTACCACTTTGTATCGATCAATACCTAGTGGATTCCTCCGGGAGTTGGAGAAGAGAGGAGTAGAAGAATTACCCCATCTTCGAACCTCTATAAAAATCTTATTGTGTCATTTCTGATTCGGCACTTTAATTCCTGCGTCTTATTTGTTTAACTCTTTGATAAATTTGCTATCCACTTGATAATTTCTAAGTACTAAACCAAGCATTAAATATTTGCTTAACCATAATTAAGGGTGTTGAGTCTTCCAATAAAAAACAAACTACCGTTGAGCTAATTCGGTCTTAACGGTGAGTTATTCCATCAACAAAGCTCGGTTGAGTCCGTTGAGTGACTAACTCTCTTGACTAACTAAATTGGTTGTCCACCAAGGACACGGTGTGTAGTATCAACTCGAAAGTTAAAAGGACTAAATCGAAAAGTTTGTAAGGTTTATTCAACCCCTTCTAAACCTTACACTCACACCCTTGGGACCGACAAGTGGTATCGGAGCGGTTGGTTCATTGAGCCTTCCGTTCAGTTCTTGAACTAGATATCCAAATTTTTCAAAGTCTATTTTAGTACTTAAGTTTTCAAAACTCCTTTTATCATTAAAAGGTTATTATTATGGAAGCAAATTTGACACACATCCCTATGTTCACAATTGAAGAATTTGATGATTAGAAAATTCGTATGCAGGCTCATTTATCGGCATTACATGATGAGATGTGGATAGTGATAGACGATGGGCCACCGCAAATCTTAAAAGTGAACACAGGTGTAAGAAGAGTGCCGGTGAAGGTGAAGAAGATGTAGCTCCCAGACCAGCTATGATTGAAAAACCAAAAGCTGAATGGACAAATGATGACAGAAAAAGATATAACTTGGACAATGTGGCCAAGGACATTCTTTACAAAACCTTGGACAAAGCCATGTTCAACAAAGTCAAATCATGCAAAACGGCTAAAGAAATCTGGGGACAAGCTAACATTGATTTGTGAAGGCTCGAAGCAAATCAAAGAAAACAAATTATCGGTGGGTTGAGAAATTTGAGAATTTCAAAATGATCTCGGGAGAGATCCTGGATCAACCGGATGCTCGATTCACGTAAATCACCAACGAGCTATCAAGACTTGGAAAAGAATATACACGAGAAGGAAATGTGTATGAAGATCCTAAAAAGTCTTCCGGTGAATGGGAAATGAAGGTCATGGCACTAAGACATTCCATGGACCTATCGAATACATCCAACCATGAACTATTCTCGAGACCTCAAAGCCTACGAATTTGAGTGAGAAGAAAAGACGAGGAAGAGACAATTTGTACCCAAAACAAATTGCTCTAATTGTTAAAGATGGAAAGAGAGTGAGGTCAAAGAAGTCATTGACCCGGAAGAAATAGCCTCTTTTGGTCAAAAGGTTCAACAAGTTCTTCAATAAGAACTACAAGAGAGGCAAGGGCGAATCCTCTAGAAGACACTCGGCTCCCTCCAAGTCAAGAGAAGATAGGCCAACCAAGAGAACAGATCATCAAAAAGTCAATATCAAAGGGTGACAATCCAAGAATGGAAAGAGTCGATCAAAAGGTTGAATATCTATGTTGGAATCAGAAGGCAACCAGGTCACTATGCTATTGATCGCCCATATCCTCGTAGTCAACAAATACGGGGAATGACGAAGAAAGAAAGGTCTTGAGAGAGAAGACAAGATAAGAAAAAGGCAATGTTGGTTGCGAGAGAGATCACGAGACAGCCCAAGTCAAAAAGACATACCGAAGTCGAGAAAGTAGTGGTCGACTACTCAAGTGACTCAAGAAGAAGCCCTGTCTGTTTGATGGCCAAGGAACAAGATCAACCGACCAAGAAGATGAGGTACACTCTAACTCATTAAACTCGCATTCTAGTGATAGTGACAATGATATACACACTTCATCACCCACCGATCTTTATGATTCATTGGCAAAATGATGAAAGATTTTGAACACATTAAATCCTCACACACACTACTAAATGAGGAAAACAAATCTACTCAAGAGCCAAAAACTTACGGTGACTAAGGAGTCGAGTACTCTAAGTCAAATAGCCGATGAGAATGAAAGTTTAAAGATCGAAAAATGCAAAGTTATTAGCGTAAATAATGCTTATAGAAAAGAGGGAAAATGACCTCAAAATGTGATTGCCTCATTTACTAAGGCATCTAAATCATTGTATGATCTTATTATGAGTCAAAGAGAATGTGGAGACAAGACAGGCTTAGGATTTAATTCCACAATGCTATGTCAGGCTCCAAGAGTGATTTTGGAAAAAGGATCTTCAAGCAATGAAGTATTTCAAAAATCCAAAACTCCAAATGGTTCACACACATTTAATCCAAAGCACAATTACAAGCAAACTGGCCTTGGTTATAAAGGAAAAGGAAAACAAATTAGTTGAGTGCGTTGAAAGGACAAGCGAGAAGAAATTCACCGAGTTCTTGAAAGAACTCCAAACAGAAAATACTCAGTAAAGAAGAAACAGAGCTACCAAAAACCAGGAAAATCTATAAAGGAAACACATATGATGGGAATGGTAGAAAATATCCAAGCCAAGCTGATTGGAATGATGTGAACTATCAGCAAAAACCTATGGAATATAAGCCCAAATGGCAAAGGCCCAGAACTCAGCAAAGGCCATTCCAAAGGTATAAGAGCTTTCATCAAAGACACATATGCACCTAGGCACTACACTTAGAGACATCACAACTACCCAAAGAAGGCGAGTTGCTAGAACACATATACAGCATACAAACAAAAGAGACAATTTGTATGAACCTAGAATCCCCAAGCAATTTGCCAAAATTAATTATGATTATGGCACGATAGATGACAACCCCTTAGAGTCAAATCATTTGGCTATAGGTTGGTTGGATCATCTTACAATTTAACCCCTCGGGACCCGGACAAGTATGGGTACCTAAAACTTAAATTCCTTGATTGCGGGTTCAAGGAGCAAAAGTGAAAGTGCCAAGGAACCTGGTACATGGATAGTGGTTGTTCGGACATGACAGAAACAAGAAAAATCTGTCAAACTTCAAGGAAGTCAAAGGAGCAAAAGTCATATTTGGAGGAAATGAAGCTCCAGGAGAAATAAGAGGCATTGGATCCATCAAGAAAAATGGATTAGAAATCACAGATGTTGCATATGTTGGAGGACTCAACTTCAACTTGCTAAGCATCAGCCAACTTTGTGATAAGGGTTATAATGTTGGATTTAACATGGGTATATGCCAAATCAAGGATGTTGAATCGAATGAAGTTGTGTTGCAAGGATGCAGACAAAAGAACATGTATGTCGTGGATTGGTCAACCGCAACACCCAAAGACTGTCTATTAGCAAAGAGCACAAATTGAATCAAGTTGGTCGTGGCACAAAAAGCCGAGTCACCCGAATTTCAAAACGGTTAACAAGCTTGCCGAAGTAATCTTGTGGAAGGACTTCCCGGACTCAAAAGATACAAGAAGGAGAGTATATGTGATTTATGTCGAAGGAAAACAAATCAAATCATCATTCAAAGAAAAGACCTTCCCATCTTCAACAAGAATATTGCATCCGCTACATATGGATCTATTTGGCCCAAGTGGAACCAGCTAGCATAAGTGGAAAGAAATACACCTTAGTGGTAGTAGATGACTACTCAAGATATACATGGACAATATTCACGTGTAAGAAGAAAGAAACTCTCTGAGAAACTACCACAGTTGATGAAGAGAATTCAAAATGAGAAGAGCCAAACCATTATCAAAATAAGATCGATGCAGGAACCGAGTTTGTCAATGGGATAATAACTCGTATTGTATTGAAAATGACATTGGTCATGAACTATCTCTGCAGCAAGGACTCCACTTGAGAATGGAGTTGCGAGAAAGAAGGAATAGAACTCTCAAAGAAGAAAAGACAAGGACCATGTTAGTGAAGGGGGTTACCAAAAAGATTTTGGGCTTAAGCAATAAACACAACATGCTACACTCAAAATAGATGCATGATAAATGACATAACCCGACAAAGACTCCTTATGAGATTTGGACAGGGAGAAAACCTAATGTTGCATATTTTAGAATATTTGGATGTAAATGCTTCATCCATAACAATGGCAAAGATAATCTAAAGGCATTTGATGCTAAAGCTGATGAAGGTATATTCTTGGGATACTCAGCTGAAAGCAAAGCCCACAGAGTACTCAACAAGAGGACTATGGTTACAGAGGAATCCATTCATGTAGTGTTCGATGAACCAAATGTTAATGGAGAAGACATTGAAGAATCAACTGATAAGCTAAATCAACCAACCGTGCAGAAGAATCCATATTCAAGCCTAAATCGGAATTATAAACTCGAGAAGAAGATGAGATAGTGAATCTCAAAAATAATCGGAAAATTTGCGGCTAAGTGATTACGAGAGAGCCGATCAAAGCAACACATCGCAAGACGATGAATCCAGCTAACTTACTCCAACCGGATGTAAGATGGTTGAGAGACCATCCACTTAACTTGTCATTAGAGATATAAGAGAAGGTGTCAAAACAAGATCCATAACTCAACAAGAAGCTATGTTCGCATGCTTCATCTCACAAATAGAGCCCAAAGATGTGTCACAAGCATTAGATGACACACATTGGATTCAAGCTATGCAAGAAGAATCGAATCGGTTTGAAAGAAATAAAGTATGGGAATTAGTTCAAAGACCCACCCATCAAAATGTTATTGGCACCAAATGGGTGTTCAGAAATAAGATGAACGAGGAAGGTTCTGTGGTAAGAAACAAAGCAAGATTAGTAGCCAAAGGATATTGCCAAGAAGAAGGGATAGATTTTGATGAAACACTTGCCCCTGTAGCAAGATTGGAAGCTATAAGGATGTTTCTTGCCTATGCAGCTCACAAGAATTTCACTGTATATCAGATGGATGTAAAAAGCGCATTCCTAAATAGTTTATTGGAAGAAGAAGTGTATGTTGAACAACCTCCAGGATTTGAGCATAAGACTCTTGGAGATAAAGTATATAAACTCAAGAAAGCTCTATATGGATTGAAACAGGCACCCAGAGCATAGTATGATACTTTGTCACAATTCCTAACTGAGAATGGATTCACAAAAGGAAAAGTAGATAGAACACTTTTCAGAATTCAAGACAAGAAGAGTATACTACTTGTTCAAATATATGTGGATGACATTTTTTTTGGATCCACAAACAAAGAGCTGTGTGATAAATTCTCAAACCTCATGCAAAGCAAGTTCGAAATGAGCATGATGGGAGAGCTGACATTCTTCCTTGGACTCCAAGTGAAACAACTGAAGGATGGAACCTTCATAAGTCAAATAAAATACACCAGAGATTTAATGAAAAAAATTGGTATGGAAGAGAAGTCTTCTATGAAAATACCAATGAATACATCAGTCAAAATGGACATGGATGCAGATGGCAAGCCTGTAGATCAAACAAGATACCGAGCACTTATTGGATCATTACTCTATCTCACAAAGAAGCGGGCCGGACATCACCTTTGTTGTAGGTGTATGTGCAAGATTTCAATCTTCTCCAAAAGAGAGCCATATGACGACTAAGAGGATCTTGAGATACTTGAAAGGAAGCCAAGAAGTTGGCGTATGGTATCCAAAGGAAGGTGGATTCAAGCTAATTGGCTATTGAGACTACGACTATCTTTGGATGCGAGTTGATGAGAAAAGCACCTCGAGGCACATGTCAAATGCTTGGAAACAGATGATTTCTGGTTTAGCAAGAAGCAAAATTCAATAGCCACCTCTACAAGCGCAGAATACATAGGCTGGGCATTTGTTGTAGCCCAAGTCCTATGGATGAGACAAAGAAATGAGAAACTATGAAGTTGAAGAAAAGGAAATTCCAATCATGTGTGATAACACAAGTGCAATTGCAATCACTCAAAATCTCGTGTTGCACTCAAGAACAAAGCATATCGATGTCGATATCACTTCATAAGAGATCATGTTGAAAAGAAGGACATTACCTTGAGTACATTTCAACCGATAAACGATTAGGCGACATATTCACAAAACCATTATGTGAGTCAAGATTTGAAGAACTCAAGCATGAGTTAGGATTAATTGAGTTGAGCTGACACTCAGAAGAATCAAAGAAAAGAAATGAAACACAAAAAAGGAAAAAGAGCTGAACTCTCAAATCAGCTAAGTAAATCAGTCGTATCGGAAAGACAGCTGAGTTACTAAGAGAACTGTGAGAAGAAGAGTTAAATCAGCTGAGGGAAAAGTTGAGTCATTTATGAGCAAAGTGACAAAAACGCAGTCGTTTTTACTAAACGCGAATGTTTTTAAGATTTACGTCAGCATAATTATGACGTGTACAGCAAAAAAAGCTGCACACCAAGCTTATGATTGGATATAAATGCTGCCGCATTAAATACGAGACATTAAATGCTAAATCGGCGTGCAAAATCTAAGCCGTTGATTGCGATCATATTTCAAAAACCACCCGCACGTCCTTTCATAAAACCATACTTAAACATTTTTTTTGTTTCTCTCTCATATTACCAAAACTGTTCATTTCTCTCAGAAGCAAAGGCAAAACTCTCTCAAAACCCTATCTATCTTCAAATCAACTTCTAAGTTCCCTTCGGTGAAATCCTGAAAAATGGCATCAACCTATGATTTTGTCAAGCTAGGAAAGCAAATCCACACAGGGTCTACTGTGGATTTCGAGGGCATGATCAAACAGGGGTCCGATGACTCCCTCATAAAGAAGATTGCTGAAAAGCTCGAAACGTCCAGGCTAAAACCATTCGTAACGATGGAGTTCTCAATGACCTATGTGGAGGAGGTCGCACAGTTCTACGTGAACGCTGAGATTCACTATGAGGGGATCAAATCCTCTATTCACGGAAAGGAGTTCATCATCTCTGCCAAGGATTTGGCAGAACACTGCTCACTACCGGCGGAAGGAGCATCAGAAATAAATGAAGCTAATGTAGACCTGGTTGCTGCTTGGAGGGAAGTAGCCAAGTCCGACTATGCTGACAAAATAGTCTACACAGCCAATAAGAGGCCATTGAAGGAGGACTACCACAAACTGTTGGACATAGTTGCCAAATGCATAGACATCAAATTTGGCAGCTTTGACCAACTGTCCAAAGCAAAGTTGATCGTAATGGCTGCGATCATTGAAGAAAGGAAAATAAACTGGGTTGAGTTTGTCTACTGAGACTGCGCAGAATGTAGAGAACAAATCCTTCAAGGAGAATGGTACATTTGGAGGATCCTAGGATATGGTCTGGTGATTGGTCAACTGATGGAGGTCAAAGGAGTCCTCTTAGACATGGAAAAGCGTTCCATGTAAACAAGAGGATGTTTAGATCAAACCTCTGCGGCGCACGAGAAGAGAGCCTACGCCAAGAGAGCGACACAAGTGAGGGGAATCGGTGACCCTGAAGATATAGTTGTTTCCTCTCCACCAAAGAAGAAGGCTGCCCGCAATGCTAAGAAGAAGCCGCTTCTCTGCAGAAAGAAAAACAAGTCTGCTTCCCGCTCCCCTCGGCTAAGTCACCGCCCAGCCGCAGCCGTGTCTCCCGCCCAGAGAGCGGTCGAGAAGGACTCTCAAATACCTTCTCCGATCGTCAAAAAGAGGAGAATCGATAAGCCAAGACGGCCGGCTCCTCGAGAAGAAAACACCAAAGACCGGCCCCCGGTACCCCAAGACTCAAGAAGAAACTCTCTCCGAACAGAGAAATCCCTCTGGTACAAACTAAGAGATGAAGAAGAATCATCAAGCGCTCCGATCTTGAGAAACAAATTGAGTCGCCCACTCGGTGAAGAAGATCGAGACTGGCCTTTGGAGAAGTAGAGTCTCGAGATATTATTGATGAAACAACCTAAGTCTGTTGAAGGCGTCAAGAGGCAAATCAAGACACAGATTGTAGTTCGCACTTGGTGAGGCAGAAGGAGCGAGAAAGCGCACTCGCTGTTGACAGGATCGTATCCCCTCCCGCAATGAACACAGTGATATGGAGCACGAGCTTGCTACCTTCTATCCCCGAGCACGAGGGACGCAGAAGAAGAAGGCGATAGAGATGATAGTGATGTGATGATCCTATCCCCACCTTATCCGGACATCCAAAATCATCGTGAGAGTGGAGGAAGTGGAAATTGAGTCGATCAAGGGAACAGTTCCAACGGCTTTGAATTTATAGAAGAGGAAGAGGAACTCTGAACTTTCTGGGTGACCACCGTGATCCCAACACTGGATGAAGAAAATCGCAAAGATATCTTGCAGATCTTCAAGACAAGGAGAAGGAGAGACAGGAGAGGAAGGCGAGGCACGTGAGAAGGCCAAAGCATCCGCCCTATCCGGCACCGCAGAACACACACATCATCTCCTTGATGTCTTATCGCATGATGAGGATGCGGACCCTGCCGCCACAGAGAAGAAATGCAAATGCAGCAGGCATTGCACGGATCCGAATCCTTCACGAGCAAAAAGCGATGGAGGGACCAGGAGAGTCCTCCAAAACACACTGAAATCGATCTAATGGGAGTGGTGCAGCAAATTGCCACCGTTGTTGATGCCACCACTTCCCCACTCACTCGGAAGAAGGAAATAAGGGCTGGCGATGAAACCGGGATAGTGGGGACCCCGGTCGAGCCAACCCCTATTGAAGGTGTCTTACCACCTACCCCAACAATTTGAACACTCGGTAGAAAGCAAGGGAGTTTGGAGATGAGTGACCCCATTCCAAGTCACTCGGTGGTGCGCCGGTGAGGGGGAACTCCCTCCACCGCAGCAAGGTCGGAGGATCTGAGATGACTCCACAACGAATCTAGGAGGCGAAGTGGAGAAGGAACAAACACAAAGTACACAAAGAAGTTGTCATCAACGAAGCTCGAGACGATTGAGTGTCTCGGTGAGTGCCAAGCGCTCTGAAGGCTAATGACGCTCGCGATGCGGTCGAGGCACGGAAGGAATGTACGGGAGTTAACACTGGCAATGAAAGTGCAATCCATGGGGTTGAGACTCAATGGATGCCACCGAGAAGACCCTCGGGCAGTGACATTTGTCGAAAGGGATGTCCAGTGCCTTGCCGCAGCTTGAGACCGCAGGAGGTAATGAAGGCCAACGGGAGGTTGAGACCTCCAGGGTAAAGAAGTCAAGTAGAGAACATCCCTCCCGCTATCATTGATCCATCGTGAGAAAAGGAGATAAGTGCACTTCATGATTCCCAGGATAATCCTAATGTAACTTTGCGGGATCGGAAGGCGATGAAGAAGAAGCTGAGTCATCCCGATGACAGCATCCAAAAGACTCGGTGAGGATGTTCCAAGCACGAGCAAGTCCGATCTCAAGACTACTCGTCAAACTTTCAATTTTGATGATGAGCCACCAATGGAAATCTCATCATTGTCCGATGACGCTTCGATAAGGCCGAGGACCAGTCCACTCAATTGGAAAAACCACCGTGAGACCGACGAAGCTGTTGAGATACTGAGGCTCAGCAAGTCTGGGTCCACTTCACAAAAGACCCAGTGAAACAGAGTCCACGCACAGGCTCCCAAGCTACAAGCAGGTTCGACTCCAAAAGGAACTTCACGCGCACTTCTCATCATTGAACAAATCCCAGTTGGCCGTGATGATTCCTTTGTAGAATCATTTCCCTTCTCTCTCGGGAGGTACCCGACCTCCCGAAGAGTCGAGAGAGAGATCTCGCGCGCTTCCGCAGACGAGATCCTGTCATTCCATCGACACCATCGTTCAGTGACTATGACTTTGACGCCTGCATGGCCGTTAGCCGCAACGGAAGAAACAACTGAAGTTCGGGAGGTGTTCAAAGCATTATTTGCTGAAATTGAACGGATGGAAAGGCACCAGGCCTCTATGGACATGAGATCGACAACGAGAGATGCCAACCTTACTGGCGACTTGAGAGGCATAATAGTCGATATCGGGGAATGGTGGCAACATCGGCCAAACAATGCGTGTGGAACAAGCTAGATACTTGAGGACATTGTTCAACAAGTTGTTGGTATGGCGAAATGAGAATCTTTGATGCAAAGACGAAATTGAGAGAACATATTGAGCACATGCATGAAGCTCACACACCGCCTTGAGATAAAGCTGCTGCGTGAGCAAAATAAGAGTGACCTCCTGCGTCCTGGAAGAAAACATGGATAGAAAATTCAGCCTTCTCATGGCTGAGATGGAGCTAATTTCAAGAGAGTCCAACGCTACTCGCTCGAATTTCGCGCCGCATACTCCGGTGACTGACGGCGAACTCGGCTATCTATCGCGAGCTCGACTTCACCGTTTGCCAAGTATGTTTCAGGGGTTCCTCTCTCCTTTGATGATGCCAAAAAGGGGAAGAGGAATACCTAAAAGCTGAAGAGTTCGATGTTGAGAAAGAGGAAGAACATTGTAAAGGGAAAGACAACTGAGGAAGTGTCAAAACAAAAGAAAGGAAAGTCTGTTAAGGGGGAAGGATCGAAAGATGTGACCTTGATGATTGCACAAACCCCCCAACAAGGTCTTGTCACAGCTGATATTATCAGCACCAAACTCCCAGTGACTCTGCCACTCCAACACTCTGCTATATCTATGGTGAAAAGAGAAAGACGATTGAAGCAGGGATGGAGGAAGTGGAAGGAAGGATGGATGTCCGAGTTATGAATATCTTGAAACAACATGGATGCATTCCAGTGAGAGAGAGACACTCATGCCATCTCAGATGCCGGAACTGAGCCAAGATCAGTTGATGAATTTAAAACGCTCACATCCGAAGGATACTTTGCAAACATGTCCATGGCTCAAGCTTGGGACTTGACTTGGGAAAAGGGTCTCACGCTATGTGAAGAAAGCCGACAGCAGAGACTACGCGGTCACTCTGCTGGTCACTCCGCTAGTCACTCAGTGGGAAGAAGAAGACCCCAAAGATACAATACACGCCAGAGGAGAGGTAGAGGAAAACAGTGGTGAAGGAAGAGGCTTGGACCTATACCTCCCAAAAACATTGAGTACATAGATCCAGGCAAGAAATGAGGGATCTACTTTGGGTTGGTCTTGACCAAGTAGCCAATCTGCAAGTGGCTAAAAACAATGCTGAGTATGTGAAAAGAATCGAAGAAGAAAATAAAAGACAAACTCGGCTTTGGGAGAAGAGACAAGAGAGACTAAGAAGAGATGAAGCTGCCCGGAAGGCATATGAAAAGAAGAAGAAGGCGGCTGGAGATGAGAAAAAGAGAAGAAGAGCGGAAGATGTTGAAGAAGAAGAAAGAAGGAGGCAACGAAGGAGATGAAGTGTTGCTGTCCACCCCTTCATGTATTTTACCATGTAAATACACTCTATGTAAGTCTTCTGTAATATACATTTGTAAATTCTCTAGTTTTGCGTAGACATAAATGTTTGCTCTGATACACCTTGTAAACAGTTGTGTAAAAGAACAAGAATGTTATGATCAATAAAAGGATTGATTCTACGCATACATTCTATGTGAATGCACTATCTGTATGTATCTTTGCTATTTACATTTTGAATGTTTTAAGTTTTGGCATCATCAAAAAGGGGGAAATTGTTGGGAAATTTATTGTTTAGATTTTGATGAATGCCATGTAAAACTTAGAATAGGAAGTTGGCACCCCATTTTTTGCTGTAAACTGTATTGTAATAAATAGGGCTGGTCAAAAATTTGAGTTAAGTCACTATGACTAAACATGCAAAAAGACAATCAAGACTAGAAGGAAGACTCATTGCAAGACAGCTGAGTATGGCAAAGAAGAGAAGACAGGGACTCGATTGAAGGAACAACTGAGATGCAGCTGAGTGGAGTATCAGTCAAGTCAGCTAAACATAGCCAAGTCTCAAGTCGAAGTGACAGGAGAGTCATCCAATGATTGGAAGCTGACTCTAAGTCACCTGGGGAAAGCAAGGAAATGCAGTCAAGTTGAGATAATTGAAAGAGATCCGTTGCACAGAAATCAAGAGAATTACTTAAACAAGTAATATCTCCATGCTACCTTTCTCGAAGTGCTCAGTCCCAGAAGCGTGCAAAAGGAATAAACCAATGGGAAGCACTACACCGTGTCAGAACTCTGAAAAGCTGAAGAACATTTTATACGAGGAAGTGGCAAATTCAAGGACTACAACAAGATAAGCCAACGTCACAAGTGACTTTCAAAAATAAGCCTATCTCTTCAACGGGCAGATTTTTGAAAGATCACTATAAAAGGCTGAGGAATGACTCTGAGAGAAGGTTACCTGAACCATAAACATTCAAGAAATTATTTGAACTGTAACCGGAAATATTCTCAAATCATTCAAGATTAATCCTCAAGCCTACATTACGAAGCATATCAATCCAACACTCACCTGTGAAGGAAAGATAACTTCAATCAGTTGAAGAGGAAATTATTGAAGAATCAAGGGGTCTACATTCCACGAAGGATTGTAGGAAGGTTCAAGTCGAACCGGTCTCGAGTTTTTGGAGGGCTTCGTGATCAAATCCAAAGAGCTTGAGCAAGTGGGTTGTAGTAGCAAGGCATTGCGCCTGTGAAGAAGTAAGAATCGCACGAGAAGCCGGTGAGTGATCAAGGCATCTCAGATCGAGTCCCAAAGGATCAAGTCATTTGTGTGATCAAGACTTGTATACGGATCATTACCACTTTGTATCTTGATCAATACCTAGTGGATTTCTCCAGGAGTTGGAGAAGAGAGGAGTAGAAGAATTACCCCATCTTCGAACCTCTATAAAAATCTTATTGTGTCATTTACATTTTAGCACTTTAATTCCTGCATCTTATTTGTTTAACTCTGCTGATAAATTTGTTATCCACTTGACAATTTCTAAGTACTAAACCAAGCATTAAATCTTTGCTTAACCATAATTAAGGGTGTTAAGTCTTCCGCTAAAAACAAACTACCGTTGAGCTAATTCAGTCTTAACAGCTGAGTTATTCCATCAACAGCTCAGTTGAGTCTGTTGAGTGACTAACTCTACTGACTAACTAAATTGGTTGTCCACCAAGGACACAGCTGTGTAGTATCAACTCTGAAATTTAAAAAGGACTAAATCGAAAAGTTTGTAAGGTTTATTCAACCCCTCCCCCCCTTCTAAACCTTACACTCACACCCCTTGGGACCTACAACCTTCTTTGGTATAGGTATAGCAACCTTAGCAAGACACCCCCACACTCGTAAGTATTTGTAGGATGGCATTCTTCCATGTCATAGCTCGTAAGAGTTTTTGTCTAATTTCTTACGGGGTACCTTATTCAAAAGGTAATTAGTTGTCAAGACAGCTTCCCCCCACATGTTCTGAGGCAAGCCAGAACTTAATAACATGGCATTCATCATTTCTTTAAGTGTACGGGTTTTCCGTTCTGCAATGCCATTTTGTTGAGGTGAATAAGGTGTTGTTGTTTCGTGTCTAATTCCGTGTTGGGTACAGAATTCAGGAAATGGTGATTCATATTCACCTCCACGACCACTTCTTAACACCTTAATTTTCTTATTTAGTTGATTCTCAACTTCATTTTTATAGAGAATAAATTTCTCTATAGCTTCATCTTTACTTTTAAGAAGATACACATAACATAACTTTTTGTTATCATCTATAAAAGTAATGAAGTACTTGTTGCCACCACGTGTTTGTGACGATTTTAAATCACATACATCGTTGTGAATTAAATCAAGTGGTTCATTATTTCTTTCAATATTTTTAAATGATGTCCTTGTTAACTTTGCCTCAACACAAGTTTCACACTTGTGCTTGGAATCAATATGGAATATTGGTATACAATTCAAGTTAATTAATTTACGTAGAGTATCATAATTAATATGTTCTAGTCTACCATGCCACAAATTGGAAGACTCAAGCAAGTAAACAAAAGAGTTATTCATTTCATTGATTTTTGGTTTAACAACCATTACATTGAGCTTAAACAACCCATCAGAAGCATAACCCTTGCCTACAAACATCCCATTTTTTTTTATCAAAGTTACAACCCCTGAGTCAAAAAAAATGCGAAAACCATGCTTATCTAAAAGCGAACCAGATACCATATTTTTTTGAATATCAGGCACATACAACACATTGTTGAGAGTCAGTTCCTTCCCGGACGTCATCTTCAAAACCACTTTTCCTTTCCCTTTGACCTCAGAGGTAGCTGAATTCCCCATGTACAGCATCTCGCCGTCTTCAGCTGGCTTAAAGGAACTAAACATTTCTTTGACAGAACACACATGTCTAGTGGCACCAGAGTCAATCCACCATTATTTTGGGTTTGAACCTACCAAGTTCACCTCAGAGACCACTGCAGCCAGGTTCATATCTGACACCTCTTGAGTAATTTCCTCAACCATGTTAGCCTCTCTGTTCCTTTGCAGTTTTCTTAGAGCTATACACGTTGTAAACTAAATCTGCAAGGCCATTCATGACATAATTTCTACACAAGAAATCAGCATGATTCCAAGCATCCAAAGCGTTAACCGCTTGTACATCAGTCTCATCCTCACTAAGCTGTGGAGGATCTTCAGTCAAGAAATGAGCCAAGTTCAAGGTGGTCAAGTAGAAGAGCATCTTCTGCTGCCACCGCTTAAAGTTCAAACCATTAAACTTTTCCGGTTTTTCGCCATGATTAACCGGCACATTAAGCGTGGGGTTGACTACAAAAGCCGGAGCTGGTGCCACGGGGTTAGACCCACCACTGTTTGAATCAGATGTCATTTCTGAAACAAATAACCAAAGAAGTTTAACACTTCAATCTATCGGAACAAAACCGATAAGAACAAATATATAAAATTTGTTCAAGATTTATTATTAAGATCCAAATATTGATTTCCTTCCACTCGAAATTGCACGGGTATAAATTTGTTAGTCCAATTATATAAAAATTCAGACCAACTTAATTAGCACAGCACATATATAGAGATCAATAGACCAATATAAAATAACAATTGATTGAAGATACTAAATTGATCGAAAAAGCAACTGAACAGAATTACTTTTGCCAAAAGTAAAGAACAAACATTAAATTGTAATTGCTAATCAGTAAGCATGAGTTTGATTTTAACGGCAAAATGTTAACAATTTTTTTTTATTTTAATAGTGATATAATCAACATTTTACCAAGTTGCTAATATATAATCAATAAACAGTCACCAACTGGATTTAAGTTTGCAATCTTAGCAGGCAAATAAACAAAGTCGTAGATATGCAAAAATACTTTATAAATGTAATACATCAACTACAACTGAATAGCCTAATATCCTATTATGTACCAAATATTTTATTTAGAACTCAAAACATCTGCATATAAAAGCAACAGCAGAATTGTAATATCCAAATTGCAGTACAGAATTCAATTTTTTTTTTCAAATCCAACACAGAAACGTTTTCAGTTTAAGGCAACAAAAGAAGGCAAATCTGAAATTATCTTAGCATATAATACCAGTTTATAAACTGTACTAAAAGTTATGAATCTGTTTTAAGTTTGTAGGCAAAATACGAAGAATTTTGCTAGTACAGTTTGTATTACACAATGTAAAAAGGAATTACAAATTACAGAACATCAACAGGAATTTGTAATAAACGAAATTATATAAGCACAATATAAAATTGGCCCGAATCGTGTGTTGAACACACTATCCTTAAAACAGATTCATACCCTATTCTGGACGTATGTTTCCCAGGATAAGACGGGAAAATCGGATTACCTCAATTCCGGCGAACTGAAGACTATGCTTGGAAATCACCACCAAAATGTAATTGGAAGCCAAGGAACACAAGAGCAAGATGCAAGAAATTTTGTTATGCAAGTGTAGGAGTTGAGTTGTGTGTATTGTGAAACCATGGACCTCTTTTTTATAGGCTTCAAGATCAAGCCACATTAACTCCCCACTACCCCATGACTTGGGGCATTCACTTCCTACTCCTCCATGACTTGGGAGTTTCAAGTGCCATCACTCTCCACTACTCCATGAGTTGGGAGTTTTAGGTGTTACAAAATTAAACATCATTTGAGTTAAATATTGTCCAAGAAAATTATGCCAAAAGCACAATTTCCATTCAAGTTTTCCAACAGAATTAAGTATACTTTGTTAGTAAAGATTTGTATGGTTTCTGTTTCGAAAGAAAATGGCTAAGTGTTTGAAGTGTATGGCTAAGTCGATCCATGAATTAAATTCAGTCTCCGCAAGACGAAAGATGCCCTGTATACAGAGTGCTTACGGTTCCGGCGTTCGTCTCTAAGGTACAATGACTTTACAATTCCGGTTTAGCAGCACTTGTAAAAACCGGAATCACAACGAACTATAAGTATTTCTAACTTTCAAGCTTTTCAAGGAGGAAGTAAGTCAATATGCAGAATGCAATGACCGATTTTATGTTTCTGATAATTTTTCGTGTGTTCTATCAATCTGCAGGGGTCGAATAATATTGGCCTCAGGTGCCTAGTATTGAAAGATCACGTCTTTTGGCTCAAAAAGACACATTTCGCACTGAACAGACGCATATGTTCATCGACGCACAACCTGGCGCACGGCCCGTGCATGGATGCGAACCAAAATGACAAAGCTACTGCTTGACGCACGACCCAACACACGGGTCGTGCGCGGATGCGAAGAGGTTTCCCAGTTGTATCCGTTAATTAATTAATAATAAATTAATTAACTATTTTATTTTAAAGGTTTTTGGTCCAAAAAGAATAAGGGCCTTGAAGCCCAAGCCCTTGGGCAAAGCCGAGCCGGCCGGCCGGTGGCGGCGGCGCACGGGTTTGCTTTGAACCAAACCCACAAGCATGTAGGTCCTCACCCCTTTAAAAACTTGGGTGCCCCCAAGGGCCTAAACCCATAAGTCTAACTTGGTATATATTAAGTGTGCAAAATGTTTGATAAATGGTTTTATCATGATTTTGATGATTTTGTTTTTATACCAAAACAATGTTTTTAAAGGTTGTCCAAATACTCCTAAGTGATTTAAAATGGTTTTAATATTTTCCAGAGTATTTCTTCAAGTTTATTTTCAACAATATTGGACAACACTTTTAATGATTTTGTGTCAATGGGTTTTTACATTGAAACTATGTTTCTAAATGTTGTCATAATACTCCCGATTGGTCTAAAATGCTTTTACTATTTTTCGGAGTATTTATTGGAATTTATATCGGACAACACTTTTCTGTGTTAATGTGTTATTTCATCAAAAATATATTTCTAATGTTGTCCTAAATACTCCCGATCGATTTAAATGTTTTTACGAATTTTTTGGAATATTTCTTGAGGTTTATTTTCGACAAAAATTGGACAACATTTCATTTAGGAGGTCGACCGGTCGACCAAAGAGGCGACCGGTACCTGGGAACGAGTTTCTTGAAATAGAACTCGCAGAACTATCAAAACTGGTCAGGGTGATCGGTCACACCCTAGGGCGACCGGTCGACCCCCCCTTTAGACCGGTCACCCCGTGTAAAATTGGCTGTGTTTTTTTTTAATCTTATCAGTGCGCAACCGGTCGCCCTCAAGTTTGACAGCAAAATTCTAAACGTTGTGCAGCAGACAGCTTTTCCTTAAATTGTGGAATTGATTTCTAACAGCTATAATCTTGATTTTAATTGCAATTTTTTTGTAGATATCAGATTCCAAGAGGAGCCTATCAAGTATCAAATCATCTCCTATAAATAGAGGAAGATTTGAAGCACAACAATAAGAGATAACAACACAACACAACTCAAGCAAACACTTGGTCTTATTTTGTCATTATTCTTGTTGTAATTTGCCTAGCTTATCACTTTCACATTCTTGAGGTCTAGGCTATTCTTGATTACACTTGCACTCAATTGTATTATTCATTATCGAGTTGTAATCTTGAATTTTTGGGTTATCATTCAACACAAGATATCCTTGTGAGTGTTCTTGTGGTAAGAACACACTTGGGTGATCTAGGTGTTAGGTGTAAGAAGATTGTGGTAATCTTCTTCTTGAGGTGTTGAAGAATTTGGTATTCTTCAAGGTTGAAGATTGTGGTAATCTTTACAAGGTGCCGTTGGAGATTGTGGTAATCTTCAAGAGAGATTGTGGTAATCTCAAAGGTGATGTTGAAGAAGAGTGTGGTGCTCTTCAAGGTGTTGTTATAAGTTGAATTTGTATTAATTTTGGTAATTAATAAAATTCTTTTTCCTTTTGAAATCCATCCTGGATATACTGGAGTGCTAGAGCACGTAGTCCCTAGGTGGGTGAAGCTCTATAAATCGACGCGTGTTGTTTACATTCCTCACCTTTATATTGTCTTGGCTTGTTTTGTTCGAAAAAGAGGGCGAAATCGAAAAGATGGAGATAATCTATTCACCCCCCCTCTAGATTATCATAGCCGATTGGACTTACAAGTGGTATCAGAGCCAAACTCTTTGGCAAGCTCGTTTCAAATCGCGAGTGAAGAGAAACGATCGTCGGCTACGAACGAAGCTCAACGTTCCGGCACCTCCACCACCAAGCCAACCTCTATTTGATTCCAAAAATTATATATTTTGGAAAGAAAGAATGGAATGTTTTTTACAAGGTTGCAGGTTCGATATTTGGAACATCGTCATAAATGGAGAATCCATTCCGATGATAGACACACCATACACATCCAAAGTTTTCAAAGAGCTCAATGATGAAGAGAAGAAAATCATCTCCTTAAACGGTAAAGCTCTCAATATTTTGTATTGTTCACTTACTAATTTGGAATATGAACATATTGCAGGAATTCGATCGACACATGAAGTATGGCAAAAATTAGAAGCCATATATGGAGTATTTGCAAATGAAAGGAGTCAAACAAAAGCATCTACTTCTCAAAGGGATACAAGTTCAAATCTAAGGAACAAGCCTTTTACAACTTCCAACTATGAAGTAGTCGAACAGTGTTTTATGGGCATCGAAGAAGAAAACGAGGTATGTCTTAAACCCTCTACTTCCTATGATATTCAAAACGATTATAGTGATTTGCAAAATGATTTTGATGATCTTCAAAATGAATTCCAAAATTTACTTGTTAAGTACAAAAATTTGAAGAAGGAATTCAATGTTTTGAAAAATGAAAAGGATAGTTTATTTACTTCCTATGAATCACTATCATGTGCTCACACCACCACACTTGACAAGGTTAGAAACCTTGAAAAACAAAATAGTACTCTTGTTGAGGATATGAATTGCATGAAAAATGATTTATCAAAATCAAACTTGAGTACCAATAAATTGCCCAATATTGTGAATGTTAATGGCTGTGATAATTTGAATAGTAAAATTGATCATGAGCCTAATATTGTCAAGCATATGAAAAAGAATCGAGTTCCTATGCATGTTGGTAATATTACTTGCTTTTATTGCGGTAAAAAGGGTCATACGGTAAATACTTGTCGGTCTAGAAATAGCTCTAATTATTGTTGGAGACCTAAAAGTGTCAAGACTAATCCCAAAGGACCCAAGCACTTGAGGGTACCACAAAACAATGTTATATTAGGTACCCGGCGGAACAATAATCGAAGAAAATTCATACCGCCAAGGAAACATCAAATGAACATCTCATTTGATCAAAGAAGGAGAAAACATTTTCAACAAAGTCAATTTCCAAGAAGAGGATATAATCAAAAATGGGAAGAACACAATCCTTGGAAATGGCAAAGACATCATCAACAAGATGATTTTCCAAGAGAAAGACACTTTCGAAAATGGGAAGGCCACAATGCTTGAAAATGGAGCAATTGGAGAAGCCATCATCAACAAGATGATTTTCAAAGGGGAAGATATCATCAACAGCGGGAACGGCACAACCCATGGAAATGGCGTAATTGGTAAACCGTATCTCCCCATTTAAATATGCATTTTATTTAGTTATTATGCATGTCTTTATTTGTGCCTATATTTTCAAAATGAGTTTTCATAATTTTAAAATTAAGGTCCTCAATAAATATTTGTGTTTTTAAAATCCTTTGAAAATGAGACCTTACATGTTGTTTTTATCTCTTTTGGATTTTTATGGCATAAGCTTATTTGTGATATATCTTATTGCTTTAAGCCTACACTTGTATCATATTGTTTTGTGCTAGTCTTGTTTTAAGAATTGTGTAGGACTCATGTATCTTCACAAATGGCTATCTACGTCATAATATGTCAAGAGTGACATAAACTATCGAGGTACGTTCATTATTGCTATTCATATCATAAACTCGATACATGTTATGCCATATGCCTAGGTGCTTATTTTTAATAAGTCATGCACTTTATTGCACATATAAATGCCACTATTCTTGGATGTTTATGTCAAAGCTTTTGTTCATATGATTCTTGTAAATGAGGTCTCAACTATGTGCTCTCGTATTTTCATATTTTAAAAGAGACCTTATATATCTTTCTATAAGCTCAATTGGACTTACATGTTGTATTATATTCTTGATGTTTTTCTTTAAGCATAGTATGTGTTACTTGCTATAGTATCTCTATTATTCGATATTACTATGCTTTGGTGCAAGATTCTTTGTTGAGATTTTGCAGAAATTTTTGGTATTTCGTAACAAGTTTAATGAACAAGGCAAGGTGAGTAATTCAAAGGTATTGTCAAGAAGAAGGTATTGATTTTAATGTAATATTTGCACTCATAGCACATTTAGAAGTTATTTGCACTTTACTTTCCCATTCTTGTTTTGAGAAAATTTCAAGCTTTACCAAATGGATGTTAAATCCAATTTTCTAAATGGTTTTATTCAAATAGAAGTCTATCGGAGTTTAAAATTTTAGGCCAAATGATTTTTATAAAAGGCCTTGTACGATTGTTACAAGTATCCCATATATGGTTTGATAGACTTAGCTATTTTTGCAAAATGATTTTACAAGAAGTAAAGTTGATACTACATTTTTTGAAAAAGGGCAAAATTGTTTACTTGTGCAAATTTATGTTGATATTTTTAGTGCTACTAATGAATATTTGTGCAAGACATTTTTTCCAAGTCAATGCAAGGTTAATTCAAGATGATCATGATGGGGGAGCTCAATTTCTTCATTGGAATTCAAGTTCAACAATGCCAAGAAGGTGGTTATATTCCACACTCAAAGTATAGAAAAGAATAAATGAGGCATTAAAAAGGAAAGAACCATTTCAACCTATATGGCTACAAATGCGAAAATTGGCAAAAGGTTGAAGTAGGCATGTTGATTGACAAACAAATTTGAGGTATGCTTATCTTCGTCTATTACTCCTTAAAGACTCGACATTTTATATATCTTATGTCTATATGCTCGACTTAAAACAATCCCAACGAAACTCATTAAAGTGCCGTTAAAAAAAAATTCAAATATTTGTAAGGCACTTCTTCTTATGACTTGTTCATCCAAAGTTTTAAAACGTTATTATTTTTCGGGATAACAAGTCCGGTGATAATAATTTTTCAAAATATGGTTCGTCATAATCGAACTAAACATATTGAGATTCGATATTTTTTTAAAAGGATTGCATGTTTAACAAAAACTTGAGATGTGTTTAATTCCGTCTCAAGGATAACTCGCGGACTTTTTAATCGCTCACCGCCGAGTATTTTACCTCATTTCAAGATTGATTATGACATAATGTGTATTGAATGAGGTCTACGTTTGCATTTTGCGCGTTTTCAAAACTTAGGGGCGAGAAATCGGATTTTTGGATCAAATTCGGAATTTCAAAACAGAACAGAACCAGTGGGCTGCCAGGGCAGGGGCCGACCAGTCACCCACTAGCTCGACCGGTCGCCCTATGCCCTGACTGGTCGCCCACAGCTCAAAATTGGTTAAAACCGTCTCTGTTCTTGTATTTTGGCAGTTTAAGGTTTTTCCTCTCTATTTTCGTCCCCTTTGCAAATTTCACACACATTTCACTTCAAATGTGTTTTATTGCATACATTTCATATCTTGGATGTCTTTAGGCTCGACTATCATCATCATTGCTCGTCTTTACCGATTAAATGGTAAGAATTCTACTTCCTTATCTCAATTGGGTTGAACCCTTGAGAACTTGGCCTATATGTATTTTCTTGATGAAATTTGTATATGTTTGTGATAAGATTGTCATTTGTGATGTATTGTATTGTGTTTAAACTGATTTGGTGATGAAAAACTTGGCTTGATTGCATTTACAAGGGCTATATATATCTTCTTCAACTTTTGACGCCCACCAAGTGTTCGATAAAATGTCTCAATGAAAAATTCATCACCTACATGATTCTCTCGATTTCAAAAGCCTTGTATATTTATAGAGATCATGTTTTGCAAATCAAATGGGTTTTCATAACTTCTACAAGTCGTATGATCGACTCTTTCCTCCTATTTGGTCTATAAACTTCAATGTTCAAATAGCTCGATACATCGGTTTAGTTACGCACTTTGATATGATTATATGATGTGTTTATCGTGCTAACATTCTTTTTGATGATTCCAAAGGGGGAGAAACAGGTTATAAGCTCATTAGCTCATAAAAGCTAAGTTAAGCTAAACAAAAGAAGCTATAAGCTATGACTTCCTAAAGTCATAAGTTGTGCATTATACTTAGTCCAATTATTGTATGATGGACTCATATACTTATTTAATGATGTTTTGTTGACAGGGGGAGCTTATAAGCTCTTGAACTCAAGATCAATATGTAAAAGCTAAGCTTTTAGCTTGTGGTTGATTGCTTTTACATTACTCTTGTTGTGCATATTGATAGGGGAGCTTTTGCTAAAATGTGTTTGAATATCTCGACTCCCATCCTTGTGTTTATATTGCATGGAATGTTGTCGCTAACAATGGATAGTTCTCTTTAACCGGTAAAATTATTTTGTTTTCAATATCGACCTCGTTAAAATCGTTTTGGTTTGTAATCATCAAAAAGGGGGAGATTGTTTGATAAATGGTTTTATCATTATTTTGATGATTTTGTTTTTATACCAAAACAATGTTTTTAAAGGTTGTCCAAATACTCCTAAATGATTTAAAATGGTTTCAATATTTTCCGGAGTATTTCTTCAAGTTTATTTTCAATAATATTGGACAACACTTTTAATGATTTTGTGTCAATGGGTTTTTACATTGAAACTATGTTTCTAAATGTTGTCATAATACTCCCGATTGGTCTAAAATGCTTTTACTATTTTTCGGAGTATTTATTGGAATTTATATCGGACAACACTTTTCTGTGTTAATGTGTTATTTCATCAAAAATATATTTCTAATGTTGTCCTAAATACTCCCGATCGATTTAAAATATTTTTACAAATTTTTTGGAATATTTCTTGAGGTTTATTTTCGACAAAAATCGGACAACATTTCATTTAGGAGGTCGATCGGTCGATCAAAGAGGCGGCCGTGCACGGGAACGAGTTTCTTGAAATGTAACTCGCGGAACTATCAAAGCGAGTCGGGGTGACCGGTCACCATGGTGGGCGACAGTCGCACCCTAGAGCGACAGTCGACCCCCTTGGACCGGTCACCCGTGTAAAATTTCTTTGTTTTTTTAATCTTATCGGTCTTGCGCGATTGTTCTCCCTCAAGTTTGACAAAGAAAATTCTAACCGTTGCAACGTGATGACTTTTCCTTAAATTGTGGAATTGATTTCTAACAGCTATAATCTTGATTTTAATTGCAATTTTTTGTAGATATCGATTCCAAGAGGAGCTATCAAGTATCAAATCATCTCCTATAAATAGAGGAAGATTTGAAGCACAACAATAAGAGATAACAACACAACACAACAAGATATACTCAAGCAAACACTTGGTCTTATTTTGTCATTATTCTTGTTGTAATTTGTCTAGCTTATCACTTTCACATTCTTGAGGTCTAGGCTATTCTTGATTACACTTGCACTCAATTGTATTATTCATTATCGAGTTGTAATCTTGAATTTTTGGGTTATCATTCAACACAAGATATCCTTGTGAGTGTTCTTGTGGTAAGAACACACTTGGGTGATCTAGGTGTTAGGTGTAAGAAGATTGTGGTAATCTTCTTCTTGAGGTGTTGAAGAATTTGGTATTCTTCAAGGTTGAAGATTGTGGTAATCTTTACAAGGTGCCGTTGGAGATTGTGGTAATCTTCAAGAGAGATTGTGGTAATCTCCAAGGTGATGTTGAAGACGAGTGTGGTGCTCTTCAAGGTGTTGTTGTAAGTTGAATTTGTATTAATTTTGGTAATTAATAAAATTCTTTTTCCTTTTGAAATCCATCCCGGATATACTGGGGTGGTAGAGCACGTAGTCCCTAGGTGGGGTGAAGCTCTATAAATCGACGCGTGTTGTTTACATTTCGCATCTTTATATTGTCTTGGCTTGTTTTGTTCGAAAAAGAGGGCGAAATCGAAAAGATGGAGATAATCTATTCACCCCCCTCTAGATTATCGTAGCCGCTTGGACTTACACAAACTTTGCCTCTTTTTTCTATGTGGAATGGAGCATTTCTCATTCCCCACATTTTCCATTTTTCATACCATTTATTTGTATTAAATGGCTAACTTCTAGCATTAATTTCTCATTCACCCGTAATTGGTTTTGAGAAATTCCAAATGTTATTCTCATCTACTCTCTTAGTATAATTTTTACAAATAATTTAATTCCATTTTTCATTAATGGAAACCACTAAATTATTTGGTCAAAATCGTGTCAACACCCATTTTACCAAACAAACAATTCAACATACTTAAACTGGAATACACATGGCAAACATCCGTGCAGTGGAACATTAGATGAAACACGAATTTGGAATAGAAGATCCCATCCGACTGCAGTTAAACAAACGTTGTTCCTTAGGGATGCTCATTAAGACAGTAGACGTGCTAGCTGTTGTTTCGAAAAATTAGTTTCCGACATGATCATTTGCAATTGTGAAATTGTCATTTGCTTGTTTAAATGTGAAAAAGTGTTCGTTCCAGCTGGAGAATATCGAATCTAATTTCTCTTCACTTGCTCAGCCTGCAGTTTATATAGCAGAAAGTGCAATACAGGAACTGGTATCAGAGCGAATGTTTATTAAGAAGTTTAAGTTATATTTATTTATTTTATGTAATTAATATTTGGTAAGGAGAATTTTCTCCAAAAAAATGGAACTGGGTGACTGTCCAAGATGTATACAATACAGGAGGTATCGCCAAATTTTGGTGAGGTTGGACGGTGATGTCTGTTAAAAGGTCTAGGAGCAGTGATTTATCGACTGATGGCTTTGCAAACCATCTCATCCGGTGCGGTTTTCGGTCAAAGAAAAGTGTGAATTTTAAGGGATTTATTAATTTTCCGGAAGCATGTGGCCCTGATATGGTCGTAATGGACTATATCCGTTTCATCAAAAGACTTAGTTTGAAATCAAACTATTTAGAATTGTGAGACTTTAAAAGGGAAAAAAAAAGTTCTCATACTCTATGAAATCCGGGTTTATTTTGATAAATTAAGTTATGTTGTGTTAAGGAATAAAATTGCTAATTCTTGCAAGTTATATGAATATAATTGCTAACTTTATAAAGATAAAGAACAAAAAATGCTATTTGACCATAAAGGCAAAATTGTCCAGATATAAGACTAAATTGCAATTTACCCTAATATTTTTATAAATGTTAGTGAGGTTTCCTTTCTCTATGTTCTTTCTATTATTGTCTATATTTGTTATAAATATACTTCAACTTTTGAGAAAACTAGTAATCCCGCACGTGCGTTGCACGTTTATTATTATTTTATTACGATTCATATTTATTATTTTTTTATTATTATTTACGTGTATTATTATTTTATTTTATTGGTTTATGCTGAAACTATCTATTAACATGAGTTATTATTTATTAATTTATTTTAATAATAAAATATTCATATAAAGTCAACAAAAATAATATATAACTTTCAATTATAGACTTAAATTTCAAATTCAATTCTTGAAAACATCAAATGAATCGACTAAAAAGGTCAAATTAAATATAGTCAATTGTAATAATTCAATATAATAACATTAGTCAAAACAGTTTGTCTAACTTGATACCTTGACATTTTCTCAATTGACGTTCTTCGTAGAAAACATCATCTAACAAATATTTCTAATATTTTTCTCAAGCATATTATGGACGGCTTAAAGAGTCTGAAAGTCAATTAATATAGTCAAATATCAACACTTTACAAATTATATATAGACAAATATAGTAATAAATAAAATGCATGCTATTATTATTATTATTGTTGTTATTTCTTATTGTAGTTTCAATATTTTAATTAATTGTGTGAAAACTAATCATTCAATTGTTTTAATTCTAAATTAAATCAAAATTTCAAGAATCAATAATCATTTCATAAATTTATTCATACATATAATATAAAAATACATAAAGATGATCTTAACATTCCCACCTACACAAAACTTTTTTTTATTCTATGGTATAACTTATGTTGGGAAATCATTTTATAGATTTTGATGAATGCCATGTAAAACTTAGAATAGGAAGTTGGCACCCCATTTTTGTTGTAAATCGCATTGTAATAGATAGGGGGGGTCAAGTGAGTTAAGTCGGCTATGCCTAAACATGCAAGAAGACAACCGGAGACTAGAAGGAAGACTCATTGCGAGACAACCGAGTATGGCAAAGAAGAGAAGACGGGAACTCATTGATCAAGGTGCGGTGATATGCGGTGAGTAAAGTATCGACCAAAGTCAACTCAAGACAAGTGACCCAAGTCTCGAGGTTGAAGTGTGAGAAGAGTCATCAAATGATTGGAAAGGCTGACTCGAAGTCACCTGGGGATGTGAAGAAAATCTCGTCAAGTCAAGACAACTGAAAGAGATCCGTTGCACAGAAATCAAGAGAATTACTTAAACAAGTAATGCCTCCATACTACCTTTCTTGAAGTGCTCAGTCCCAGAAGCGTGCAAAAGGAATAAACCAATGGGAAGCATGCACCATGTCGAACTCTAAAATCGAAGAACAATTCATACGAGGAAGTGGCAATTCCAAGAACTGCAACAAGACAAGCCAACGACCACAAGTGACTTTCAAAAATAAGCATATCTCTTCAACGGGCAGATTTTTGAAAGATCACTATAAAAGGCTGAGGAATAACTCTGAGAGAAGGTTACCTGAACCACGAACATTTCAAGCAAACATTTGAACTGTAACCTAAAATATTCTCAAATCATTCAAGATTAATCCTCAAGCCTACATTACGAAGAAAATCAATCCAACACTCACCTGTGAAGGAAAAATAACTTCAATCAGTTGAAGAGGAAATTTTTGAAGAATCAAGGGGTCTACATTCCACGGAGGATTGTAGGAAGGTTCAAGGTCGAACCAGTCTCAAGTTTTTGGAGGGCTTCGTGATCAAATCCAAGAAGCTTGAGCAAGTGGGTTGTAGTAGCAAGGCAAGCTGCCCTATGAAGAAGCTGAGTTGTACGAGAAGCCAGCTGTGTGACCAAGGCATCTCGTGATCGTGTCCCAAAGGATCAAGTCGGTTGTGTGATCAAGACTTGTATCCGGATGCATTACCACTCGTATCTTGATCAATACTTAGTGGATTCCTCGGGAGTTGGAGAAGAGATGAGTAGAAGAATTACCCCATCTTCGAACCTCTATAAAAACTTATCGTGTCATTTACATTGTAGCACTTTAATTCTTGCATCTTATTTATTTAACTCTGCTGATAAATTTGCCATCCAATTGATAATCAACTGTGTGCTAAAACCAAGTATTAAAACAAACTTAACCAAATTCAAGGGTGTTAAGTCTTCCAATGAAAACAAATCACGGTCGAGTTAAGTCTTTAGTCAAAACAATTTGAGTTATTTTATCAACAAATTTCTCGGTCGATCTGTTGAGTGACTAACTTTTTGATTAACTAACTTATTGTCCATCAAGGACACAGATGTGAAGTACTAACTCTGATTACTTAAAAGGACTAATTTGAAAAGTTGGTAAGGTTTATTCAACCCCCTCCCCCCCTTTCTAAACCTTACATTCACACCCCTTGGGACCTACAAGTGGTATCAGAGCGGTTGGTTCATTGAGCCTTCCGCACAGGTTCTTGAACTAGATCTCCAAATTTTTCAAAGTCTTTTTAGCACTTAAGTTTTCAAAACTCCTTTTACTATCAAAAGTTATTATCATGGAAGCAAATTTGACACGCATCCCTATGTTCACAATTGAAGAATTTGATGATTGGAAAATTCGTATGCAGGCTCGTCTATCAGCATTACATGATGAGATGTGGATAGTGATAGAGGATGGGCCACTCGCAAATTTTAAAAGTGAACACAGATTGTAAGGAGAGCTGCGGTGAAGGTGAAGAGGATGTTGCTCCCGGACCGGCTATGGTTGAAAAACCAAGAGTGAATGGACAAATGATGAGAAAAAGATATAACTGGACAATGTGGCCAAGGACATTCTTTACAAAACCTCGACAAAGCCATGTTCAATAAAGTCAAATCATGCAAAACGGCTAAAGAAATCTGGGATAAGATAACATTGATTTGTGAAGGCTCGGAGCAAATCAAGGAAAATAAATTATCGGTGGTTGTGAGAAATTTGAAATTTTCAAAATGATCGCAGGAGAGACCTTGGATCAACTGGATGCTCGGTTTCACGTAAATTACCAACGAGCTATCGCATTTGGAAAATAATATACACGAAGAAATGTGTATGAAGATCCTAAAAAGTCTCCCGGTGAATGGGAAATGAAGGTTATGGCACTAAGACATTCCATGGACCTATCGAAGACATCCAACCATGAGCTATTCTCGGATCTCAAAGCCTACGAATTTGAGTGAGAAGAAAAGACCGAGGAAGAGACAGTTGTACCCAAAACACTGCTTCTAATTGTTAAAGATGGCAAGAGAGCCGAGGTCAAAAAGTCGTCATTGACCCGGAGGAAATAGCCCGATGGTTAAAGGTTTAACAAGTTCTTCAATAAGAACTACAAGAGAGGCAAGGGTGAATCCTCCGGAAGACACTCGGCTCCTCCAAGTCAAGGGAAGATAGGCCAACCAAGAAAACGAGCATCAAAAAGTCTGAATATCAAAGAGTCGACAATCCAAGAATGGAAAGAGTTGATCAAAAGGTTGAAAATCTATCTTTGAACCGCAGTGCAACCAGGCCACTATGCCATTGATTGCCGATATCCCGTAGTCAACAAATACGGGGAATGAAGAAGAAAGAAAGGTCTTGAGAGAAAGAAGACAAGAAAAGATAAAGGCAATGT
Organism: Rehmannia glutinosa; assembly: GCA_016081115.2. Taxonomy (NCBI): domain Eukaryota; kingdom Viridiplantae; phylum Streptophyta; class Magnoliopsida; order Lamiales; family Orobanchaceae; genus Rehmannia; species Rehmannia glutinosa. Next base: position 16,608,822 of record CM071927.1, on the reverse strand, counting down.
TGGTGCAGAGACGACCAAGTCAAGAGACACAACCGATTCGAGAAGAGTAGTGAAGTTCGACTACTCAAGTGACTCGAAGAAGAAGCCTTGATCCGTTTGATGGCCAAGGAGCAAGACCAACCGACCAAGAAGATGAGGTACACTCTAACTCATCACACTCAGATTCTAGTGATAGTGATCGTGACACACACACTTCATCACCCACTGATCTTTATGATTCATTAGGCAAAATGATGAAAGATTTTGAACACATTAAATCCTCACACACACTACTAAATGAGGAAAACAGCCTACTCAAGAGTCAAAACTCACAGCTGACTAAGGAGTTGAGCACTCTAAGTCAAATAGCTGATGAGAATAAAAGCCTAAAGACTGAAAATGCTAAGCTAATAGCAGAGATAGCTGCTATAGAAAAGAGGGAAAATGACCTCAAAAATGTGATTGCCTCATTCACTAAGGCATCTAAATCATTGGATGATCTTATTATGAGTCAAAAATAAAGTGGAGACAAGACAGGATTAGGATTTAATTCCTCTGTGCTATGTCAAGCTCCAAAAGTGATTTTGGAAAAAGGATCTTCAAGCAATGAAGTATCTCAAAAATCCAAAAATCCAAATGGTGCACACACATCTATTCCAAAGCACAATCACAAGCAACCTGGCCTTGGCTATAAAGGAAAAGGAAAACAGCCAGTTGAGTGTGCTGAGAGGACAATAACAACAACAACAACAACAAACTAAGCCTTAATCCCACTACGTGGGGTCGGCTATATGGATCATATCGCGCCATCGTTTACGGTCATAAGCCATATTTTCGTTTATTTCTAGGTATAACATGTCATGTTTAATAGCTTCTTTCCGAGTCTTTTTAGGCCTACCTCTCCCTCTTTTGATTTGTGTGAGTGATTCTCTACCTTCTAAACGTCGCACATGTCCAAACCATCTTAATCGTGTTTCTCTAATTTTCTCGTCTATTGGTGCTACTCCCACTTTGTTTCTAATGTGTTCATTTCTTATTCTATCTAATCTAGTGTGTCCGCACATCCATCTTAGCATTCTCATCTCTGCTACCCTCATTTTTGGTTCGTGTTCATATTTAGTCGCCCAACATTCTGCTCCATAAAGCATTGCGGGCCTTATGGCCATTTTATAAAATTTTCCTTTCAATTTTAATGGTATTTTACGGTCACAAAGGATAGAAGATGCACTCCTCCATTTATTCCAACCCGCCTGGATCCTATGTGTGACATCTTTATTGATTTCTCCGTTCTCTTCAATTATAGATCCTAAGTATTTAAAACTCTTTGTTATACTCACTTCATGTCCATCAATTTTAACCTTCGTCTCATTGTTCCTGTTGTTTTTACTAAAGTGGCATTCCATGTATTCTGTTTTAGCCCTACTTATAGTAAAACCTTTTGATTCTAGTGCTTCTCTCCAAACTTCCAATTTTTCATTAACTCCTTCCCTTGTTTCATCAATTAAAACTATATCGTCCGCAAATAACATACATTCAGGATGGATTTTTGTAAGTGTTTAGTGATTTCATCAATTATTAGGATAAAAGGTACGGGCTTAGAGCGAGATCCCCGATGCAAACCTATAGTGTTTGGGAATTCACTAGATATTCTGTTGGTGTCCCGATACATGTTGTTATACCATCATACATATCTTTTATGGCATCTATGTAGGCTATTTTTATTCCTCTTTTTTCCAATACGCGCCACATTATATCACAGTTGACTCTATCGTATGCCTTTTCAAGATCAATAAAAACCATATGTAAATCTTATTTTCTCTCAATATTTTGTTCACATAATCGTCTAATTAAGTGTATAGCTTCAATTGTGGATCTTCCCTGGCATGAAGCCAAATTGATTATCTAATATACTAGTTTCATTTCTTATTCTTGCTTCTATAACTCTTTCCCATAGTTTCATTGTATGACTTATTAATTTAATTCCCTGTAATTTGCATAATTTTGTATATCCCCTTTGTTTTTATATATAGGTATCAATATACTTTTTCTCCATTCATCGGGCATTTTCTTAGTTATTAGAATAACATTAAATAATTTAGTAAGCCATGATATTCCAACTCCACCTAAACATTTCCACGCTTCAATTGGTATATCATCTAGGCCAACAATTTGCTTTGCGAGTTTTTCATTTTGTTTAGTGCTTTTTTTGTTTCATGAAGTTGAATTCTACGATAAAAGTACGGTTTCTATTCAGTCAGATTGGCCTAGTTCCCTAATGTGACTTCATTCCTCTTCGATTCATTAAAAGATTATTGAAATACCTCCTCCATCGATCTTTTATGTCGTCGTCTTTCACTAAAAATGTTTTCATTCTCATCTTTTATGCATTTAATTTGGGTTAGATCTCTTGTTTGTTTTTCTCTAAATTTTGCTATTTTATATATATCTTTCTCTCCTTCTTTAGTATCTAGTTTCTTATAGAAATCTTCATATGCCTTGGTTTTTGCTTCATATATTGCTCTTCTTACTTCTTTTTGGCGTCTTTATATCTTTTAAGGTTTTCTTCGTTTTTACAGGAATACAATACTTTGTAACTAGTTCGTTTTTCCTTTACCTTTTCTTGGATTTCTTGATTCCACCACCATGACTCTTTATTCCATTTATTACCATTTGACACCCCTAATGTTTCTTTTGCGATCTTTTTCATTTGAGTAGTTACATAGTTCCATGTTTCATCGGCTTTGTCTTCCACTTTCCAATCAATGGTTTCTACTAGAGATTTGACAAAACTATTTCTTTTTTCTATATTCTTTAAGCTCCACCACTTAATTCTCGGTATGTTAATTTTCTTTCTCTTTAAGTGTATGTTAATAAGTTTGATATCCAAAACTTGTAGTCTATGTTGGGTGGTGAGGCTTTCTCCAGGTATTACTTTGCAATTTTTGCATATTTTTCTGCTCGTTTTCTGGTTAGAAAGTAGTCAATTTGTGATTTGTTAAGACCACTTTTAAATGTGATTAAATGTTCGTCTCTCTTTTTAAAGAAGGTATTACCTATAATAAAATCATAAGCAATCGCAAAGTCTAGGATGGTTCTACCCTCATTATTCTACGCGAGCTAAAGCCATATCCTCCATGGACCCTTTCATAATCTTCATTATCCTTCCCAACATGTCCATTTAAGTCTCCACCTATGACGACTTTTTCATTTTGAGGGATTGATTGCATTAGAGTTTCTAAATCTTCCCAAAATTTAGCCTTAGTAGCATCATCTAATCCTACTTGAGGTGCATATACACTAACAATATTTATAAGTTCGATTTACCTACTACAATTTTAAGGGATATGATTCTATCTCCTTTTCTAGTTACTCCTACTACTTGATCTATGAAGAGAGGATCTACAATGATACCCACCCCATTCCTAGTTCTATCATTTCCACTATACCAAAGCTTATAACCTGTAGTATTAGTATCTTAGCCTTCTCGCCTACCCATTTAGTCTCTTGGATACACATAATATCTATGTTTCGTCTTTTCATAATATCTACGAGCTCTATAGTTTTACTGTCAAAGTACCTATGTTCATTTTGCCAATTCTATACTTTCTAATTTTCTTATTATCATTTGTGTTCCTCTTATTAGTGTGTGAGGGCTCTTGTGTATTTTTCACTACACCCAAGCCCTTATGGAGGTGTAGCGGTCCTTGCCAAGACACCGCAGTCGGACCCTACGGCGCACTCCTTACGGGGAGCATCCTAGCCTTATCACGATGTCTTATATGATCCATACCATAAGGAAATGACAAGAGTTTTACGCTGGCTGTCGACTAACGCAACCCTCCTCCTTTATCAGGGCTTGGGGCCAGTAACATATAGACGGGTTGCCCTGTCTATATGCAGGCGGAGTTCCTCAGCAAACTCCAAACAGGAAATACTCTGTAAAGAAGAAACAGAGCTACCAAAAACCCCAGAAGTTCTATAAAAGAAATACATATGAAGGGAATGGTAGAAAGCACCCAAGTCAAGCCGATTGGAATAATGTGAACTATCAAAGAAAGACCTATGGAATATAAGCCCAAATGGCAAAGGCCTAGAACTCAGCAAAGGCCATTCCAAAGGTATAAGAGCTTTCATCAGCACACATATGCACCTACGCACCACACTCAGAGACATCACAACTACCCAAAGAGGGCAATTGCTAAAACACCTACACAGCATACAGACAAAAGAGACAGTTGTATGAACCTAGAACCCCAAGAAATTTGCTAAAGTTAATTATGATTATGGCATCGATAGATGGCAATCTCTTGAGAGTCAAATCAATTGGCTATAGGTTGGTTGGATCATCTCACAATACTAACCCCTCGGGACCTGACAAGTATGGGTACCTAAAACTTAATTTCCTTGATTGCGGAGTTCAAGGAGCAGTGAGTGCCAAGGAACCTGGTACATGGATAGTGGCTATTCCGGCATACATGACAGAAACAAGAAAAATCTGTCAAAATTCGGGGAAGTCGAGGTGCAAAAGTCATATTTGGAGGAAATGAAGCTCCAGGAGAAATAAGAGGCATTGGATCCATCAAGAAAAATGGATTAGAAATCACCGATGTTGCATATGTTGAAGGACTCAACTTCAACTTGCTAAGCATCACCAACTCGTGACAAGTGGTTATAATGTTGAATTTAACATGGGTATATGCCAAATCAAGGATAATGAATCAAATAAAGTTGTGTTGCAAGGATGCAGAGAAAAGAACATGTATGTCGTGGATTGGTCAACTTCAACACCAAGGACCTGTCTATTAGCAAAGAGCACAGCTGAGTCAAGTCGGCTGTGGCACAAGAAGCTGAGTCACCCGAATTTCAAAACGATTAACAAGCTTGCCAGAAGCAATCTTGTGGAAGGAATTCCGACTCGTATACAAGAAGGAGAGTATATGTGACGATGTCGGAAGGAAAACAAATCAAATCATCATTCAAAGAAAAGACATGTCCATCTTCAACAAGAATATTGCATCTTCTACATATGGATCTATTTGGTCCAGTTGAACCAGCTAGCTTAAGTGGGAAGAAATACACCTTGGTAGTAGTAGATGACTACTCAAGATATACATGGACAATATTCATGTGTAAGAAGAAAGAAACTCTACTAAGAAACTACCACACGGTGATGAAGAGGATTCAAAATGAGAAAAGTCAAACCATTATCAAAATAAGATCGACAGAGGAATCGAGTTTGTCAATGGAATAATAACTCAAGATATTGTATTGAAAATGGTATTGGTCATGAATTATCTACTGCAAGGACTCCACGTGAGAATGGAGTTGCGAAAGAAGGAATAGAACTCTCAAAGAAGAAGTAAGGACCATGTTAGTCAAGCAGGGTTACCTAAAAGATTTTTGGGTCAAGCAATAAACACAAAGATGCTACATACCAAAATAGATGCATGATAAAACGGTGACAAAGACTCCTATGAGATTTGGACAGGGAGAAAACCAAATGTTGCATATTTTAGAATATTTGGATGTAAATGCTTCATCCATAACAATGGCAAAGATAATCTAAAGGCTTTTGATGCTAAAGTCGATGAAGGTATCTTCTTGGGATACTCGGTGAAAGCAAAGCCTCTGAGTACTCAACAAGAGGACTATGGTTACGAGAGGAATCCATTCATGTGGTGTTTGATGAGCCAAATGTAAATGGAGAAGACATTGAAGAGTCAATCGATAAGCCTGAATCAACCAACCATGCGTAAGAGTCCCTATGTCAAGCCAAGTCTGGAATTATAAACCCGGATGAAGATGAGATAGCCGAGTCTCAAAACAGTGGAAAATCTGCAGATAAGTGATGACGAGAGAGCCGATCAAAGCAACATAGCCGCAAGACGATCAATCCCGGCTAACTTACTCCAACCCGATGTAAGATGGCCGAGAGACCATCCACTTAACTAGTCATTGGAGATATAAGAGAAGGTGTCAAAACAAGATCCGAACTCAACAAGAAGCTATGTTCACATGCTTTATCTCACAAATAGAGCCTAAAGATGTGTCACAAGCATTGGATGACACACATTGGATTCAAGCTATGCAAGAAGAGTCAATCGGTTTGAAAGAAATAAAGTATGGGAATTAGTTCAAAGACCCACCCATCAAAATGTTATTGACACTAAATGGGTGTTGTAAACAAGATGAATGAGGAAGGTTACGTGGGGTAAGAAACAAAGCAAGATTAGTAGCCAAAGGATATTGCCAAGAAGAAGGGATAGATTTTGATGAAACTTTTGCCCGTGTAGCAAGATTGGAAGCTATAAGGATGTTTCTTGCCTATGCAGCTCACAAGAATTTTATTGTATATCAAATGGATGTAAAGAGTGCATTCCTTAATGGTTTATTGGAAGAAGAAGTGTATGTTGAACAACCTCCAGGATTTGAGTAGAAGACTCTTGGAGATAAGGTATACAAACTCAAGAAAGCTCTATATGGATTGAAACAGGCACCAGAGCATGGTATGATACTTTGTCACAATTCCCGATCGAGAACGGATTCACAAAAGGCAAAGTGGATAGAACACTCTTCTTAATTCAAGATCACGAAGAGTATATTGCTTGTTCGAGATATATGTGGATGACATTATTTTTGGATCCACAAACAAAGAAATGTGTGATAAATTTTCAAACCTCATGCAAAGCAAATTCGAAATGAGCATGATGGGAGAGTCGACATTCTTCCTTGGACTCCAAGTGAAACTTGTTTGAAGGATGGAACTGCATAAGTCAAATAAAATACACTAGAGATTTAATGAAGAAATTTGGCATGGAAGAGAAGTCTTCCGTGAAAATACCAATGAATACATCATCAAAATGGACATGGATGCGGATGGCAAGCCAGAGATCAAACAAGATCTGAGCACTTATTGGATCATTGCTTTATCTCACAAAGAAGGCGGACATCACCTTTGTTGTAGGTGTATGTGCAAGATTTCAATCTGCTCCAAAAGAAAGCCATATGACAAACGACCAAGAGGATCTTGAGATATTTGAAAGGAAGCCAAGAAGTTGGCTTATGGTATCCAAAGGAAGGTGGATTAAAGCTAATTGGCTATTCGGACTACGACTATGTTGGATGTAGAGTTGACAGGAAGAGCACCTCGAGGCACATGTCAAATGCTTGGAAACGGACTAATTTCTGGTTTAGCAAAAAGTAAAATTCAATAGCCACCTTTACGGTGAGCGGAGAATACATAGTCATGGCAAAATTTGTTGCCCAAGTCCTATGGATGAGACAAAGAATCGAGAGACTATGAAGTTGAAGAAAAAGAAATTCCAATCATGTGTGATAACACAAGTGCAATTGCAATCACTCAAAATCTGTGTTGCACTCAAGAACAAAGCATATCGATGTCGATATCACTTCATAAGAGATCATGTTGAAAAGAAGGACATCACTGGAATATATTTCAACCGATAAAAGGTTGGATGACATATTCACAAAACCATTATGTGAGTCAAGATTTGAAGAACTCAAGCATGAGTTAGGGTTAATTGGTGAGCTTACACTCGGAAGACTCAAAGAAAAGAAATGAAACACGAAAAGGGAAAAAGAGTGAACTCTCAAATCAGCTAAGTGAATCATCGATCGGAAAGACAGTGATCGAGTTAGGACAAATGAGTCACTAGGAGAAGCTGTGAGAAGAAGAGTTAAATCGGCTAAGGGATAAGCCGAGTCATTCATGAGCAAAGTGACAAAACGCAATCGTTTTTACTAAGCGGGAATGTTTTTAAGAATGAGCGTTAGCATAATTATGACGTGTACAGGCAAAAGTCGCACACCAAGCTTATGATTGGATATAAATCTTTGCCGCATTAAATACGAGACATTAAATGCTAAGGCGTGCAAAATCTAAGCCGTTGATTTCGATCACATTTCAAAAACCACCCGCACGCCCTTTCATGAACCATACTTAAACCATTTTCGCCCGTTTCTCTCACACATTACCAAAAAACTGTTCATTTCTCTCTCTCAAAAGCAAATGCAAAAACTCTCTCAAAACCCTATCAATCTTCAAATCACCTTCTAAGTTTCGTTCGGTGAAATCTTTGAAAAATGGCATCTACTCATGATTTTGTCAAGCTAGGAAAGCAAATCCACATCGGGTCCCACTGTGGATATCGGTATGCCCAAACAGGGGTCCGATGAAGCTCTCGTAAAGAAGATCATTTGAAAAACTAGAAACGCCACGGGCTAAAACCATTTTCGACGATGGAGTTTCCGATGACCTATGTGGAAGAGGTCGCGCGATTCTACGTGAACGCCGAGATTCACGATGGGGATCAAATCCTCTGTTCACGGAAGGAATTCATCATTCGCCAAGGATTTGGCGTAACACGCTCGTTACGGCGGAAGGAACACCGAGAAATCAATGAAGGCGATGTTGACTTGGCCGCTACTTGGAAGGAAGTAGCCAAGATCATTGTCTTGAAAAAGATAGTCTACACACTAACAAGAGGATCTTTGAAGGAGGACTACCACAAATTGTTGGACATCGTTGCCAAATGCATAGACATCAAATTTGGCGTTTTGACCAATCGTCAAAGCAAAATTGATCGTAATGGCTGCGATCAATGAAGAAAATAAAGTGAATGGGTTGAGTTTGTCTACGGCAAAGACTCGCTTAACGTTGGGAACAAATCCTTCAAGGAGGGTGGAACGTTTGGAGATTCCCTAGGATACGGATGCGGTGATTGGCGGTGATGGAGGTAAAAGGAGTCCCTCTTCGACATGGAAAGGCGTTCCATGTAAACAAAAGGATGTTCGAGATCAAACCTCTCTGGCGCATGAAGAGGCCTACGCTAAGAGAGCGTCACATGAGTGAGGGGGAATCGGTGACCACGAAAATACTGATTGTCTCCTCTCCACCAAAGAAGAAGGAGTGCCCTGCGCTGCTAAGAGAACTGCTGCCCCTGCAGCAAAGAAAAACAAATCTGCTCCTGCCCCTGCAGCCGAGTCACCTGCCCCCGCAGCCGTGTCTCCTGCCCCTGCAGCCGCAGCAGAGAAGGAATCCCAAATACCTTCTCCGGTCGTCAAGAAAAGGAGAATTGATAAGCCAAGAAGGCCAGCTCCTCGAAGAAAAAACAAAGACCGGCCCCCGCTGCCCAAGACTCAGAAGAAACTCTATCCGAACCAGAAATCCCTCTGGTACAAACAAGGAGAAGAAGAAGAATTTTCAAGCATTCCGAGCTTGAGAAACCGGCTGAGTCAGCCACTCAGCTGGAGAAGATACCCGAGATTTGGAGAAGTGGAGTCTCGAAATGATTGATGAAAGCGCCGTCTCTGAGGCCGATCAAAGCGCAAGCAACTCGATGACCAGAGAGTAGCCGAGCAGTGAGGAACAAGCTGCACACCGAGACAACCAAATCACCTATTAACGGGGTTGTCTCTCCACCAGAACAGTCTGCTTTGAAGGTGTCGGCAAGCGAAGTCTGTTCGCTAACCTTAATACCGGAAACGAGGGCAGCAAGAGGATGATGAAGACGATGTAATCATGCACTCTCCATTGTATCTAGACATCCAAAATCGTCTTGAGAGTGGATAAAATGGAAGTTGAGCCTATCCAGTGCGGTTTGAAAATCCGAGTTCATTCTTTGAGGAAGAAGAACTCTTGATTTCTTGAGGTGGACACAGTCTTTGCAAGCCCTTTGACGAGGATAATTGCATAAATATCTTGGAAATTCAAAAAGAAAATGAACGGGCTAAAGCGGTGAGACGCAGAGGCACGTGAGAAGGCCAAAGATCCGCCCTCACCGGCACCCAGAACATACACATCCTCACTTTGACGCCCTATCGAGAAAGTGATGAGGATCCGGACCTGTTCTTTGCCACGAGAAGAGTTGCAAATGCAGCGAAGCAATGCAAGAATCCGAGAATCCTTCATGAGCAAAGAATGATGGAGGGACCAGGAGAGTCCTCCAAAACACACGGTGAAATCGATCCAATGGGAGTGGTGCAGCAAATCGCCACCGTTGTTGATGCCACCACTTCCCACTCACTCGGAAGAAGGAAATAAAGGAACTGGCGATGAAAGCGGGATAGTGGGGACCCTAGCCGAGCCAACCCCTAATGAAGGTGTCTTACCACCGCCCCAACCAACGGTGAATACTCAGTGGAAGAAACAAATGAGTCCGGAGACGAGTGACCCCATTCCAAGTCACTCGGTTGGTGCCACCGGTGAGGGGAAACTCCTCCACTGCGGCAAGGTCGGAGGATTTTGGTGACTCCACAATGAATCTAGGAGGCGAAGTGGAGAAGGAACAAACACAAAGTACACAGCAAGTTGTCATCAACGAGGCTCGAGACAGTTGAGACTGTCTTAGCCGAGGTGCCAAACTACGAAAGGCTTATGACGCCGCGATGCGATCGAGGCACGAGGAAGGAACAGCCCACGGGAGTTAACACTGCAGGCGATGAAAGTGCAATCCATGGAGTTGAGACTCCAATGGATGCCACATGAAAGACCCTAAGCAGTGACACTTTGTCGAAAGGGATGTCCAGGCCTTGCATTGAGGCTGCAGGAGGTAATGAAGGCCAACGGGAGGTTGAGACTTAGGGTCTGAAGGTGAAGTCTGAGAACATCCTCCTGCTATCATTGATCCATCGAAAAAGGAGATAAGTGCGCTTCATGATTCCCAGGATAATCCTAATGTAACCTTTCTGGGATCGGAAGGAGATGATGAAGGTGAGTCATCCCCTCAGAATCGATCCAAAAGACTCGGTGAGGATGTTCCAACCACGAGTAAGTTTGATCTCAAGACTACTCGTCAAATTTTCAACTTTGATGATGAGCCACCCTTGGAAATCTCATCATCGTCCGATGATGCTTTTGATAAGGCCGAGGACCAGTCAACTCACTTGGAAAAACCATTTTGAGACCGATTTAAGTTGTTGAGACAGCTGAGGCTCGCAAGTCGGGTCAACTTCACAAATGCAGACCCAGTGAAATAGAGTCCACTGCGTAGGCTCCCCAAGTGCGCAGCAGTTCGACTCCACAAGGAACTTCACGAGCACCACTCATCATTGAACAAATCCCGATTGCCCGTGATGATCCCTTTGTAGAATCCTTTCCCTTCTCTAGAGGTACCCGACCTCCCGAAGAGTCGAAAAAGAGATCTCGAGCGCTTCCACAGACCATATCCTGTCATTCCATTAGATACCATCGTTCCAGCTGACTATGATTTTGACATTGCTTGGCCGTCAAAAACAGAGGAACAAAGTGAAGTTCGGGAGGTGTTCAAAGCTTTATTTTTGAAATTGAATGGATGGAGAGACACCAGGCCTCGATGGACATGAGATGGATAACAGAGATGCCAACCTACTGGCGACTTGAGAGGCATAATAGTCGAGAATCCGGGAGTGGTGGCAACGGCAAACAAACAATGCGTGTGGAACAAGCTAGATATTTGTAACATTGTTCAACAAGTCGTTGGTCCAGCGAGAAAATGCCGATGCAAAGACAAAATTGAAAGAACACATTGAACAAATGCATGAATCTCACACCGAGATAAAGCTGCTGCGTGAGCAAAATAAGAATGAGCTCGCGTATGGAAGAAAACATGGATCGAAAATTCAGCCTTCTCATGGTTGAGATGAAGTTGATTAAAGTGAATCCAACGCTACTCGCCCGAGTTTCGCAAGCATAAGATACTCCGCGGCTGCACTCGGCGAGAACTCGACTATTAGCGCACTTCGACTTCCGCTTGCTAGTTTGTTTCAGGGTTCCTCTCTCCTTTGATGATGCCAAAAAGGGGGAAGAGGAATACCTAAAAGCGCTAGAAAGATCCGAATTTGAGAAGGAGGAGCGGTGTGAAGGCAAAGACAAAATTTGAGGAAGTATTAAAAGAAAAGAAAGGGAAGTCCGTTGAGGGGGAAGGATCGAAAGATGTGACCTTGATGATTGCTAAAACCCCCAACAAAGTCTTGTCACGGTGATATTATCAAGCAAACTCTCGATGACTCTGCCACTCCAACACTCTTTGTACCAATGGCCGAAAAAAGAGAAAGACATTGAAGCGAGGGATGGAGGAAGTGGAAGGAAGGATGAATGCCCGAGTTATGGATATTTTGAAACAACATGGAGGCATTCCGGAGACAGAGATACTTATGCCATCTCGGATATGGCCGAATCGAGCTAAGATCGGTTGATGAATTTAAAACGCTCGCATCTAAAGGATACTTCGCAAACATGTCCATGGCTCAAGCCACGGGACTTATCCGGGAAAAGGGTCTCACACTATTTGAAGAAGTTGACAGCAAAGCAGACCATCAATGGCATCACTCTGCTGGTCACTCCGCTAGTCACTCATTTGGGAAGAAGAAGACCCCAATACAATACACGCCGAGCAGTAGAGGAAGAAAAAGTGGTGGAGGAAGAGGTTTGCACCCAGATCTCGCCCAAAAACATTGAGTACATAGATCCGGGCAAGCAAGGAGGGATCTCTTTGGGTTGGTTTTGACGAAGTAGCCAACTGCAAGTGGCTAAGAACAATCTTGAGTATGTGAAAAGAATTGAAGAAGAAAATAAAAGACAAATTCAGCTATGGGAGGAGAGACAAGAGAGACTAAGAAGAGATGAAGTCGCCGGAAGGCGTATGAAAAGAAGAAGAAAGTATTCAAGATGAGAAAAAGAAAAGAAGATCGAGAAGATGACAGAGTGAAGAAGATGAAAGAAGGAGGAAGCGAAGGAGATGAAGTGTTGTTGTCCACCCCTCATGTATTTTACTATGTAAATACATTTTATGTAAGTCTTACGTATACTATATAAAAGCATACAATCTCTATACTTGTGTAAACATAGACAACATGGTTAGCTTAAGCCCCGGTTAAACTCTGATACATTTTTGTTGGTTTAAGCTCTGATACACTCTATAAACAGCTATGTAAAGAACAAGGATGTTATGATCAATAAAAGAACGATTCTAAACATACATTTTGTGGTTCTGCATTTGTCTGTATGTATCTTTGTTGTTAAATAATTGTATGGATGTTTTAAGTTTTGGCATCATCAAAAAGGGGGAAATTGTTGGGAAATCATTTTATTGATTTTGATAAATGCCATGTAAAACTTAGAATAGGAAGTTGGCACCCCATTTTTGTTGTAAACTGCATTGTAATAGATAGGGCTGGTCAAGCCGAGTTAAGTCGATTATGCCTAAACATGTAAGAAGACAACTGGAGACTAGAAGGAAGACTCATTGCGAGAGGCAGTGAGTATGGCAAAAAGAAGAGAAGACGGAACTCGATCAAGCCGCGGTGAGATGCTGGTGAGTAAATATCGATCAAAGTCAACTCAAGACACCCAAGTCTCAAGGTTGAAGTGACGGAAGAGTCATCAAATGATTGGAAGCGACTAGAAGTCACCTGGGTATGTGAAGAAAATGTAGTCAAGTCAAGACAATCAAAGAGATCCATTGCACGAGAAATCAAGAGAATTACTTAAACAAGTAATACCTCCATACTACCTTTCTTGAAGTGCTCATCCCGAAGCGTGCAAAAGGAATAAACCAATGGGAAGCACGCACCATGTCGAACTCAAAAGTCAAGAACAATTCATACGAGAAAGTGGCAATTCCAAGGATCGCAACAAGACAAGCTAACAGCGACCACAAGTGACTTTCAAAAATAAGTCTATCTCTTCAACGGGCAGATTTTTGAAAGATCACTATAAAAGGCTGAGGAATAACTCTGAGAGAAGGTTACCTGAACCACGGACATTTCAAGCAAACATTTGAATTGTAACCTAAAATATTCTCAAATCATTCAAGATTAATCCTCAAGCCTACATTACGAAGAAAATCAATCCAACACTCACTGTGAAGGAAAAATAACTTCAATCAGTTGAAGAGGAAATTTTTGAAGAATCAAGGGGTCTACATTCCACGGAGGATTGTAGGAAGGTTCAAGGTCGAACCAGTCTCAAGTTTTGGAGGGCTTCGTGATCAAATCCAAGAAGCTTGAGCAAGTGGGTTGTAGTAGCAAAGCACTGCCCTGTGAAGAAGTTGAGTCGCACGAGAAGCCGGTTGTGTGACCAAGGCATCTCGATCGAGTCCCAAAGGATCAAGTCACCGTGGTGATCAAGACTTGTATCCGGACTGTTACCACTCGTATCTTGATCAATACTTAGTGGATTCCTCCGGGAGTTGGAGAAGAGAGGAGTAGAAGAATTACCCCATCTTCAAACCTCTATAAAAACTTATCGTGTCATTTACATTTCAAAGACTTTAATTCTGCATCTTATTTATTTAACTCATTGATAAATTTGCCATCCAATTGATAATCAATCAGTATGCTAAAACCAAGTATTAAAACAAACTTAACCAAATTCAAGGGTGTTAAGTCTTCCAATGAAAAACAAATCACAATGAGTTAAGTCTTTAGTCAAAACAATTTGAGTTATTTTATCAACGGCTCGATCGAACGTTGAGTGACTAACTCTGGTTTGATTAACTAACTTAGTCTGTCCATCAAGGACACAAATTTGTGAAGTACTAACTCGATTACTTAAAAGGACTAATTTGAAAAGTTGGTAAGGTTTATTCAACCCCCCTTCTAAATCTTACACTCACACCCCTTGGGACCTACAACTTAGTAAGGAAAAAAATAGACTGGTTTCATATCATAGAATTAACGTGTGGATAATTCAAGATAATAGAGTGTTAATTGTGCAATTGTATTTTTTATAGTGACTAATAAGAAAGAGAAAAGACTCGGATACATTGAGAATATGTTGTCTATATAATATATATTTTTTATGATATTGACTATATATATCCTTTTAGAATGAATAAATATTTCTATAATCAATTGATAATATATAAATTGAGATATTATTCAAAGTAATATGGCAAACAATTATGAATAAAAATTTACAGCAAACTATTTTCATTAGATATAAATTGTAGTTGTATTATCGCATATTTTACAGGAATATCATAATAATACACTAAACAAATTGTGAATATAAACATGATATAACTGAGACAGAGAATAGAAATCATACCATTGATATCTAGTCTATTCTCCATCGTCTATTTCGAGTAGTTGTAGATCTCTTGAGTTTTTTCATTTCGATCAACAATGAATTGTTGTAATCACTCATCAATCAAAAAGAGTATAGAATACGATGGAAATTTTCACACTTATCTAGGAAGTTTATTTAAAAATACAATGCACGGACGAATTTTGTTTTTGGTAATATTTGAATAAGATGTTTTTAAAAGGTAATACATAGATATCCATTTTGAGTGTTATACAGTTTGAAAAAGTTATCGTGTTGAACAAATTGTTGTCCTTTATTGTATGGTAATAAATTTCTAGATTGATGAATATTTTATTTTAAGGTAAGATTTTGTCAATTTTTTCCTAAATATATTTTAATTATCTGATCACATAGCATTGTCAAATTCGATTAAAAATATAAATAAATATTGTAAATTCGATTAAAAATATAAATAAATATTCGATTACAATATTTTCCTAATACAAGAAGTAAAAAAGAGCGGGAGAATTTTTGTTTCGGACTTTTGCTATTATATATAGAGATATTTAAGTAGTATAAATATAAGAGGATTTAACTTAAATAATAAGCTGGCAAGAAAATCTCCGAACAGAAAATCGATTGTTAATTCAATGATGAAAGATACATAAAATCATAATTCGTCTATTTTAACTATTACTAAATAATTTAGGAAAGTTTGAATAGTCATTAGTATTTAAAACATGATTAATTAATATTATATTGTACAAAATTGCATCAACACGATTGAAATAAATAATAATATATTTGATAAGATATGATGTATAGAATCAACAAATCATTGTAATATATATTTAAGAAGAACTGACGTATACTAATATCAATTATAGTGAAATAATATTTATAATTTTTAAAATCTATATATTATATATAGATATAATTGATACTATAGAATCACTTTTGGTATAAAGTAGGAATACCAGTAAATAAAATTTTCCTAATTTTTATAAATATAAAATAGGGATACCAATTATGATATTTTCCTAATTTATATACATATAAAGTAGGAATATCATTTATAATATTTTCCTAATTTATAAAATTACAATGATTTTCTTATAATATTTTCCTAATATAAGAATTTATAATAATTACCATTTATAATGTTTACAATTGTTTCCTAATATAATAAGCAAAAAGAGCGGGAAAATAAAAGTTCCGGACTTCTGCTATTATATATATACTAGTTTTTGACTCGTGCGATGCACGGGATGTAATGTGTTGGGTTATATAAAATAAATATTATACTATAAAACAATATAATGCATATATGAAAAAAAAAAACATGTTATATCTCCACAAAACAAATTATAAATTTAGGAATACTTCTTTGTGTACTACATTATCTGTCTGTTTATCGTTCGATGTATCATTGCTACAAATTAATATTTTCAACCCTCTAGGGTTGGTTACACGGAAAACAATAACATATAATTGGTCGTGACTAAAGACTGAATTCTTTAGGTAAAGACCGACATGAGAGAGAGACTGTCCTTAACTTTTGTTTATTGTCATGGCATGTGAACGATCAGACGAAACTGTATTCACTGGAACTTGAAGGAAATTATGAGATCAAATGGGGTAAGCGTAATTCGCGGAATCAAAACTTTATGACCGATATTTGCTCCCGTAAGAATTAAATCTTAATTAAATGTGCCAAAGAAAAATATTATATATTTGTTAAATATTAAAAATCTAATTTTTAGTAATTAATTAACAGAATACGTGATAATACAATTAGAACGTAATCTATATAAAATAATATCCAAAAAAATACTAATGCAACACGTATAAAAAATCTTAAAAACACGGCTTTATCTATTTAGATTTCTTAAGAATTATAGAATGTAATTACCGAAATATAAATATATAAAATAGATGACGCCCGACTATATTATTCCCAAAGCCCAATTAACCCATAATTACCGATTTTTATTTTTGAAGCCATAATTACTGAAATTTCGGATGCACACTTAGAGCACCGAGAATGGGGATATTTGGAGCCTGGAGGGCCCATGAAATATTTCATTACCATTGTGGCTAAAACATTTTGCTGATCTGTAAAATATCCGGTACTTAATTAGTATCCGGATATTTGAGTAGAAACAAACAATAAAAAACAGATGCAATTGAGGGGCGTGAATTCACGCTGGAAGGAAATCTCATGCTTGAAAATCACGCACGCGTGGGAAGGCATTGTCCCCTGTTGCACGCTGACTTTCACCTTTTTTGCTTTGTTTTTTCTTTGTTTTTTAATAAGCTTTTAAATTGTAATTGGCTTTCATTTCATGAGGTTTTTGTTGTTCAGTTTACCTATATATAATCTTTTTGTGGAACGGTTTAAATGAGGTTTTTTAATTTTTTTTTGTTTTTTGAAATTTTCCTATTTGTTATTTTTTTGTAGCACATATGTAAAAAATGAAACATATTAGCAAAAAAAATTATAAGTGAGTTTAATTAAATTAAAAATACAACTTCTAAAATAGTAAATGATTTTATTTAAATCAAAATATAAATAAAGATTAATAAAATGACAGTGGGCCCCATAAATATGTGGTTAGTGAGATATTTGATTGTGAGGTTTGAAACATTAGGGTGGCTGCAATGGCAGCTCAAACCCCAACTCAATATCATTTTAACCCAACTCAATATTTTAATCTCCATTGTGGGTGCAACTTTTAATTGTAAAAGATAAAGTTGGGTTTGATAACTCAATAGAAAATGCTACACTTTAGCAAATGGGCATGTGAGTTGTACGCCTCATTTCATTGGACGGTGGGTTGTACGCGCATGTGGCGCCTTGGAATGTGCAAAAATTGGATGTCGACCACAAAATATTGAATTTTCTTTGATTGAACAAATTTTCAAAAAAAAAAACACAACAAATTGACCGTTTGTCCTCAAAAAAAAAACGAATTGACCGTTTGGAAATTTACCACAAAATATTGGAATTTTCTTTTATTACAAAATTGTAGTAAATGTATTTTTATTTATTTTTAATAAGTGAAAATTAAATATAAAAGTATTAACCAAAAAATAGATAAATGAAAAATTAATAATGATGTGTGAATTGATGGTGGGACCCTTGTAAAGTTGAATTTTTGGGTTTATGATTGTGGAGATAGGTTTATAGGTGTATTAAATTTTTTACTTTTGATGCAAGATTGATGTGTCGATGTCAAGATTCTTTTTGGCTCAACCATCGCGAACCACCCTGAAAGAAGTGAGAGATTTGATTGATGACGTGGATGAATAGGCCCACAAATGTTTGGAAGAAATATTCCAACCATTGTGGATGCCCTTATGTGGTTTGGAAGAGATACACGTGTAATTTTGGTGCACCAGATTTTGACACTTCATCTATTTATCAACGGTGTATATTACAAAGAGGATACCATTCATCTGGCAGGGTTTGCAAACCAGCCTCATTTTTCTCTTCTCGCCATCTCTGCCTCATTTCTCATTTCACTATTTTCAACAAAAAATGCAACCATGTCCTTCTTTGCAAAAAAGGATGGTTTCTTCCAAAAGTTTTTTCTCCCAACCTCAAAGAATTTTTAGCAAAAAAGATTTCCCATTTTATTTTCGCCAAAATCTCGAATCGTTTAAAATAAGTGTTGACAGATTATTTCGCAAAATCAATTTTCGCCAAATCTCTGTCTTTTATTTTTTTGAAATCAAATATATCTTCTGTAAATATGTTATCTATTGTTATTATTTCGATTTCCAGAGGGTAATTGGTTGCTTGAGCAGCCAAAAAAATCAAGATTCAAAGGTACTATTCTCCATTACTATGTCTATTTCTCTCTCAAATTCCTTCTATTTTTTTAATTTAAGTTTTCATATTTGTTGTTTTAGTTTTTTGTGTTTTTGCTTAGATCTGCTGTTTAAAACAAAAAAAAAACATTTTTCGGTTGGAGTTCATAAGACCTGTAAAAATGTTTTAAGAAAATAGTTTCACTCTTCATTTTGCGTAGAAAAATATTTGTTTCAATTTCCTTTATTTTATTTATTTATTTTTATTAACCACTGAAATATATTTTTTAGGCCTCTAATCGTGATTTTAAAGATCAGGGGTTCATGTATTTTAAAGATACGTTTTCTATACCCAGATACATTTCAACTTGTGTGACCTTTTTTTTTTGAAATGAAAAATCGGATATTCTATTTCGATTGGCAGAGGCTAAATGGTTTTTGAGGGCAAAACAAAAGACGATTTAAAGACTATTTAGATACATCTCCTACACACTATTGTTCAGATTGGAGGAATTACGAAGATTTTTCATATGCTAATACGGAGAATGTGATTCCACCACCATCAAGCTTCAATGTAATAAATGGGTTTACCAATGCAGAGGCAAAACCATCTTTGGAAGACGCCCTCATTTCATTCATGAATCAAACGACTTCATTCATGAGTCAAATAAATTTATTCATGAGGGAAATGAGAAATAGCTTTACCAAGAACGAAGCAAAGATGGACAAGATGAAGTTGCAATTGACACAATTGGCCAATACTATGGATTCACAATTGAAAAATCTCGAGACTCAAATGGGCCAATTAGTTACAATTGTTGGTGGGCAACAACAAAAGAGCCAGTTTTTTAGCACCACCGAAGCCAACTCGAAGGAACAATCTAGTGCCATTCATCAAAGGAGTGGTAGTGCAGAATACGAAGTCAAGATCCGGAAAAGCAAGAAAGTTCGGAACCAAACACGGATTATGTGTTTATGCACTTTTCAGCCCGTGTGTGGTACCGAAAAGGAGCAAACACAGGACAAGGAACACACGAACCATGTGTGTACGATCGTGCATTGCGTGCAAGATATAAGAAAACTATTCCAGAATGAGACAAGCACGGAATATGCGTACACGCACGGACAATATGAGCATAACCCAGATCAAAATGTTCTAACACTAGGACTCATGTACTTGCTTGGAAATCCCAAGTATGCATTACTAGATGCAAACAATGCAAAAATGGTTCTTGACCATGACCCAAAGCAGCTAATATATGCATTCAAAGGTGGTACGAAATGAAATTAACAGGCGTCGAGCTAAAGACGTTAAATATAGCGCTTGTTGGGAGGCAACCCAACGGTTTGTGGTGTGATTTTTGTTTTTGTTTGTTTTCTTAAAAAAAAAAAAAAATTACCTGATTTTACTTCGCAACCATGCACGGACAGGGCGTGCGTGAACGCACGACCCCTGCGTGATTGAGGAATTGGAGATGTTGCTACGGCCCCACACACGAGCGGCCGTGCGTTAGCGCACGGCCGTGCGGCGAGAGGAGACGAGAGAGGGCCACGAACCGCCGCCACCCCCACAATAAATTAGGTCCAATCCACATAGGTTTATATTGAAATTCTATCTTCTCTTACGTGCGATATAATTTCATTTAAGTTTGGGGGGAGAGAGTTATTTTGATATGAAATGTGTGGATAGAAAAAAACAATTGTGCATTTTGTGTGTTTCCATATAGTTGCATGTAAAGCATTTTAGGTTGCATTTGCATTAGAAGCACGTTTACAGTTTTAGCACGTTTATTATTTTCATAGATTTTAAGGAGTGAGTTGACCGTGTGCGACGAGACTTGATGCTTATATTTTTGAAAATTTTGTATTGTTTTGATTGGGTGTTGAGTATGAGTTGATTGAGCCATGAGTAGATGATATTGAGCATGTGGATATTGACAACATGGTTTGATGCTTTGAATTACGTATTTCCAAGCCTGTGAGCTTTTGAGCCTTTATTGCTTTCATCATATGCAGTCAATATAATGTCGGAAAAAATGAGAGATGATTTGAAATCGGCTTTACGAATGAGTTTTCTTTGAATGAACTTAGAGGTTAAGAATTGTAATATGAATGGTTGAGTTTACAAAAGAAAGGGAATGGAGATAAGAAGAGTTGGTGAAAATGAGAGATGATTTGAGTAGCATATTGAGTTTTAATGTAGATGATTTATTTGCTCACCGATCTATACGCTTGAGTTTGAGTCACTCTATCTATATTTTTCTACCCTAACCAAAAAGCCTTCATTACAACCAAAGAGAGAAAGTCCTTTTTGATTCACAAATTGCATACATTCCAGTGGCGGAGATATGAGATGATTTGCAAGATTATGGTAATTCTACAATATTGAATTGAATTGTGCGTAAACACGTCCTATATTCATTCGAGATGAGAGTATACACTTGATCTTTGAGAGGCGTGATTCTTAGCATTTACCATGGTTTCTTTGATGTATGTTCTATGTTAGATGTTTGAGGCTTGATTGATTCGTTGTTTGACACCTATGATGAACAATACGAATTTTATGGAGTTATTGTGTGTTCTACTTTTCATTACTCCCAGTCATGTTTTATCTTGTTTTTAAAAGCATTGACCGGGACGGCCAAGAGTTTAAGTTTGGGGGTATTTGTTCACTTGGTTTTATACCAATGATTTGGGCTTCCTAGACTTGAGTTTTGTGTTGTGTTTGAGTATTTTGAGTCATTTGAGTAGCCAAGCCATGTTGAGAGCCAATTATATTGAGTTATAGTCATACTAATGAATCGTGTATCAAAATAAGTACGAACGAGCAAACAACGAGAGATTGATTGGAAGAAAAGTCCAAATGCGTTTGGAATTTCTAGCACTGGCAGAGTTTCATATTTTGGCCATAACTCTCTACAAAATTGATATTGATATGATCAAGTGGCTATGGAAAGCTAAGAGATAGGGCTACAACTTTGAATAAGGGCTCAAAAGCAAATTCCAACATTTGGTGGGTGAAAAACTCGGGCGACAGCACTAATACTGTGGTCGTTGTCGTATGAATATCAAGTGGCGCCGAAGGTTTAACGCCCGGCATTCTGCCCGGCGGATCATTTGTGGGAAATTGATGGGCGTCGCAGCGCCCCGGGGCAGAAATTCCTATGTTCCTCCACCTTTTTATTAAACTTTTTAGGGGCTATAAATACATACATGGGAGGCTTGATCTGAGGGATGGAGGAAAGGCTGGGAATACACCCAGGAACACAAGAAACACATCAATTTCATCAAGGAAGAATCAAGGGAAGAATCGGGTCGAATCGGAGCTTGAGGATTGAAGATTAATCGAGAGATTATCCATTTCCCTAAGTTTTCTCATTCTTTGTGCTTTAATCTTTCATTTTAGCTTCTTATGAAGATGAACAATTTGTCTATGAGTTGTTTATTTATAATGGGTAGCTAAACTTCTTGTGATTTCCGGGTTTTGGAAGTAGATTAATTGAACTCTTGTTGATTGTTTTAATCTTAATTGAAGTTATTGTCTTGAAGCCTATTTGAGTACTTTGTTCTTATTCTTGTTTTATCATTTGGCCAATGATTTAGCATGTTTGATATATTGATTCATAATTCGAGAGATGAGTTTCAATATTAGATCTTGAGTACTTGACATGAATATTTGCATAATCGAGAGGTTTGTGAATATTTGTGAGGATATTTGATCTTTTGTGCATTTTTGGGAGTTGTGTATCTTATGTTGAGTAGAGATACTAGTATAGATATTTCAATCTACACTTTATATACATCTCAAGAGGGAGGATAAAATACCGTTGTGATCGTCTTATAGGTGTATTGATAATAACTTTGGCTTTGATTAAATCGTAAAACAAGAGGAATATTAATTGAAACCATAACTCGGGAATCCATTTCATTTCCCTTGGTAATTCCACTATTATTTTCATCTTGTGTTTTTGTGGTTATTCTTATCTTTTCTTCCACAACAATCATTCAATTTCGATCGTCTAAATAAAAATAAGGCGATCTTAGTTCAATACTTAGCGCATTAATTTATTAGTCTCCGTGGATACGACCTTGCTTACCCTATTCTATAAACTACACCGTGCACTTGCGGTGAAGCTAAAAATAAGGCGAACAAGTTTTTGAAGAAAATTCAGAAATATAAAATAACACTTATGGATATAATATTGTATTTTATAATCAAATAATGAAAACCTAAATAAATATGAAGTTACATAATTGCTTTTATAACTAACTATATATGCTAAAAGGTACATATATATGTTGAATAAACATCCAAATAAAACTTCAAAATATTCCCACTTAATATATAGTAGTATAGATAATAGACGATGAAAAATGAGGAATTCATTTTTTTTAAAAACATGTCATGCAAACGTCTATGCAATATAATCAAACATATTACGCACTTATAATCGACTTATAAATAAGATCATATATTAATTTAAATAAAGTATTTGAAAATGTTTGACAATGTTTTGAATCAAGTACATACAGATACCGTCTTAAACATATAGAGATCTTAAGTAGGGGTTGAAAAACGAAACTACTCAATACCCAATTCAATATCGATCGCTAAAAATTCGTTTGAAAAATGAACCAAGTTCGAAAGCATTTTTTCATTTGATATAATGTAAATTTATACCGTGCTCGGCTCGATTAATAAAAAAAATAAAATATATGTAAAAATATCAAGCTACCCGAGAATGAAATACAAATTAACACAAGTTTTGAATTCGATAAAAATTCCAACGAACTTGTTGTTTGGTTTTACTCAATTGGGTAACACCCATAATTTAAAGATATTTGAAGGGTAATATTTCATATAACTAGCTTTCGCTAGTGTAATAAAATAAGATATTATTTTTACTATCAAAGCTTAAATTAAAAGTATTACAGATAAAATAATATTCTGGCTGTATATATATAATATAATTTGTTAATGTTGGAAACAATTTTCAGCTACGAAAAATATTGTAAAATATTGGCTTGATTTATTTACTTCCTTATAGTGAAGAATATTACTGAAAATTATTAGTGATACTGTAAAGATATTTTCAAATTAAAAAAGCACTTCATTATGGTGTGAAATACTTATTTTGGCATATAAAAGTCTAAGCTTGTCGGAAATATACTTTTTCAATAAAAAATATTATCTTTAAGATATAAATAGCATTGAAGTGTGGTGTAGTCCTTTTATGGTTAGGATTTTAGTCCTTTTAGTTTTAGGTTTTCTATTTGCCTTTATAAGGCTCCCCTTTGTTTCTTTGTAATTCACTTTTGATTTTGCATAATAAGAATACAAGTAATTTATGGTATTAGAGCCAGGTTTTTAATCTATTGCCATTGGAGTCATGTTATCGCTAGTTTTGGTTCCGATTTGTTAATTTTTATTTGTTTTGGGGGTTACGTTTTTGGGGATCTTTTCTGTTCGTCATGGTTGTTCGTAAGGATGACTCTCTTCAAGAAATTAGTGTGAAATTGGATGGGAAAAACTATTCGTATTGGAGTTATGTTATGAAAAAAAAAATTGCGAGGTAAATCTATGTGGGGTTATGTTACTGGGACAAAGGTTAAACCTACGAAACCTGGTTCGGATGGTGCAAATCCTTTGGAGGCTTGGGAAGCAGATAATTCGAAGATTATTACTTGGATTAATAATTCAGTTTCGCAATCTGTAGGGGCTCAGTTCGCGAAGTATGAGACTGCGAAGGAAGTTTAAGACCATCTCGCACGGTTGTATATCTGATCCCAACTTTGCCAAACAATATCAATTGAGGTGATCTTCGCGCTTTAAAACAGAAGGATATGAGTATTCAAGAGTTTTATTCTGCTATGTCAGATTTGTGGGATCAATTGTCGCTTACTGAATCTGCTGATTTGCGAGCTTTTGCGCCCTATGTTACACGTCGAGAAGAATAACGATTGGTGCAATTTTTGATGGCTGTTCGTTCTGATTTTGAGGGGTTACGTGGTAGTATTCTGCATCGAAGCCCATTACCTTCTGTAGATTCAGTGGTCAATGAACTTTTAGCTGAAGAAATACGACTTCAGACTCACGCAGATAAGGGGATCGTTTCAACATCTACTGCATCAGTTTTGCCGCACCACAAAAGCCGATTAATAATAATCCCAATCAGGCGAATTCGAGGACACCTTTGGATGTGCGATTTGTCACCAAAAGAATCATTGGAAGGCTCATTGTCCCCTGTTATTGAATAAAGGTAAACCACAACAGCCGAGATCCCAACAGCAGCAACAACCTAGGTTCTAGCAACAACGAGCTTCACGTCCTCCACAACAACAACCAGCACCATCGCCATCCCAATGGCCTCCTAGACCACCTCCGCCGAGCAATGCAGTCGCCGCACCATCATTGGATCTGTATATATTTGAGCAGTTTCAAAAGTTCATTGCCTCACAGCCACATGATATGTCTACCTCATCAAATATAGGTTTGTCTCATTCTAATTCTTCAGGTATGTCTTCACTATAGGTCCCAAGGGGTGTAAGTAAGGTTTAAAAGGGGGGGTTGAATAAACCTTACCAACTTTTTGATTTTAGTCCTTTTAAAATATTACAGAGTTAACGTAAAGTTAAGTCCTTGAGGGACATCTAAGTTAGTTAATCAGCGGAGTTAGGCACTTAATAGACTCGATAGAGCTGTTGATAGAATAACTCAGTTGTTTAGCCTAAACTTTAACTTGGTAGTGTTGAGTTTTCCAGCGGAAGACTTAACACCCTTGAATTTGATTTAAACTTATTTTAACACTTGATTTTAGCACTTAGTTATTAATCAGTTGGATAGAAAATTATCAGCAAATATACAATGAATGTGCAGAAATGTAAATGTGCTGAAATGTAAATGACACAAATAATTTTTATAGAGGTTCGAAGATGGGGTAATTATTCTAATCCTCTCTTCTCCAACTCCTGGAGGGATCCACTAAGTAATGATCAGTTCACAAAGTGGTTATCAGTCTAGAGACAAGTCTTGATCACTCAGCTGACTTGCTCCTTGGACTCAGTCTAGAGATGTCTTGGTCACACAGTTGGCTTCTCGTCCAACTCAGCTTCTTCACAGGGCAGTTGTCTTGCTACTTTAGCTCACTTTCTCAAGCTTCTTGGATTTGATCACGAAGCCCTCCAATAACTTCAGACTGGTTCGACCTTGAACCTTCCTTCTTGGAAAGTAGACCCCTTTTGATTCTTCAAAAGTTTCCTCTTCAACAGTTGAAGTTATCTTTCCTTCACAGGTGTGTGTTGGATTGATTTCCTTCGAGATTTAGGCTTGAGGATTTTGCTTCAATATCTTGAGAAAATTTTGCAGGTTACAGATTGAATAATGCTTGATTTCTCAGGTGTGCAAGGTAACCTTTCCTCAATGAAATTCCTCAGCCTTTTATAGTGAACTTTTAAAAATCTGCCCGTTGAAGAGATAGGCTTATTTTCAAAAGTTACTTAAGTTTGTTGGCTTGTCTTTTCTTGGTTTTCAGTCTTGAGATGTACACTTTTCCTCGTATTAAATGATTGTTCAGCTTTTAAAGCCCTGACACGAGATGCAGTGCTTCCCATTGGTTCATTCATTTTGCACGCTTCTGGGACGAGCACTTTAAGACCTGACAGCATGGGTGTTATTACTTATTTAAGTAATATTCTTGACTTCTGTGCAACGGATTCTTTTCAGTTAATTCCTCTTTGCTGCCTCTTTCCCCTGGTGACTTAAGTCTGCTCCAATCATTTGAATACCTCATCTGTCACTTTCAACTTGTGACTTAGGTTCTTAAGTTGACTTAACTGACTCTTCACACAGTTGTCCCTCAGCTGTTACGTCTTCAGTTGAGTCATTGATCTTCTATCTTTGCCATACTCAGTTGTTTCTCAGTGGAGTCTTCAATTCAGTCCTTCAGTTTTGTATTTCCAGGCATAGCTGACTTGTCTCAGCTCATCCAGCCCTATCTATTACAATGAAAATTACAAGGAAAATGGGGTGCCAACATTCTAATTTAAGTTTTACATGGCATTCATCAAAATCTAAACAATAAATTTCCCAACATCCACTCTTGTGGATCTTAGATTCTGGAGCTTCCCATCATATGTCACCTAGTATGTCGTCTTTTGTCTCTTTGTCTCCTAATCCGTCTGTGTCAGTTCTAACTGCTGATGGTACTCCAATGGCATTAACGGGAATTGGTTCCATTATCACACCTTGTTTTTCCATTCCTAATGTTTATTATGTTCCTAATCTCACCTTGAATCTGGTTTCGGTTAGCCAATTATGTGCGTCTGGTTATTTAGTCTCTTTTTCTTCTTCTACTTGTTCTATACATGACCCGCAGTCTTAGAAGTTGATTGGGAGAGGCCGTAAACAAGGATGACTTTATGTTTTGGATCAGCTCAAAATACCAGAGGCTACAGCTTTCAGTGTGGATTTGTCATCTTTTCGTTTGAGTCGTTCGTCTTCAGATTTTTACTTATGGCATTCTCGTTTAGGTCATGTGTTTGCTTCTCGTTTACAGTTTTTAGTTTCTACTGGTGTCTTAGAAGATTTGAAATCTCATAATATTTTTTATTGTAATGGTTGCAAACTGGCAAAAATTTTCTGTTTTACCTTTCAATAAAAGTGTTCTTGTTTCTCGTGTGCCTTTTGATCTTGTTCATTCTGATGTATGGGGACCTTCCCATGTCAACACAAAGGGTGGATCTCGATATTATGTTTCATTTATTGATGATTATACACGTTATTGTTGAGTTTATCTTATGAAACAATGTTCTGATTTTTTCAACATCTTCTGCAACTTACGAGCACTTGTGAAAACCCAATATTCAGCCACCATAAAGTGTTTTCTTTGTGACTTGGGTGGGGAATATTCTTCCAATGCTTTTCTTACTTTACTTGCTTCTGATGGTACAATACGACAAACATCTTGTACGGATACCCCTGAGCAAAATGGTGTTGCAAAGAGAAAACATAGACATCTTGTAGAAACTGCTAGGTCTCTTTTGTTGTCTGCTAGTGTTCTTAGTGTTTTTTGGGGGGAAGCAGTTCTTACTGCTACCTATTTGATTAATAGAATTCCTACTTCGCATAATTTGGGTTTGACACCTTTTGAGAAGTTGTATGGGTATGCTCCTGATTATTTATCTTTGCGCGTATTTAGTTCTACATGTTTTGTCCTTCGATCTCAAGTTGAACGTACTATGTTGACCCCACGGTCTGCTTTATGCGTTTTTCTTGGTTATGGGGAAGAACATAAAGGTTATCGTTGTTTTGATCCAAGTAGCCAAAAATTATATGTCTCGTGTCATGTAGTGTTTCTTGAACATATTCCATTCTTTTCTGTCCCAGCTGGCTCCCATAATGTATCCAGGTCCGATCTCATTCATATTGACCCTTTTCATGGTGATGAGTCCACTATTAACGGTTCTGCAGGTTTTGGTACATTGACTTCTGATTCTGATGTGACTGATTCTCCTGCTACTGATGATGTCCCATCAACTTCTCCAACTGTGGCTCCTGATGTTTCTCATCGTCAATCCACACGTGTGCGTAAGTCTACTAAGTTACCAGATTTCATTTACTCTTGTTATTATAGTTCATTTGTCTCTTTTTTCGCCTCTCTTTATCGTATTTCTGAGCCTTCATCCTATAGAGAGACGATTCATGATCCACTTTGGCAGGATGCTATGGCTGAGGAACTTACTGCTTTGCATCATACTCATACCTGGGACTTGGTACCTTTACTGCCGGGAAAACATGCAATTAGATGTCGTTGGGTCTATAAAATCAAAATAAAATCTGATCGGTCTATTAAAAGATATAAAGCCCAACTGGTTGGTAAGGGTTATACTCAGGAGTATGGAATTGATTATGAGGAGACATTTGCGCCTGTTACAAAGATGACAACTATTCGTACCCTTCTTGCAGTCGCATCGGTTCGTCGATGGGGTATATCTCATATGGATGTAAAACATGTTTTTTTGAATGGTGATCTTGTTGACGAAGTATACATGCAGCCTCCTCCTGGTGTTGCCATCAACCAGGTGAAGTTTGTAAACTTCGTAAAGCTCTTTATGGCCTTAAGCAAACCTCTAGAGCATGGTATGAAAAGTTTACTTGTGTTGTTACTTCTCTTGGTTTTCGACCAAGTGATCATGATTCAGCCTTGTTTGTCAAAAGTACTATAACAGGTCGTATTTTACTTTCTTTATATGTTGATGATATGATTAATACTGGTGATGATCTTGATGGTATAGAAACTTTGAAGTCTACGTTGGATCGTTCTTTTGCTATGAAAGATTTGGGTTCGCTCCGTTATTTTCTTGGTATTGAGGTTGCCTCTTCCCCACAGGGTTATCTTTTGTCTCAATCAAAGTATATTACTGATATATTTGAGTGTGCACGTATTACTGATAACAAGATTGTTGATACTCCGCTTGAGAATAGTGCTCGATATTCTCCCTTGTCGGATCCCAGTTTATATTGTACTATTGTTGGCATTTTGGTTTATCTCACAGTTACTCATCCAGATATTGCACATGTTGTTCATGTGGTTAGTCAGTTTGTTACTTCTCCCTCTACAGTTCATTTGGCTGTTGTTCTGCGTATTCTTAGATATCTTCGGGGAACTCAGTTTCAAAGTCATTTACTTCCGTCTAGTTCTTCTTTGGATCTGCGTGCATACCGACGATCGATTGGCCGGGTGGTGATCCTACAGATCGCAAATCTATCATTTGGTTTTTGTGTGTTTCTGGGTGACTCTCTCATTTCTTGGAAGAGTAAGAAACAAGATGTGGTTTCTAGATCTTCCACAGAAGCTGAGTATCCTGTTGTGGCAACTACTGTTTGTGAGATAGTTTGGTTACATTGGTTGCTAGCAGATATGGGTGTTTTTCTTGATCGTCCCACTCTGTTGCATTGTGATAATAAGAGTGCTATTCAGATTGTCCGCAGTACAGTTTTCCATGAGAGGACTAAACATATTGAGATTTATTGTCATATTATTCGACATTATTATCAGACTGGTATCATCACATTGCCTTTTGTCTCTTCTTCCGTGCAGATTGTTGATATGTTTACCAAGGCACATTCTTCTTTGCATTTTCATTTCTTGTTTGACAAACTCTCAATGCTTCTTGCGGTTGCATCGTGAGTTTGAGGGGGAGTGTTAAAATATAATATATATTTAGTTTTCTTATTTAACTGTAGTCCTTTTATGGTTAGGATTTTAGTTCTTTTAAGTTTAGATTTTCTATTTGTCTATATAAGGATCCCCCTTTGTTTCTTTGTAATTCACTTTTGATTTTGCATAATAAGAATACAAGTACTTTATGGCTTCTTTGATTTCAACGTGACAATACAACAAAAGGGACAAATATCATCTATATCTATATAATATATAAAAGCAGAATAGTGCTATTTATGGCATTTTTCTGCCAAAAAGTCTGTTGCCAAAAACGAAAATCTTGAAAATCTTGGGGAAAAAAAAAGAAAAATAACAGCTTGACAATTGTTGTACATTGGAACCATTTCTCAGTTATTAATATATATGAACATAATATTACTTCTTTCTGTATCGAAAACATAAACCAACATGTTGCTTTATTAAGTTCGATAGTTGTATTGTCTTTCTTGTGAAGTAAAAAGAGAGATCACAAATTTGTTTTCTTAAAATTGTCATAAAAAATACTTTTAATAATTTATGTTAGAATTCTAAATAAATGTTGATTTCACAATAATTTAAAATGAAGAATTCAAATTTTGAAATTGCATCAGAATTAAAATTTTGTATTAGGAATACAGATAGTTGTATTGAGAATATTTTTTTTTGACGAAAAGGAGAAAATATTATTAGATCATCAAATCCTGCTCAAGCAAATTACAGATAAACTGAGGGGGATGACTCTCCCAAGTAATAAAATCAGACAAAGAACCGGAAGCCTTTGCTAACGCATGGGCGACTCGATTCGCTGATCTCCTAACGAACACACAAGAGACCATTGGAAGGTCTTCTAACAACTTCAAACATTCATTAATGACACTTTGAACATAGGTGTTATCGTAAATGAGACCCTTATAGCTTGGATAACACCCGGTGAGTCCGATTCAAAACTACTCACGCATTTGTAAATTTCTCTTTAATCCAACTCAGAGCTTCTCTGGTCATTATTGCTTCTACTAGCATTGCATTGTCCGGTCCAGGCATAATCCCTTGATTTGTTGCTCTAAAAATTCCTTGTCCATCACGAACTACGCAGCCAAATCCTATCAATCCATTTTGCGCAAAAATAGCCCCATCCACATTACACTTTATCGCATCGTGTTTTGGCTTATTCAAGGCAATTGCTCCATCACCGGGCTTAATCCTCCAATCCTTGACTCCGCTTTCGTGCGACCTCCGTTGAATCGTAGAGCTTGCAAAATTCACAATATGAGTAGAAGACTAAATGGTGCCATTCCATACCCTCTCATTTCTATTTTTCCATAACGCCCATATAATCATCACCAGCATTTTCTTATCTTCAACAGCCAGATTCCTTCAGATAGAATGTATACATTCCAAAAAATTTGAAGACTCATTACCTATAATAGGTATTGCTGTTGTTTTCCAACACATTTTTGCAACTGAACAAGTCAAAAAACAATGATGCACTGACTCTATGTCCTCATCACACAATGGACAGGAAGCTTGAACATCAACAGCCTTCTCACGCAACTTATCTCTTGTAGGTAAGCAATTTTTCCTTGCTCGTCAGAATTGATTCTTCGCTTTGGGAGGGATTGTTAATGACCATAATTCAGTCCTGTCAAAATTAGAGTTAATAAAGTGAGATGACAAACCTTCACATAAAATTTGATAACAACTTTTCACCGTATAAATCCCCTTTCGATCTCCCATCCACATCCATACATCAGAGCTTGCTGTATTTGAGAGAGGAATCTTCAATATAAGCTCCTTATCTTGATTATTAAAAATGTCAGCAACCAAATCTTTATCCCATTCCTTTCTATCAGTTTTCATCAAAGTGTTCACAGTAATGTCTTCTAAACCTTCCCATAATGCTGTAGAAATACAACTATTATTGGGATCCGATAACCATGGATCCTTCCAAACATTGATACTCTTTCCATCTCCCACATTCCATACACAAAACCTGTTAACAATATCCTTGGCTCCCCATATACTCCTCCATACGTAACTTGGATTATTACCTAGAGATGTTGTGAAGAAGTCAGATGATTGATAATATCTAGATTGAAACATTCTTGCAACCAAATAATTTTTATTTGAGATTAATCTCCAAGCCTGCTTTCCAAGGAGTGCCAAATTAAATTCATGAATTCTTCGAAAACCCAAACCACCCTTCTTTTTTTTACAGTACATATTCTCCCAAGCCACCCATTTTATGCCTTTCCCTGAATCCCCGTTCCCCCACCAGAAAGCATTCATCAGACGTTCAATCTCCAAGCAAGTGTTGAGAGGTAAGAGAAATATACTCATGGTATAAGTGGGGATAGCTTGTATCACAGTTTTTAAAAGAATCTCCTTACCTGCTCGGGATAATAACTTGCGTTTCCATCCTTGAAGCCTAGCCCATATCCTCTCCTTGATAAAGGAAAAAATATATTTCTTATTTTTCCCAACCAAAGACGGCAATCCAAGATACTTCCCATGTTTAGCTGTAGCATTCACCCCAAGAATATCAGACACAATCCCCTGCATTTATGATCCCGTGTTGCTGCTAAATGAGATTGATGATTTCTGGATATTCACCAACTGACCAGAGGCATTCGAATATATATGCAAATAGTCCTTTAAAGTGGCAGCTTCTATCTCATTGGCTCTAAAGAAAATAAAACTGTCATCTGCAAAGATTAGATGGGAAATACTTGGAGCACCCCTCGCTACAGAAAATCCATGAATCAAACCCCTTCTCTCATAGTTTTGAAGCAACATTGACAGGCCTTCGGCACATATGATGAAAAGATAAGGTGATAAAGGATCACCTTGTCGAAGTCCCCTTGTAGGAATGATCCTTGTTGACTCAAAACCTCCATGACTGACCGTGTATCTAACAGTAGTGATACACTGCATCACAAGATCAACCCATCCAGAATCAAAACCCATCGTAAGCATAATTCCCCATAGATAGCTCCACTCTATGTGATCGTAAGCCTTGTTCATATCAATTTTTAGAGCGGCCATCCCATTTTTCCCCTGTCTATTCCTCTTAAGGTAATGATTAATTTCAAACGCCACAAGTATATTATCTGAAATCAGTCGATTGGGCACAAAAGCACTCTGCGTTTCCGAGATGATACTAGACAGAATATTCTTCAGCCTGTTTGCTAAAACTTTGGAAATAATCTTATAAATAACATTACAGAGAGCAATAGGCCTTAAATCCGTTATAAATTCTGGGTTCTTGTTCTTTGGGATTAAACAAATAATAGTATCATTTAATCCCTCCGGAAAAGAACACGAACGCATACATTGAAGACAAGCATTAGCAATATCCGTACCTGCCACATCCAAGAACTTTTGAAAAAATGCTGATTCAAACCGTTTGGACCTTGAGATTTGTCCGAATGCATAGAGAAAATGGCTTTTTTAATCTCATCCACAGTGAATAGAGACATGAGCATCTCATTTTGTTCTCTTGTCACCTTTCTATCGACAGCTCGCAAAATTCCATCCATTTTAGGCGACTGAGACGTGAATAAATCCTGATAGTACCGAACAATATGTTCACCGAGTCCATTCTCCCATCCCAACTGATTCCCAGAGTGATCTTTGAGCGAAGAAATCAGATTATTTCGCTTCCGTTGTGTTCGGCAACATGAAAATACCTTGTATTTTGGTCACCCTCCTTAGCCAGAATAATTTAGCTCTTTGTTTCCAAAAAGACTCCATTTGGGCTAACAAAGAGATGTATACATTTTGAGCCTCTAAAAATGCCGGATGGAATTATTATCATGCCTTTCTCTAAAAAAATTCATCTGATTCTTTACCTCTCTGATTTTTTTCTGGAACATATTTCTTAGTTCCTCACCCCACTTTTGTAGATCATTACCCATGTAAGCCAGTCGTTTCTCTATAGTCAAACCCATACTACCATTCCAGCTCTGAGTAACAACAGAGTGACAATCAGATTCTCGTAGCCAACTATTTTCAAAACGGAAACGACGAATTCTTTGTTTGAACTACTGTGAGACCAGCTCCATGAAGATAGGTGAATGGTCTGATGCTGTTGATTCCAGATTCCACACTTTACTCCCTCTAAACATAGCAATCCAGTTCTGAGCTGCCATTGCCCTGTCAAGCCTCTCTTCAATCCAATTTGGCGTTCCTCTTCCGCGTTCCCAAGTAAATGGGTACCCTATTAATCCCAGGTCCATGAGATTACATTCATCCACTACTTCTCGAAAGCCTGAAAAAAGCCATTGGGGATGATCTTTGCCTCCTTTCTTTTCATGGGGGAACAACAAGTCATTAAAGTCCCCTATGCAACACCAATGAAGAGATGATCTAGAACAAAGAGTTCTAAGAAAATCCCACGATTGTCTTCTACGATTTCTTTCTAGATAGCCGTAAAATATTCTCCAGTTTCCCGATCCATTCTTCTGTTTTCACGTCATCTGGTTCCCCTAAGAAAGTCTGGGGTCGATCGTAGAAACCGCTCCAAGGTGCGGTCATTCGTCTCTCGAGTAGGTTCATGGTTAGGTTGACGAGGCTCGCTTGTTGCCTCATGAAAACCAATATCCGTTGCAAGGCTATTGCAGAAGTTAGGTTATCTCCTCGCGATTGGCGGAGGAGGTGGTGGCATTCGGGGGGAGGTGCCCGATCCCTTTGCGCATCATCGTTCCTTTGGGGTATACAATGGGTCTCCCGCGTCCCGATTTCGTACCATGAATCTGAGTTTAGCTACAATACAAAAATGATTGATTCCAATAAATATTCGCGTAAAACAAGTTATATCGCAAGGAGAGCAACACAAGTGCACAAGACATAGAATAAGTAAAAGGATATATCCATTAATGTGAAAATTTGACTACATCCAAATGAGTTCACACAACATAAATACGTAATCAATGGTAAATCCAAGTCATGGTACAACGAAAAGCAAAATACAAACAAAGGTAATATGCGCCGATACTATCTATCACAAAAGCTATCTATTCAGCCGAGGTCGCCGTCACCATCACTAGCGGCCTCATCCGTAACCGAACTTGATCGGCCGAGGTAGCACCTCAAAGATTAGCCGATTGGTGAAATCTAGCCACCGTTTCTAGTCCCGGAGCATCATCGAGTGGGCGGCTTCAAGCACCTCGGGCTCTTCATCTTCCATCGATCCTCATCGGGATCTCTTGAGGTCTTCTTCAGATCCTCCTCGGGATCCTCTTCATTATCGCCTCGAGGTCGGGCATTGTTCGCCTCGGGCGGTGGCAACTATGGTGGCGCATTAGCCGCTAAGCGCAGCCTCCAGAGCCGCATCCCGCCGGGTTAAGCGCATGCGTGAGTTCCTCGACACTGCATTTGTTTGTTGATGGTCTCCTCATGGCGTCCTATGGTGTCTCTTGACATGTGCGCCTCCATTATCCACTTCGTGCGACCTTCCTCGCACGTTCCATCTTCTCGCGAGTATTATCCAGGCGTTCTGGATCAATCAATTTGGTCCTCGCGAGCGCGGATGGTGTCCTCGCGTCTTTAACGAGGAGAGTAAGGTTATTCTTCTCTTCTTGACTCTTTGTCGAGGTGTCCTAGTTCACGAGTGCATTGTCGTTCCTCGGTAAGCTCGTAGTCGCCCGCAGGAATGCCCGGCGCCAATGAAGCTCTAAGTGCCTTATAGTGATCCCGTTCAAAACGAGCTTCTATTACGCCCCACCAAGTTGGGGTGCGGCTCCATCTGTCAAACAAAACCGAGGCGGATTAGACGGATGTAAGGAAAGATAAGGAGAACAAGGAAATAATGACTAAGGAAAGTCGCCAAAGGTCACTAAGTCGGTCAAGTATGACTATGGATTCTCCAAGTATAAATTTTAGCTTAACCTAAACATCAATAATATGGTTCTATGCCATTTTTGAAATCGATTTCACACTTAATTAGTCAAGTCACGGTAGATACCCAACACAATCCAGGGTCCTATCTCGGGTTAGCTCGGTGTAAGTTTCCATCTTACTAGCCGAGCTCGATACCATAATCGTCACGCCCAAACGTGACGCGACAACGATCAATCACTTAAACAGAAATAAATCAACAAATCGAAACCAAAGATACAAAACTCCAAGTGAAATAGAGTCTAATGCGCAATGAGTTAAAATAACCATGAGTACAAATTACATCTTAAGGTGGGCAAGATCCGAATACAACCCAAAAGATTATCTTAATTAACTTACGGTACCCAAACAGAAATAAAATGAAGGAGTCCAACAACAAATAAAAGTAAAAGGAAATGTCGCTCCACATCACCGATAGGGATTCAATCAGAGGTTCGGTGTCTTCAACGACTCGTCATCTAAAGGTTAGAAAACAGGAGGGAATGAGACAGAAATCTCAGTGGATGGGGTGATCGTGTAAGTGTGGCGATATAATTAGTTAATGCGAGAAATTTAGTTGTATGAAAACGCGTGAGAGATGATACATGATTTCACACGATCCACAAGCGTTGTGATAAATATATTAAGTAATATACTTATACGATTTAAGAAAACAGTTCATGGTCAAGGTGCACTATGGTCAAGCAAACGTGAGGATTGCGTGCACGATTTGTAACGCCAATCCTATGCAAGACAAGTAGCGGTTGCGCACGGATTTGTAGCGCCAACCAAACGGATCCGATTAACTCCGAATCGTGTGGATCGCAGACAAAGTGATTCCTTCGTTCTTCCTTGTAACTCCCCGAGCAAGATGGTCCAAGACCGTCACCTTATCGCTCCATAGGCAAAGACAAAATCCACAGTGGAGCTAGCAAGGCTCGGATTTGTCATAATCATGATTATACCTCAAGTACTACGACGACCCGCTTCCCTGGACAAACTCCGTCCCTCGGTTGCGGGATTAGGGACGATGGGGCGGAGAGAGTGGAATAGCAGCCGAGCTGCGGTGCCCACCCCGACGTATCCATTCCGATCGGTGAGCTCGACACACCAAGTTGACTCAGCAGAAATTAAGTACACGTTCGTAGTCAAGACAGCAATGAAGTATTATGATTCGGGGGAAGCGATTCATGAAAAGTTCTCAAATTTTGCACAAGATAGTTATGGTGTTGGTGGAGTTATTGGGATGAAGATAATTATCGGGAGGATAAGTAGTCTTCGATATTTTAAGGATTAGGAGGAACATAGGTCCCGTTATAGATTCAAAATCGCGAGACGAGGAAGTCGCCCCAAGCGATCGGGTATTAATCGGTCAAGACGATCCGATAAGTCAAGGGATTTTTAAGAAAATGAAATATTTTAATTAAAATATTAAAGTAAGAGGGTCCAGGGCTGTTTCTTTAAAAAGAAAATGATTGGAGTTAGGTCCTTATAAAAAATATAATTTACAATTAGCCCCGCTTTGTAAAAACCAATACTTTTGGGGTTAAAAGTTAAATAAATAAATGTCCCGACCTTGAAAAATTATGAGGTCAGTTACTAAATTCTCTAAATTGTTCAGAGATTCAGGTTTTTAAAGTTTTGAGGTCGAGTTTTTATAAAATTCTCACATTGGCCCCAAAATTATTAAAATTGTCATTTCGGGCCCTAAGTTGAAAATAATCGGAACTCACAAACCGGAAGGGCTTCTAATGTGATTCCAGTTGGAAAATGTCACTAAGGTTAGTGGGATATTGGGACAAAAACAGTTTTAAAACGTCATAAGTATAGGTCCCTTAACGTTTGAAAATTTCATTTTTATCCCATTTTGAAATAATTGCCTTTAAGGCTTTTAGGGGTCCAATTGTTATGAAATTTGAACCTTGGGTCTAAAATATAATTATGTTATAGGTAAATTAGTATTTCCAGGTTAATGGGCTGCATAAGTCCTGGAAATTTCATTTGGGTCCTCAAGTTTAATCTTTTACAATTTGGTCCCTCAAGTTTTATAAAATTACTTTCCAAGCTCTAAACACTTGGATTTTTGGAATACACTTAAAATATGTTATTTCCAGTCCCTTAAGAGTTAAAATTTCAAATATTAAATTCTGGTCTGGTACAGTTTCGAAATTTGCAAATTAGCCCTTAAACTTCTCAAATTTTACAATCTAGTCCTTGGGCTTTTAAGGGTTGATTTTATTTATCTAAAAACTCTTAAAACTTTATTAAAATGTCAAAACATAATTTTTGAACCTGAGTTCAGTCCCAAAAATCAAAAATTACAGAGGGGTCCCTTAAGTTTTATTTTCTTGCAATTAAGTCCACCAACTTTCCATTTTTTGCATTTAAGTCCAAAAATCGAAATTTAATCAATTATGCTCGACTTGTCCAGGTTATAAATCATTCAAAACATAGATTACAAGAGTCATAAACATGCATATCCATTTCATGCAAGCATTCATCAATTACAACAATAAAGTGTACATATATGTCCTATTTTTCGTCGCATTTTTGAGCAACACTTGAGAATTTTTTCCAACTTGATACAAGAAAATAGCATGCAATACATAATATATATCTCAAGTGCTCAATAACAAAATACTACATGCATATTTTCAATTTAAAACACCTAGAAGTTGAAAGGATTTTTCCATCCTCCTTATTTGTTCGGTTGATTGGTGTAAAGTGGTGTCACTAGACCTTGAGGATTTTAATCCTCACTTAAGGCAGCCCCTAAGTCCAATAATACAAGGAGTTTTGAGTTAGAAAATGAAGATTTGAACCAAGGAGGGAAAAAGCGAAGGAATAGGCCAAAGGTACCACACTTACCTTGTGTAGTTGAAAGTTGTAGTCAAAAATTGATAGTCTCTTAAGAACTTGATCACCACTTAAACAAAGCTCCAAGGTCAGCCCCTAATCACCTCAAAATGATAATTTTGGTGTTAAAATTCGAAATTAATAGGGGAGAAGAAGAAGGTACCAAAAATCCTATTTCTTACCTTATAGTCCAAATTCTTCAAATTTCTTCAAGTCTAGAAGTCTTCTTCAAGGTGATGGTGAGACTCTTAGTATCTTCCAAGTCTTCTATGTAAACCTCAAAATAAAAATCCAAACTTACATTAATAAGTGAGAGGAGAGATAGTTAGATGATATCAAGACAAGAAGAGGAACAAAATTTCTTACCTTGTGTAGGGGGGGTGTTCGAATTTTTGTGATGGAGTAGAAGAAAAAGTTCTTGTATTTTTACTAAGTGTTTAAGAGAAGAGAAGAAAATTGTAGAGAGAGGTAGGAGGATTTTTAGGGAGAAGTAAGAAGATTCAAGGCTTGAAGAGATGAATGTTGGTGAAATGAAGTGATGAATGAAACTTGAACAAATTTCTTGCCCAACTAAGTGCCTTCGTCCGTCCCACAGGTGGGAGGGGGACAAAATTTTGTTTTGTTCTATGGCTTGAAAGGTGTAGCTTGCATGAGGGACAAGGACCTTGGTCAAGATGAGGTCTTGCATGGGAGGATGAAATTGAAGGGATTGAGAAGAATATTGGCATGGGGTGTTGGGAAGGCTCCAACATGTTGGGTAAGTTTATAATAAAGAATTGGTGTATAAGATATGTGTATAAGATTTGAATTAATGGTGTAATAATACACAAAGATGAATACATAAGGTGTATGTTTACAAGAGTTGGAAGATATTTCTACCCTAAAATTTCCCATCACATGGGTCCCCCTTAAGGGTATTTGTGGTAATTTCATATTTTTTTGTCCCAAATTTGATGATAATAGATGAATAATATCAATTTCCAAAATAATTAGTGATTTCCTTGATCACTTATAAGTCTCATGATCGCTTAATCTAATCCGGATTCTTAATTCTATAAGGTATAAACCTCTAAAATAAATAGTCTCTTAGAATTCTAAGGTGACTAATAGATACGCAAATAACAATAATGATGATCAATCAAGTGATCATAAATGCGAAATAAAATTAATAAATGATTATGGTCACAAGAAGTAAATAAAGAAATTAAGGCAAAATGTAATTATCATTAATATTTACCCGTCAAAGCGACGCGGTAGAATTGTCAATAGTACAAAGACGACACGGTAAGTACATGTTCGAATAAAAATCGAGGGCTTCACATTCTCCCCTTCCTTAAAAGAATTTGGTCCCCAAATTCTCTTCGTAATAGCTCGATATTGATTCCTCATGTCTTCTTCCGTCTCCCATGTTGCGTCTTCGTCTCGGTTGTGGTTCCACCATACAACTTTAACCATTGGAATCTCTCTATTATGCAATCGATGTATCTCTGGTCAATGATTCCGATTGGTTCCTGTAAGATAAATTCTCCATTAGGAGGTGGAGCATCACGAGTGATGATATGCTCTGGATCCGGTTGATACTTTTTCAATCTCGACACATGGAATACATCGTGCATTCCCGCATACTGTGCCTTTTCAGTAACTCAAGTCTCAGAGGCCAACTTTCCGATCCTCTCGCAAAATTTTGTAAGGTCCAATATATCTCGACTTAATTTGCCCCCCTTTCCTCGATTGATCAATCCTTTTCGTGGCAAGAGTCCGAGAAATACCTCATCTCCGGCTTCAAATTCCAAGTCTTTTCTCCTCTTGTCCGCGTAACTCTTTTGGCGGCTCCCGAGCCGCACGGATCCGCTCCTTGATTAACTTGACCTTCTCCATGGCCTCCGAACTAAGTCGACCTTTGGAATCGGGGTGACTTTCGCTTTCTCCTTCGAGTCCATTGGTCATCAATCTCCCAAAGTGTAGGGATCTACACTTTCGCCCATACAAAGCTTCGTAGGTGCCATCCCAATCGTGGCCCGATAACTGTTATTATGTTTAACTCGACCAATGGTAAGTGCGAATCCCAACTTCCTTGGAAATCCAATGCAGTGCTCGCAACATGTCTTCCAGGGTTTGAATTGTTCGCTTGACCGCCATCGGTTTGCGGATGTCTTTGTTGTCTGAAACTTAGCGAGGTACCCATTCCTCATGTAAGCATTTTTAACTGGAGACAAACTGGGTCTCTCGTCGACACTATGTCGACCGCACTCCATGCAATCGGATGATCTCTCGATGTAAATTTGCGCAAGTTTCTCGCAAGCTATCGGTTTTCTTCATGGGTAAGAAATGTGCGATTTCGTGAGTCGGTCTCGACTATCCATATAAAGATCATCGCTCTCGCCTGGTCCTTAGTAGATCCGTCACGAAGTCCATCGTTATATGTTCCCATTTCCACTGGGAATTCTCAACGGTTGTAATAAACCGATGGTCGTTGGTGTTAGGCTTTTACTCGTTGACAAGTCAAACATCTCGCAACGAACTCGCTACCTGGTTCTTCATGTTTGCCCACCGTAAATGTTGTTTCAAGTCCTTATACATCTTGTTTCTCCGGATGTATAGTGTATTTTGAACGGTGTGCTTCTCGAGAGGATTATGTTCCTAAGTTGCTCAACACTGTGACACAAATTCTATTCTCAAATCGATGATCCCATCTTCCCGTACTCAAGAATTCCGATCTCTCTCCTTTGAGTATCTTCTCTTTTAGTTTTTGAAGTTGCACGTCAATCCCCTATGTTACTTTGATCTCGTTCAAGAGATCGGGTTTAATCAAATATTAGCACATGAAATTCGAGTACTAGTTCGCCGGATTCCAAGTGCTCAATTCTTCTAATGATCTCCACTCTCGAATCATTAGTCTAGCTAAACTCGCCTTTCGCTCAAGGCGCCTACTACGTTAGCTTTCCCGGGATGGTATTGAATATCAAAGTGATAATCTTCTATTAACTCCATCCATCTCCGTTGCCTCAAATTGAGTTCCTTCCGAGAGAATAGATACTTTGTGCTCTTATGATCCGGTAAACCGTGAATGTTGCTCGTAGAGATAGTGTCTCCATTTCTTTAATGCGAACACTATTGCCGCCAATTCCAAGTCATGCGTTGGGTAATGGCTTCATACGGCTTGAGTTTCCGTGATGCGTAAGCAATGACCTTTCCTTATTGCATGAGTACCGCTCCTAGTCCTTCCTTTGATGCGTCACCGTAGACGACAAAGTTTTTTGTTCCTTTGGAAGGGCTAAGATCGAGCCGTAGTAAGTCGCTTTCTTCACTCTCTTGAAACTAGCCTCACACTTGTCATTCCACTCAAACTTGACTTCCTTCCGGGTTAGTCGAGTGAGTGGTCCGCTTATCTTGGAGAAATCCTGGATAAATCTTCGATAATATCCACTAGTCCTAAGAAACTTTTGATCTCCGAATTCATGACTGGGTTGTTTCCATTCAACCATTGTTCAGACTTTGAAGGATCTACGGCGATCCCAAAGGTCGGATACTATGTGTCCCAAGAATGCGACTTCACTAAGCCAAAATTCGCACTTGTGAATTTGGCATACAAAGCTTGCTTGGTTCTCGTAGTGTCTCTAAAACAATTTTCGATGACGCTCATGCTCCTCTTTAGACTTAGAGTATACGAGTATGTCATCAATGAATATCACTACGAATTGATCCAAATAAGGTTGAAAGACTCGATGCATTAGATCCATAAATGTCCAAGGCGTTTGTCGATCGAAAGGCATCACTACAAACTCGTAGTGTCCATATCGGGTCCGAAATGTTGTTTTGGAAACGACTCTTCACGGATCTTTAATCGATAATATCCTTGTTGTAAATCAAACTTCGAGTACACCGCCGCTCCTGAAGTTGATCAAATAGTTCGCCTATCCTCGGGAGGGGATATTTGTTCTTGATGGTCACGCTGTTAAGTCCGCGATAGTCTATACACAGTCTTAATGTGCCATCTTTCTTTTTGAAGAATAGTACCGGTGCTCCCTAGGGAGACGTACTTGGTCGAATAAATCCCACATCCATCAGCTTATGTAATTGTGTCTTCAACTCTTGTAACTTAACAGGAGCCATTCTATACGGTGTTCTGGCGATCGGGGCGGTTCCTGGTAATACCTCGATGGTGAACTCAACTTCCCTATCTGGAGGGACAGTGGTGAGTTCTTGTGGAAATACATCTGTATATTCCGATACTATAGGTACTTGATTAATTTGTGTCTCAACCTTATGTTTGTTAATTACAAACGACAAGTACCCTTGTGCCCCTCTAGTGATCACCTTCCTCATTTTCATTGCTGAAATGATTGGGGCAATCTTAACTCGTGCTCTTCCCAAAATTTTCACTTCGGGCTTATCGGGTTCACATAGTTTAATAGACTTGCGATGGCAGTCCATTTGTGCATGGTGTGCAGACAACCAGTTCATTCCCAATATAATGTCGTATTCAGATATAGGCAGCAAGATCAAATCAGCAAGGAAATTTATCTCATCAATTTTAACTTCGCATGCATTATAGATAGTATTCATTATCGGCTTGCTTTATAGGAGTGGATACTTCTAAACCTATAGGCATATGTTCCATGCATGCATGCAACTTGTGTACAAAATGTGGTCCGACAAATGAATGCGTTGATCCAGGGTCAAATAGTACTTTAGTGTAATGGCTAGATACTAGAAGCGGTACCTTCCACCACGTCGCTTCCCGAGCCTCATGTAAGGCTAGTGCAAATGCTCGAGCAGCATCCTCGCCGGTTACTCCTGGCCGTTAACCGCTCTCGTGGTTGCACTGCCTGGTTCGGTCTTCGTATTTGGGCAATCCTTCACCGGGTGTTGATTACTACAAAGATAAACACCTTCCATGTTTACGCTAACAACCAGCGATCATTATTGGCAAAGTATGTCGATTTTTGGCAATGTGTACATACTTGGCCCGATTTTCCTCAGACGGTCATTTCCCTTTTTCTGTTTTAACAATCGCCCTTCAATTTTAACAGCGGCCTTGATGGTTGTCCCATGCTTTGTCCTTTTGAGATCAATTTGTTTGATGGCCTATTCATGAATCGACTAATGCGATTAAGTCCCGACTCAATGCGGAGAGTCGCTTTTTATCGTGGCCGAGTATGTTGTTGTTTCAACAAATCAAAAGTTGTTTCGGAGTTCAGTCACTGTGTGAACTTATACAGCCTTGTCCTCTTCCGGCCGATTGTTCTCGGGCATATTTGGATAACCGATGGAATTCGGACTCATTAGGCCACGACATGTTCCTGTCTCAACTTATGGAATTCATCCCGTGCCTCCTTCACGACTTGGGGTATGTATTGCTCATCAATTAAGCCAGAAATTTTCCCATGTCCTATCTATTTGATCCTGTTCCCACTTTCTCTCAACTCGCTCTCCACCAATCTCGAGCGGTGATTCTAGTCGAACACGGCGAGCGTAACCTTTTGTTCCCCGAGTATTGAGAGCATTGAAGATATTCTCCGCTTTCCCGATCCAATCTTCTCGCTTTCACGCTATCCGGTTCCCCTAAGAAAGTCGGGGGTCGATCGTAAAAATCGCTCCAAGGTGCGGTCATTCGTCTCTCGAGTAGGTTCATGGTTAGGTTGACGAGGCTCGCTTTGTTGCCTCATGAAAACCAATATCATGTTGCAAGGCTATATGCGGTTAGGTTATCTCCCGCGATTGGCGGAGGAGGTGGTGGCAACCGGGAGGGTGCCCGATCCCTTTACGCATCATCGTTCCTTTGGGGTATACGGCAGGTCTCCGCGCCCCCCGGTTTCACCATGAATGCGGAGTTTAGCTACAATACAAAAATGAATGATTCCAATAAATATTCGCGTAAAACAAGTT
Organism: Rehmannia glutinosa; assembly: GCA_016081115.2. Lineage (NCBI taxonomy): Eukaryota > Viridiplantae > Streptophyta > Magnoliopsida > Lamiales > Orobanchaceae > Rehmannia > Rehmannia glutinosa. Next base: position 16,564,182 of record CM071927.1, on the reverse strand, counting down.
ATATCTCAAGGAGAGCAACACAAGTGCACAAGACATAGAATAAGTAAAAGGATATATCCATTAATGTGAAAATTTGAATACATCCAAATGAGTTCACACAACATAAATACGTAATCAATGGTAAATCCAAGTCATGGTACAACGAAAAGCAAAATACAATGAAAGGTAATATGCGCCCGATACTATCTATCACAAAAGCTATCTATTCGGTGAGGTCGTCGTCATCATCACTAGCGGCCTCGCCCGTAACCGAACTTGATCGGCCGAGGTAAAGACTCAAAGATTAAAGGCGATTGGTGAAATCTAGCCACGTGTTCTAGTCCGGAGCATCATCGAGTGGGCGGCTTCAGCGCTCGGGCTCTTCATCTTCCATTCGATCCTCATCGATCCTCTTCGGGTCTTTCAGATCCTCCTCGGGATCCTCTTCATTATCGGCCTCGAGGTCGGGCATTGTTCGCTCGGGCGGTGGCAACGGGTGCATTAGCCGCTAAGGCAGCCTCCGAGCCGCATCCCGCTCAAGGTTAAGGCATGCGTGAGTTCCTCGATTACTGAATTTGTTTGTTGATGGTCTCCTCATGGCGTCCTATGGTGTCTCTTCGACATGTGCGCTCCATTCTCCACTTCGTGCGACCTTCCTCGCACGTTCCATCTTCTCGCGAGTATTATCCAGCGTTCTCGATCAATCAATTTGGTCCTCGCGAGCGGATGGTGTCCTCGCGTCTTTAACGAGGAGAGTAAGGTTATTCTTCTCTTCGACTCTTTGTCAGGAGGTGTCCTAGTTCACGAGTGCATTGTCGTTCCTGGTAAGCTCGTGAGTCGGCCGCAGGAATGCCTGGCACCAATGAAGCTCTAAGGCCTTATAGTGATCCGCTCAAAACGAAGCTTATTACGCCCCACCAAGTTGGGGTGCTGGCTCCATCCTCGTCAAACAAAATCGAGGCGGATTAGACGGATGTAAGGAAAGATAAGGAGAAAAGGAAAGAATGACTAAGGAAAGTCGGGCCGAAAAGGTCACTAAGTCGATCAAGTATGACTATGGATTCTCGCAAGTATAAATTTTAGCTTAACCTAAACATCAATAATATGGTTCTATGCCATTTTTGAAATCGATTTCACACTTAATTAGTCAAGTCACAGATTACCCAACACAATCCAGGGTCCTATCTTGGGTTAGCTCGGTGTAAGTTTCCATCTTACTAGCCAAGCTCGATACCATAATCGCCACGCCCAAACGTGACGCGACAACGATCAATCACTTAAACAGAAATAAATCAACAAATAAACCAAAGATACAAAACTCCAAGTGAAATAGAAAGTCTAATGCGGTGGAGTTAAAATAACCACGAGTACAAATTACATCTTAAGGTCCGGGCAAAGATCCGAATACAACCCAAAAGATTATCTTAATTAACTTACAAACCAAACAGTAAATAAAATGAAGGAGTCCAACAACAAATAAAAGTAAAAGGAAATGTCGCTCCATATCATCGATAGGGATTCAATCGCACGTTCGTCTCGGTGTCTTCACAGACTTCGTCATCTAAAGGTTAGAAAACAGGAGGAATGAGACAAAATCTGGTGGATGGGGTGATCGTGTGTAAGTGTGGCAATATAATTAGTTAATGCGAGAAATTTAGTTGTATGAAAACGCGTGAGAGATGATACATGATTTCACACACATACCACAAGCGTCGTGATAAATATATTAAGTAATATACTTATACGATTTAAGAAAACAGGTCATGGTCAAGGTGCACTATGGTCCAAGCAAACGCGTGAGGATTGCGTGACGGATTTGTAACGCCAATCCTATGCAAGACAAGTAGCGGTTGCACGGATTTGTAGCGCCAACCAAACGGATCCGATTAACTCGAATCGTGTGGATCGACAGCGATTCCTTCGTTCTTCCTTGTAACTCCCCGAGCAAGATGGTCCAAGACTGTCACCTTATTGCTCCATAGGCAAAGACAAAATCCACAAAGTGGAGCTAGCAAGTGCTCGGATTTGTCATAATCATGATTATACCTCAAGATACTACGACCCGCTTCCCTCGACAAACTCCGTCCCTCGATTTGCGGGATTAGGGACGATGGGGCCGGAGAGTGGAATAGCAGCCGAGCTGCCGGTTGCCCATCCCCGACGTATCCATTCCGATTGTGAGCTCGACACACCAAGTTGACTCAGCAGAAATTAAGTACACGTTCGGGTAGTCAACCAGCAATCAGTATTATTGATTCGGGAAACAGTTCATGAAAAGTTCTCAAATTTTGCACAAGATAGTTATGTCGTTGGTGGAGTTATTGGGATGAAGATAATTATCGGGAGGATAAGTAGTCTTCGATATCTTAAGGATTAGGAGGAACATAGGTCCCGTTATAGATTCAAATCGCGAGACGAGGAAGTCGCCCCGCGATCGGGTATTAATCGGTCAAGACGATCCGATAAGTCAAGGGATTTTTAAGAAAATGAAATATTTTAATTAAAATATTAAAGTAAGAGGGTCCAGGGCTGTTTCTTTAAAAAGAAAATGATTGGAGTTAGGTCCTTATAAAAAATAAAATTTACAATTAGCCCCGCTTTGTAAAAACCAATACTTTTGGGGTTAAAAGTTAAATAAATAAATGTCCCGACCTTGAAAAATTATGAGGTCAGTTCCTAAATTCTCTAAATTGTTCAGAGATTCAGGTTTTTAAAGTTTTGAGGTCGAGTTTTTATAAAATTCTCACATTGGCCCCAAAATTGTTAAAATTGTCATTTCGGGCCCTAAGTTGAAAATAATCGGAACTCACAAACCGGAAGGGCTTCTAATGTGATTCAAGTTGGAAAATGTCACTAAGGTTAGTGGGATATTGGGACAAAAACAGTTTTAAAATGTCATAAGTATAGGTCCCTTAACTTTTGAAAATTGCATTTTTGTCCCATTTTGAAATAATTGCCTTTAAGGCTTTTAGGGGTCCAATTGTTATGAAATTTGAACCTTGGGTCTAAAATATAATCATGTTATAGGTAAATTAGTATTTCCAGGTGCATGGGCTGCATAAGTCCTGGAAATTTCATTTGGGTCCTCAAGTTTAATCTTTTACAATTTAGTCCCTCAAGTTTTATAAAATTACTTTCCAAGCTCTAAACACTTGGATTTTTGGAATACACTTAAAATATGTTATTTCCAGTCCCTTAAGAGTTAAAATTTCAAATTTTAAATTCTGGTCTGGTACAGTTTCGAAATTTGCAAATTAGCCCTTAAACTTCTCAAATTTTACAATCTAGTCCTTGGGCTTTTAAGGGTTGATTTTATTTATCTAAAAACTCTTAAAACTTTATTAAAATGTCAAAACATAATTTTTGAACCTGATTTCAGTCCCAAAAATCAAAAATTACAGAGGGGTCCCTTAAGTTTTATTTTCTTGCAATTAAGTCCACCAACTTTCCATTTTTTGCATTTAAGTCCAAAAATCGAAATTTAATCAATTATGCTCGACTTGTCCAGGTTATAAATCATTCAAAACATAGATTACAAGAGTCATAAACATACATATCCATTTCATGCAAGCATTCATCAATTACAACAATAAAGTGTACATGTATGTCCTATTTTTCGATAAATCGCATTTTTGAGCAACACTTGAGAATTTTTTCCAACTTGATACAAGAAAATAGCATGCAATACATAATATATATCTCAAGTGCTCAATAACAAAATACTACATGCATATTTTCAATTTAAAACACCTAGAAGTTGAAAGGATTTTTCCACCCACCTTGTTTGTTCGGTTGATTGGTGTAAAGTGGTGTCACTAGACCTTGAGGATTTTAATCCTCACTTAAGGCAGCCCCTAAGTCCAATAATACAAGGATTTTTGAGTTATAAAATGAAGATTTGAACCAAGGAGGGAAAAAGAGAAGGAATAGGCCAAAGGTACCACACTTACCTTGTGTAGTTGAAAGTTGTAGTCAAAAATTGATAGTCTCTTAAGAACTTGATCACCACTTAAACAAAGCTCCAAGGTCAGCCCCTAATCACCTCAAAATGATAATTTTGGTGTTAAAATTCGAAATTAATAGGGGAGAAGAAGAAGGTACCAAAAATCCCATTTCTTACCTTATAGTCCAAATTCTTCAAATTTCTTCAAGTCTAGAAGTCTTCTTCAAGGTGATGGTGAGACTCTTAGTATCTTCCAAGTCTTCTATGTAAACCTCAAAATAAAAATCCAAACTTACATTAATAAGTGAGAGGAGATAGTTAGATGATATCAAGACAAGAAGAGGAACAAAATTTCTTACCTTGTGTAGGGGGGGTGTTCGATTTTTTGTGATGGAGTAGAAGAAAAAGTTCTTGTATTTTTACTAAGTGTTTAAGAGGAGAAGAAAATTGTAGAGAGAGGTAGGAGGATTTTTAGGGAGAAGTAAGAAGATTCAAGGCTTGAAGAGATGAATGTTGGTGAAATGAAGTGATGAATGAAACTTGAACAAATTTCTTGCCCAACTAAGGCCTCTTGGCCGTCCACATGGGGTGGGGAGGGGGACAAAATTTTGTTTTGTTCTATGGCTTGAAAGGTGTAGCTTGCATGAGGGACAAGGACCTTGGTCAAGATGAGGTCTTTCATGGGAGGATGAAATTGAAGGGATTGAGAAGAATATTGACATGGGGTGTTGGGAAGCCTCCAACATGTTGGGTAAGTTTATAATAAAGAATTGGTGTATAAGATATTGTGTATAAGATTTGAATTAATGGTGTAATAATACACAAGATGAATACATAAGGTGTATGTTTACAAGAGTTGGAAGATATTTCTACCCTAAAATTTCCCATCATGGTCGTCCCCCTTAAGGGTATTTGTGGTAATTCCATATTTTGTTTTGTCCCAAATTTGATGATAATAGATGAATAATATCAATTTCCAAAATAATTAGTGATTTCCTTGATCACTTATAAGTCTCATGATCGCTTAATCTAATCCGGATTCTTAATTCTATAAGGTATAAACCTCTAAAATAAATAGTCTCTTAGAATTCTAAGGTGACTAATAGATACGCAAATAACAATAATGATGATCAATCAAGTGATCATAAATGCGAAATAAAATTAATAAATGATTATGGTCACAAGAAGTAAATAAAGAAATTAAGGCAAAATGTAATTATCATTAATATTTACCCGTCAAAGCGACGCGGTAGAATTGTCAATAGTACAAAGACGACACGGTAAGTACATGTTCGAATAAAAAATCGAGGGCTTCACATTCTCCCCTCCTTAAAAGAATTTGGTCCCCAAATTCTCTTCAGAATAGCTCTGGATATTGATTCCTCATGTCTTCTTCCGTCTCCCATGTTGCGTCTTCGTCTCGGTTGTGGTTCCGCCATACAACTTTAACCATTGGAATCTCTCTATTACGAATCGACGATTCGCCTGGTCAATGATTTCGATTGGTTCCTGTAAGATAAATTCTCCATTAGAGGAGGAGCATCACGAGTGATGATATGCTCGGATCTGGTTGATACTTTTTCAATCTCGACACATGGAATACATCGTGCATTCCCGCATCTTCGCCGGTAACTCAAGTCTCAGAGGCCAACTTTCCGATCCTCTCGCAAAATTTTGTAAGGTCCAATATATCTCGGACTCAATTTGCCCCCTTTCCTTGGATTGATCAATCCTTTTCGTGGCAAGAGTCCGAGAAATACATCATCTCCAGACTTCAAATTCCAAGTCTTTTCTCCTCTTGTCCGCGTAACTCTTTTGGCGGCTCCGAGCTATACGGATCCGCTCCTTGATCAACTTGACCTTCTCCATGGCCTCCCGAACTAAGTCGACCTTTGGAATCGGGTGACTTCCGTTTCTCCTTCTGAGTCCATTGGTCATCAATCTCCCGAGTGTAGAGGGATCTACACTTTCGTCCATACAAAGCTTCGTAGGTGCCATCCCAATCGTGGCACGATAATCGTTATTATAAGCGAACTCGGACAATGGTAAGTGCGAATCCCAACTTCCTTGAAATCCAATGTGCAGGCTCGCAACATGTCTTCCAGGGTTTGAATTGTTTCGATCGCCATCGGTTTGCGGATGTGTTGTTATCTATGTGAAACTTAGCGAGGTACCCATTCTCATGTAAGCATTTTAACCGGAGACAAACCTCGGGTCTCTGTCGACACTATGTCAATCTGGCACTCCATGCAATCGGATGATCTCTCGGATGTAAATTTGCGCAAGTTTTAAGCTATCGGTTTTCTTCATGGGTAAGAAATGTGCGATTTCGTGAGTCGGTCTCACGACTACCCATATAAGATCATCGCTTGTCGGGTCTCTGGTAGATCCGTCACGAAGTCCATCGTTATGTGTTCCCATTTCCACTCGGGAATTCTCAACGGTTGTAATAAACCGGATGGTCGTTGGTGTTCGGCTTTTACTCGTTGACAAGTCAAACATCTAACGAACGAACGCTTACACGGTTCTTCATGTTTGCCCACCGAAATGTTGTTTCAAGTCCTTATACATCTTGTTTCCTCCGGATGTATAGTGTATTTCGAACGGTGTGCTTCCTCGAGAGGATTCTGTTCCTAAGTTGCTCATCACTCGGTACACAAATTCTATTCTCAAATCGATGATCCCATCTTCCCATCGAGAATTCGATCTCTCTCCTTTGAGTATCTTCTCTTTTAGTTTTTGAAGTTGCACGTTAATCCCCTATGTTACTTTGATCTCGTTCAGTAGATCGGGTTTAACTGAAATATTAGCACATGAAATTCGAGTACTGGTTCCCGTCGGATTCCAAGTGCTCAATTCTTCTAATGATCTCCACTCTCGAATCATTAGTCTAGCTAAACTCGCGCTTTCTCGCTCAAGGCGTCGCCTACTACGTTAGCTTTCCGGGATGGTATTGAATATCAAAGTGATAATCTTCTATTAACTCCATCCATCTCCGTTGCCTCAAATTGAGTTCCTTCTGAGAGAATAGATACTTTAGGCTCTTATGATATGTGTAAACCGTGAATGTTGCTCCGTAGAGATAGTGTCTCCATTTCTTTAATGCGAACACTATTGCTGCCAATTCCAAGTCATGCGTTGGGTAATTGGCTTCATACGGCTTGAGTTTCCGTGATGCGTAAGCAATGACCTTTCCTTATTGCATGAGTACCGCTCCTAGTCCTTCCTTTGATGCGTCACTGTAGACGACAAAGTTTTATGTTCCCTTTGGAAGGGCTAAGACTGGAGCTGTAGTAAGTCGTTTCTTCAGCTCTTGGAAACTAGCCTCACACTTGTCATTCCACTCAAACTTGACTTGCTTCTGGGTTAGTCGAGTGAGTGGTCCGGCTATCTTGGAGAAATCCTGGATAAATCTTCGATAATATCCAGCTAGTCCTAAGAAACTTCTGATCTCCGTTACAGACTCGGGTTGTTTCCATTCAACCACTGTCTGTACCTTTGAAGGATCTACGGCGATCCCAGTGCTGGATACTATGTGTCCCAAGAATGCGACTTCACTAAGCCAAAATTCGCACTTTGAATTTGGCATACAGCTTGTGTTCTCGTAGTGTCTCTAAAACAATTTTCGGATGACGTTCATGCTCCTCTTTAGACTTAGAGTATACGAGTATGTCATCAATGAATATCACTACGAATTGATCCAAATAAGGTTGAAAGACTCAATGCATTAGATCCATAAATGTTGTTGGTGCGTTTGTCAGACCGAAAGGCATCACTACAAACTCATAGTGTCCATATCTGGTCTGAAATGCTGTTTTGGAAACGTACTCTTCACGGATCTTTAACTGATAATATCCTTGTTGTAAATCAAACTTCGAGTACACCGTCGCTCCTTGAAGTTGATCAAACAGTTCGTCTATCCTCGGGAGGGGATATTTGTTCTTGATGGCCACGATGTTAAGTCCGCGATAGTCTATACACAGTCTTAATGTGCCATCTTTCTTTTTGAAGAATAGTACCGGTGCTCCCTAGGGAGACGTACTTGGTCGAATAAATCCCACATCCATCAGCTTATGTAATTGTGTCTTCAACAACTGTAACTTAACAGAGCCATTCTATACGGTGTTCGCGATCGGGCGGTTCCGGTAATACCGATGGTGAACTCAACTTCCCTATCCGGAGGGACAGTGGTGAGTTCTTGTGGAAATACATCGTATATTCCGATACTATAGGTACTTGATTAATTTGTGTCTCAACCTTAGGTTTGTTAATTACAACGACAAGTACCACTTGTGCCCCTCTAGTGATCGCTTCCTCGTTTTCATTCTTTGAAATGATGGGGCAATCTTAACTCGTGCTTTTCCCAAAATTTTCACTTCGGGCTTATCGGGTTCACATAGTTTAATAGACTTGCGATGGCGATCCATTTGTGCATGGTGTGCGATTAAACCGATTCATTCCCAATATAATGTCGTATTGAGATATAAAGCGGCAAGATCAAATCAACAGGAAATTTATCTCATCAATTTTAACTCCGCATGCATTATAGATAGTATTTGTTATCCTGTCTTGCGCCCATAGGAGTGGATACTTCTAAACCTATAGGCATATGTTCCATGCATGCATGCAACTTGTGTACAAAATGTGGTGCGACAAATGAATGCGTTGATCCAGGGTCAAATAGTACTTTAGCGTAATGGCTAGACACTAGAAGCGCACCTTCCACCACCACGTCTGTTGCCTCCCGGAGCCTCATGTCCGGCTAGTGCAAATGCTCGAGCAGCATCCTGCCCGGTTACCCTGGCCGTTAACCGCTTCGTGGTTGCACTGCCTGGTTCGGTCTTCGTATTTTGGGCAATCCTTCACCTGGTGTTGATTACTACCACAACAGTAAACACCTTCCATGTTTACGCCAATGATCATCGCGATATGTCCCGGTTTTTGGCAATGTGTACATACTTGGCCCGGTTTTCCCTCAGACGGTCCTTTCCTTTTTTCTCGTCTTAACAATCGGCCCTTTCGAATTTTAACAGCGGCCTTGATGGTTGTCCCATCGCTGTCCTTTTGAGATCTGTTTGATGGCCTATTCATTTGAATCGACCAATGCGATTAAGTCCGACTCAATGCGAGAGCCTTTTTATCGGCCGAGTATGTTGTTGTTTCAACTTGATCAAAAGTTGTTTCGAGTTCCGGCTTGATCCCCTGTGTGAACTTATACAACTTGTCCTCTTCCGTGCCGATTGTTCTGGGGCATATTTGGATAACCGATGGAATTTGACTCATATGGGCCACGAGACATGTTCCCCCTGTCTCAACTTATGGAATTCATCCCCGTGCCTCCTTCACGACTAGGGGTATGTATTGCTCATTCAATTCACCAGAAATTTTCCCATGTCCTATCTATTTGATCTTGTTCCCACTTTCTCTCAAATCGCTCTCCACCAATCTCGAGCAAGTACCGGTGATTCTAGTTTCGGAACACGGCGAGCGTAACCTTTTGTTCCCCGAGTATTGGAGAGCATTGAAGATATTCTCCGGTTTCTCGATCCATTCTTTCGCTTTCACGTCATCCGGTTCCCCTAAGAAAGTCTGGGGTCGATCGCAGAAACCGCTCCAAGGTGCGGTCATTCGTCTCGAGTAGGTTCATGGTTAGGTTGACGAGGCTCGCTTGTTGCCTCATGAAAACCAATATCATTTTGCAAGGTTATTGCGGTTAGGTTATCTCCCGCGATTGGCGGAGGAGGTGGTGGCAATTCGGGGGAGGGTGCCCGATCCCTTTACGCATCATCGTTCCTTTGGGGTATACGGCGGGGTCTCCCGCGTCCCCGGTTTCCAGCCATGAATCTGGAGTTTAGCTACAATACAAAAATGAATGATTCCAATAAATATTCACAGAAACAAGTTATATCTCAAGGAGAGCAACACAAGTGCACAAGACATGTAGAATAAGTAAAAGGATATATCCATTAATGTGAAAATTTGAATACATCCAAATGAGTTCACACAACATAAATACAGAATCAATGGTAAATCCTAAGTCATGGTACAACGAAAAGCAAAATACAACAGAAAGGTAATATGCGCCTGATACTATCTATCACAAAAGCTATCTATTCAGGTGAGGTCGTCGTCATCATCACTAGCGGCCTCGTAACCCGAACTTGATCGGGCCGAGGTGAAAGCACCTCAAAGATTAGGCGATTGGTGAAATCCAGCCCTTTGTTCTAGTCCGGAGCATCATCGAGTGGGCGGCTTCAAGCGCCTCGGGCTCTTCATCATCTTCCATTGGATCCTCGCCCGGGATCCTCTTGGGGTCTTCAGATCCTCCTCGGGATCCTCTTCATTATCGGCCTCGAGGTCGGGCATTGTTCCGCCTGGCGGTGGCAATGATGGCGCATTAGCCGCTAAAGGCGCAGCCTCCGAGCCGCATCCCACCGGGTTAAGGCATGCGTGAGTTCCTCGACACTGCATTTGTTTGTTGATGGTCTCTCATGGCGTCTATGGTGTCTCTTGACATGTGCGCTCCATTCTCCACTTCGTGCGACCTTCCTCGCACGTTCCATCTTCTCGCGAGTATTATCCGGGCGTTCTCGGATCAATCAATTTGGTCCTCGCGAGCGCGGATGGTGTCTCGCGGTCTTTAACGAGGAGAATAAGGTTATTCTTCTCTTCGACTCTTTGTCATGAGGTGTCCTAGTTCACGAGTGCATTGTCATTCCCGGTAAGCTCGTAGTCGGCCCGTAGGAATGCCTGGCGCCAATGAAGCTCTAAGGCCTTATAGTGATCCCGTTCAAAACGAGCTTCTATTACGCCCTACCAAGTTGGGGTGTCGGCTCCATCTGTCACAAACAAAAAAAGGCGGATTAGACGGATGTAAGGAAAGATAAGGAGAACAAGGAAAGAATGACTAAGGAAAGTCAATCAAAGGTCACTAAGTCGGATCAAGTATGACTATGGATTCTCCAAGTATAAATTTTAGCTTAACCTAAACATCAATAATATGGTTCTATGCCATTTTTGAAATCGATTTCACACTTAATTAGTCAAGTCACGGTATTACCCAACACAATCCGAGGGTCCTATCTCCGGGTTAGCTCGGTGTAAGTTTCCATCTTACTAGCCGAGCTCGATACCATAATTGTCACGCCCCCAAACGTGACGCGACAACAATCAATCACTTAAACAAATAAATCAACAAATAAACCAAAGATACAAAACTCCAAGTGAAAACAGTCTAATGCAATGGAGTTAAAATAACCACGAGTACAAATTACATCTTAAGGTCCGGCAAGATCCGAATACAACCCAAAAGATTATCTTAATTAACTTACATACCCAAAAAGAAATAAAATGAAGGAGTCCAACAACAAATAAAAGTAAAAGGAAATGTCGCTCCACATCACCGATAGGGAATCAATCAGAGAGTTCGGTGTCTTGCCAGCGTACTCTTCATCTAAAGGTTAGAAAACATGAGGGAATGAGACGAAAATCTCAGTGGATGGGGTGATCGTGTGTAAGTGTGGCGATATAATTAGTTAATGCGAGAAATTTAGTTGTATGAAAAACGCGTGAGAGATGATACATGATTTCACACACGATCCACAAGCGTCGTGATAAATATATTAAGTAATATACTTATACGATTTAAGCGATTCATGGTCAAGGTGCACTATGGTCCAAGCAAACGTGAGGATTGCGTGACGGATTTGTAACGCCAATCCTATGCAAGACAAGTAGCGGTTGCGTCACGGATTTGTAGCGCCAACCAAACGGATCCGATTAACTCCGGAATCATGTGGATCGGCAAACGATTCCTTCGTTTCTTCCTTGTAACTCCCGAGCAAGATGGTCCAAGACCCGCCACCTTATCGCTCCATAGGCAAAGACAAAACCACAGTGGAGCTAGCAAGGCTCGGATTTGTCATAATCATGATTATACCTCAAGTACTACGACCCGCTTCCTCGACAAACTCCGTCCCTCGATTGCGGGATTAGGACGATGGGGTCGGAGAGTGGAATAGCAGCCGAGCCGCCTGCGGTTCCATCCCCGACGTATCAATTCCGATTCGTGAGCTCGACACACCAAGTTGACTCGGGAAGGAAATTAAGTACACGCTCGTAGTCAACAGCAATGAATGAGTATTATTGATTCGGGAAGCAGTTCATGAAAAGTTCTCAAATTTTGCACAAAATAGTTATGGCGTTGGTGGAGTTATTGGGATGAAGATAATTATTGGGAGGATAAGTAGTCTTCGATATCTTAAGGATTAGGAGGAACATAGGTCCCGTTATAGATTCGAAATCGCGAGACGAGGAAGTCGCCCCGTGATCGGGTAGTAATCGGTCAAGACGATCCGATAAGTCAAGGGATTTTTAAGAAAATGAAATATTTTAATTAAAATATTAAAGTAAGAGGGTCCAGAGCTGTTTCTTTAAAAAGAAAATGATTGGAGTTAGGTTCTTATAAAAAATAAAATTTACAATTAGCCCCGCTTTGTAAAAACCAATACTTTTGGGGTTAAAAGTTAAATAAATAAATGTCCCGACCTTGAAAAATTATGAGGTCAGTTCCTAAATTCTCTAAATTGTTCAGAGATTCAGGTTTTTAAAGTTTTGAGGTCTAGTTTTTATAAAATTCTCACATTGGCCCCAAAATTGTTAAAATTGTCATTTCGGGCCCTAAGTTGAAAATAATCGGAACTCACAAACCGGAAGGGCTTCTAATGTGATTACAGTTGGAAAATGTCACTAAGGTTAGTGGGATATTGGGACAAAAACAGTTTTAAAACGTTATAAGTATAGGTCCCTTAACTTTTGAAAATTACATTTTTGTCCCATTTTGAAATAATTGCCTTTAAGGCTTTTAGGGGTCCAATTGTTATGAAATTTGAACCTTGGGTCCAAAATATAATTATTTTATAGGTAAATTAGTATTTCCAGGTGCATGGGCTGCATAAGTCCTGGAAATATCATTTGGGTCCTCAAGTTTAATCTTTTACAATTTGGTCCCTCAAGTTTTATAAAATTACTTTCCAAGCTCTAAACACTTGGATTTTTGGAATACACTTAAAATATGTTATTTCCAGTCCCTTAAGAGTTAAAATTTCAAATTTTAAATTCTGGTCTGGTACAGTTTCGAAATTTGTAAATTAGCCCTTAAACTTCTCAAATTTTACAATCTAGTCCTTGGGCTTTTAAGGGTTGATTTTATTTATCTAAAAACTCTTAAAACTTTATTAAAATGTCAAAACATAATTTTTGAACCTGAGTTCAGTCCCAAAAATCGAAAATTACAGAGGGGTCCCTTAAGTTTTATTTTCTTGCAATTAAGTCCACCAACTTTCCATTTTTTGCATTTAAGTCCAAAAATCGAAATTTAATCAATTATGCTCGACTTGTCCAGGTTATAAATCATTAAAAACATAGATTACAAGAGTCATAAACATACATATCCATTTCATGCAAGCATTCATCAATTACAACAATAAAGTGTACATGTATGTCCTATTTTTCGATAAATCGCATTTTTGAGCAACACTTGAGAATTTTTCCAACTTGATACAAGAAAATAGCATGCAATACATAATATATATCTCAAGTGCTCAATAACAAAATACTACATGCATATTTTCAATTTAAAACACCTAGAAGTTGAAAGGATTTTTCCACCCACCTTGTTTGTTCGGTTGATTGGTGTAAAGTGGTGTCACTAGACCTTGAGGATTTTAATCCTCACTTAAGGCAGCCCCTAAGTCCAATAATACAAGGAGTTTTGAGTTATAAAATGAAGATTTGAACCAAGGAGGGAAAAAGAGAAGGAATAGGCCAAAGGTACCACACTTACCCTGTGTAGTTGAAAGTTGTAGTCAAAAATTGATAGTCTCTTAAGAACTTGATCACCACTTAAACAAAGCTCCAAGGTCAGCCCCTAATCACCTCAAAATGATAATTTTGGTGTTAAATTCGAAATTAATAGGGGAGAAGAAGAAGGTACCAAAAATCTCATTTCTTACCTTATACCAAATTCTTCAAATTTCTTCAAGTCTAGAAGTCTTCTTCAAGGTGATGGTGAGACTCTTAGTATCTTCCAAGTCTTCTATGTAAACCTCAAAATAAAAATCCAAACTTACATTAATAAGTGAGAGGAGATAGTTAGATGATATCAAGACAAGAAGAGGAACAAAATTTCTTACCTTGTGTAGGGGGGGTGTTCGAATTTTTGTGATGGAGTAGAAGAAAAAGTTCTTGTATTTTTACTAAGTGTTTAAGAGAAGAGGAGAAAATTGTAGAGAGAGGTAGGAGGATTTTTAGGGAGAAGTAAGAAGATTCAAGGCTTGAAGAGATGAATGTTGGTGAAATGAAGTGATGAATGAAACTTGAACAAATTTCTTGCCCAACTAAGGCCTCTTGGCCGTCCACATGGGGTGGGGAGGGGGACAAAATTTTGTTTTGTTCTATGGCTTGAAAGGTGTAGTTTGCATGAGGGACAAGGACCTTGGTCAAGATGAGGTCTTGCATGGGAGGATGAAATTGAAGGGATTGAGAAGAATGTTGGCATGGGGGTGTTGGGAAGCCTCCAACATGTTGGGTAAGTTTATAATAAAGAATTGGTGTATAAGATATTGTGTATAAGATTTGAATTAATGGTGTAATAATACACAAGATGAATACATAAGGTGTATGTGTACAAGAGTTGGAAGATATTTCTACCCTAAAATTTCCCATCATGGTCGTCCCACTTAAGGGTATTTGTGGTAATTCCATTTTTTTTTCCCAAATTTGATGATAATAGATGAATAATATCAATTTCCAAAATAATTAGTGATTTCCTTGATCACTTATAAGTCTCATGATCGCTTAATCTAATCCGGATTCTTAATTCTATAAGGTATAAACCTCTAAAATAAATAGTCTATTAGAATTCTAAGGTGACTAATAGATACGCAAATAACAATAATGATGATCAATCAAGTGATCATAAATGCGAAATAAAATTAATAAATGATTATGATCACAAGAAGTAAATAAAGAAATTAAGGCAAACTGTAATTATCATTAATATTTACCCGTCAAAGCGACGCGGTAGAATTGTCAATAGTACAAAGACGACACGGTAAGTACATGTTCGAATAAAAAATCGAGGGCTTCACATGATTTGGGTGTGGTAACTTCCTTCCGGAAACTGTAATCTCCCTCATTCCGGTTACTTGAACTACTTTCCGGCGGTGGTGTATCACGCAGCCACTCATTCCCCTGATTAAGTCCTTGTCTCCGATTTGGCGCTCTCAACCACGTTCCAAATGCTCTTTCCGTTGGCGTAGATGGTAGTTCATATAACCTCTCACAAAATTTCTCCGAATATCCTATGCGTCCACAAAAAAAAGCAAAAAGTAGGAAGCCTCTCATATTTGAAATTGATCTATACCCAATCACTTCCTGATTTTTTAATCTTCATCCGACGTTTGATGGATTGTTGGATGTCAACTGAAACTCGGATACACATATAATTCTTCCACCCTCCAGTAAAGTTGTTCGAATCCGATTCAAGATATTTCCCAATGAAGTTGCCAATATCCTTTCCAACTTTTTCCGCCATAAATCCAACCGGAAGATCATAAACTTGAACCCAAAGATTAACATGATTTAAAATAATCTTTGTAGGTTGATCACCAAAATTTAACCTTTGAATGAGTAAAGGTTGATTGTCAAAGGTCCAAGGGCCATTTGTGTGAACTCCATGAATATCCAATTCATGAAAAAATTGAAACAAGTATTTGTTTGGACTTATCTCTTTAATCAGGACTCCTTTCACTGGTCGCCACAACGATGCTAATGTATTCTTCATGGCTTGTAGATTGACTTGTCGGCTTGTAAGAAATCATCCAACCAAACACCATTGAAATTCATGCGTCGTCATTTCAGAATCTTCTTTGTCAAATACCAGGCCTCCCTCATCTTCTTCTTCTAAGCGTAGACGATTCTAAAGAATCTCCCATGGTTTGTGAAAACTTGTCAGAGGACAAGAAAAACTCTCAACTTGTCAGAGGACAAGACATTCTCCCTGGCAGTAAATAGTTGTATTGAGAATATAAATAGATATAGTACATCATTCAATCTTGAACTAATAATTAAAAACAAGATACTAGATACCACTAACACATTCAATCTTGCAAATTACAAAATTTGGAAAAATGATTCATGGCCCATTATAAATAGCACCCACAATTCGAATTTGAGAACTATAGCACCCTGCACTCTACAGTGTACAACATACCAAAAAAAGTAATATCTGCAGAAAAGTACAAAAACGAATTCTACATCATGACAAAGAGGTATGATTATTATTTAGTTGTATGCTATTTATTACAAAAAATTGAATTTCATGTAAATCAAATTTGTGTATGTTGTAGCCCATGTTCATGATAATTAAAAATTAACTGTTGAATCGATAAACAAGATATAAACAAAAGATATACATTTTTGTGTATATGTAAATGCATTACATATTATTGTGTATATATAAATGCAATATATACTACTATACCCTACTACTGCAACACTATTATTGTTATATGTTCGAGATTTTGTTCATATCATTTTATTTTCAAAAGGTCAAAAATTGTCAAATCCTAGGACAAATGGACAATAATTAACCGTGTACATGATTTTGTCATATATAGATGATTATAACTATTTAAGCACATATTATTTCTTGTAGGATTTTAGCAGAAAGATGACATGAAATTTCTGAATGATTTGCAAAGTGATGTAGTTTCCAGTTCTACCATCAATTTTTTACAAGAAGGCAAATGTCACACTGCAAACACAATTACGAACACACACAAGCTCGAAAAGTATTTTAAACTTCAAAGATTGGTATTATACCTTCCTCGCCCCAAGTTCTGAGGGCCCCAATCTTCTGTTTCTTCCGGAAGCTGCACATTAACAAAAAAAAGTTCACAAGTCATAAAATCTTGACATAAAGTTGCACCATGATGAAAATTAAAATCATTTAGGATTTATCTTTTCAAATTTTTTTACTTTCACTATAGTAGGAGTGGGGTTAGGAATAAACATCAAAGATTAATGTCCCTGATAAGCTCTAAAATTTGGAAACACTTCCAAATTCTATTCTTGGCTTGAAAACACGAAATCAATGTGATAAGAAATGTTTTTTGCTAAAAATATAGAGATTCATAGAAACAAATTCATTGTTAATAATAAAAATTATAAACTTTTGTGAAAAATTGATAGAAAAAGTTGAAAATTAGAAATATATGCAGAATTTTCGCATGATTCACGATAAATATTTGGAGAAGAAGCAAAAACAGAAAAAAAAAATCAGTCAATTTTGGTCTCGAAAAAATTTTGAAGGAGAAAGGAAATCTTTAGAGAAATTTGTTTGAGAGAGAATATTTTACAATAGAAATGGGTCGGATCTATGGAATGCCGACTGAAAATGATCTTTTAATTTTTTAGTTAGTTTGACAACTTTGTCGGCCCAAATATGAGTTGGGTCACGGATTATGAATTGTGGACTTTGGAGTTGTGGACGAGATAAATGTGAAGGAAAAACTGTAAAATTAGTCTCGTAAGTTTGCCTCATTTCCATTTGGTCCAATTTTTTACTTTTTTTGCAATTTACATCCTGTATCTTTTAAAACCTTGCGCATTTAGTCCATTCTACTGGAAAATGATGACTGGGCACCAAGAATTGCATATTTGGCCAAAAAAAGGGAGGATTTAGTAGGCTGTGTTATGGTGCGATTGAATATTCTTTGATTCTAGAAAAAAATTCTGCTAGAAAATGATGTTGAATTTTTTTTGGGTTCAAAAATAATAATTTTGATAGTGATATCGGATATGAGATGAAAATATAATAATTAAAAGTTGATTTGATATAGAAATAGTAAAATAATAATTGATAGTTAGAAATATGTGAGTGGGTAAATGGTAGAATATGTGAGAAAATGGGTAATAATGATTTGTGATTTGATGAATATTCTGAAAAATATGTAGAAATGATTGGGGAGAAAAAAAAAGTGAAAGTAAGTGAATAATGTATTTTCTTGAAAATTTTCATAAGCATTCTCAATTTGGGGTAAAAAAAATTCTCCAGCGGAACGATTTTTTTTCATAAGCAATTGCAACCTTACATTTTTTGTTCCGCTAGAGAAACTCAAAATGTGATTGTTTATCAAAATTTTCAAAAATTACATTATTCACTCACTAACACTTTTCTCTTATTTTTTCTCACACTTATTACATCTACACACTTTCCCAAAAAAATAAATTATTACACAATTTTTCATAAATTTCACTACTCACCCACTCACATATTTTTAACTATCAATTATTATTTTACTTTTTCTACATCATATCATATTTCATCATTATATTTTTATTCTATATCCATTCACATATAAAACAAAACTTCTTATTCTCCCTAACAAAATTTTCATGCTATTCTCTAGCAAAAAAATATTTCCAAAATGAAAGTATATACAATCGTAGCGTTAGGTTTTGGAGGAAAATTTCTTATTGGCAAATGAGTTGGATCTGTTTGATGAAAAACAATCACATTGTCTTGCCAAATGTACAAGATACTCATAAATATTCTAATTAAAAAAGTAATGAATTTTCATATTTAAAAGATATATAAAAATAACGTTTCAAATATTAAAAAATAAAAAAATGATTTTAAATCATAAGTTTAATTTAAATATCATATTGATAGATTTCATAAGGAATTTATGGGTAGGGGTGGGCATTCGGAGTCGGGTTTTCGGGTACCCGCCCGATCCGATCGGAAAATACCCGATTGGGTCGAGTATTTTTAAACACCATCGGGTTTTGGGTAACCCGATACCCAAAATCTAAAACACGGGTCGGGGATCGGTTGTTTAGGTGAAACCCGAATACCCGTTCGGGTACCCGACAAAATAAAAAAAAACTGAAAAATAGGAAGCCTTAAGTTGTTGACCAAATTGACCCATTTTTTCTCAAACTTCGTTTAGGGCTTACGAGGCAGCAGTGCAGAAGAGAAAGATTGACCAATTCTTTCTCAATTCCTTCGGCAGTTCGGTACCCGTCCCCCATCGACCCACGCCCATCCTTCCCTTTCTCTTCCTCGGCACCGGCAAGGCGGTAATTCGGCAACGGCAGGCCCACGCCCATCCTTCCCTCTCTCTTTCTCGGCACTGGCGCGGCAAGTCGGCAACGGTTTTGTATGTTTCTCTAAAAGCCCAACAAGATTATGTTTAAAAGCCCAATAGTTTTTTTTTTTTTAAAAAAAAACCTGGTACCCGAAAACCGACTAGGCGGGTACCCGAAAAATGTTGGATCGGTGACGGGTAGCTATTTTTGCCACCCGACAACATCGGGTACCCAACACGAAAACCCGAAGACCCGATGCGATATGGTAAACCGACCTAATCGTATTGGTATACCTACATAATACCGTTTTGTACAGTTAATTCAATACCTATAGAATTCTGTATTGTACCGAGTACTGAAATATTGTTTTAAACCCTACTAGTCCCTCTCTTCTCTAGAGCACTGAATATCGAACATTGAGAAATAATGGTGGTCAAAGGAGATGACTCTGCTTTGTTCAATGATTTACAGGAGAACGGGTATGCTTAATTAGAATATATATACACACCCATATATATACATTTGCTACTCCATACCAATGAGTATGTGTACAAGATGGGTGCATGTATTATGATGGATATCTGATCACTTTAATTCATGTTGTTTGAATATATATAGTTTGGATATCGACAAGCAGGCGCTTGCCGCCCCTGTGAAGAATGCCGTTGAGAAGTTCCAATTACTTCCCGAATTCTTAAAGGTATAGTTCCCCCCCTCTTTTTTAGGTTTTGAATTAAATAAATATCTTTTTCTTTTTCTGTGGTGTCCAGATTCCTTGATATACGCAAGAGTTGATTGAATTTAATTATTTGTTTTTCCTTTTTTTTTTTTGAATTTGTGGAAGAGGGTCTTCTGTATTACATGGAATTAGTGGATGAAAAGTAAGAAGTGAGTGACTTTTATGTTAATCATTTCTATTTTTCATAGAAATGAAATATGTTAATGAAAATAGGTAAGTATTTAATTTGGCTGTGATTTGTATTTCATTTTTACTAATAGCTACAAGGTACGAAGTACGTCGCCTGAAATCAGTCTTATACTAGTTGAGCATTAGAATGAAGTAGATTACTGTAAGCTTGTTATTTATGTGGAGACTGGTAACTCCTTGTGATCTCACTTTTTTTCCCCTTAGAAAGGGTTCTATGAGTTCACCTGGAATTTTAACGGCTTGTTAATCTGCAAATGTAGGTTAGAGGTCTTGTGAAACAACATTTGGACTCCTTTAATTATTTTGTGAGGACACAGATAAAAAAGATTGTTCAAGCCAATGATCTCATCACCTCTAGGATTGACCCAAGTATTTATTTGAGGTGACAATTTTCATTTATATTTGTAATTTCATTTTCATCTTGTTCTAAGAAGTTATCTGTGGTTTTACTTTCTGTTGACTAGAATTTCTTCTCTACAGTTTAGAATTATGGTTTTCATTTTTTATGTAATTGGATGCAGATACAAAGATGTTGGCATTGGTACACCATCATTGGTAATAGATGGTGTCCCCGAAAAGCTTACTCCTCATAAGTGCCGGATCTCCGATCTTACGTGAGTGTCAGTTGTTTTACAGTTTACTTCTCCATCTTATAAGCCTTCGAATCTGTGGTAGTGAATTAGTTCCACATCTGCTGAATATATTTTAAAGGCCATAGATGTTGGGTGGACTTCTGACATAGAGTTTGTATAGATTTATCGAGCCTAAAAAAACTGCCTGATGTTTGGGGAAAACAATATCATGTAAAGATCTATTCTAGTATAAAAGGTGTTGGACCCAAGAGGAAGTATCTACCCTACCAGGTGCTTTTCTAAGTTGTTTTTTTATAATGTATTTCCTGTAAAATGAAGGAGAAATGAGAAATGAGAAATGCCTTTTGGTTCCACTGAGAGTGGTAGGTTTATTATTAGTCTCAAAGTGCTATGCACCATGGTCTTCTTCCTAGTATGCATCGTGCTGCTATTCTAAGGACTTTCAGTAGGGATTATAGAATAGAAGGATTCCTTTCAAATTCTAGGGTGTAACCATTTTTATGCATGCAGTGGGCTACGAGTTTTATACATTTTCTTATGCTTTGAAGTATAGGCATTTTTTTTGAAGACTTGTTGGTTGATACAAGTTAACATAGGATGCTGGAGTAGAACGCCGATTTGAATAAGCATCCAATATTTTCTGTTGCACCTTTCCTTTGTTATTTTATGCGTTTTGTTCAAAATCGAAGTCAGCTGGTTTAGAGAACTCTTTTGATTTGGTTTTCCTGGTAATGAGCAACCACTTTACCTTAAAGCTCACCACTTTCCTTACTGCCCTTTAACCTCTCCTGGTGTGCCATTGATTTCAGCTATGCTGCACCAATATACGTGAACATCGAATATATTACAGGAAGCCTTGGTTCAAAGACGACTCGAACGAAGGTGATATCAATTGAGAGCTTCTTTATTTATGAAGATTCACGTGTCATGCAGAATCATGACTAAGTATGATGCATACACTTACTAATTTTCCGAGTTAATTTTTTTTAGACAGTCATTATTGGAAGAATGCCTATCATGTTAAGAAGTTGTTGTTGCATATTGTACGGGAAGGATGAAGAAGAACTTTCCAGAGATGGTATATTTTCTAAATTTCGCAACAGAAATGTGTGTTTACTCATTTGCACTTGCTTATCACAGAGCAATCACTATTTGCATGGTAATTTTTTATTTCCCACATGATTTGTAAGTGCTTTATCTATTGTCTTAGGTGAATGCCCACTTGATCCTGGAGGATATTTTGTCATTAAAGGAACAGAGAAGGTGACATTCCCATCATCAAATAATATATCTTTTCTCTTGTTTACAATAAGCACAAAAGTGATTATGATTATGACTTGACGAAGTGGCTTTTTAGGGAGAAAGTATAAGGTCTCGTTTGGTTTTCATTTCGAAGGCATCTTTTCAATTTTACACTATTCCAAAATCTCAAATCATGTTTGTTTGACCTAGTTTTCACTAACAATTTCCGAATCTACAATTTTCAAAATTTACAAAACCAATATATAGTTATTACACCTAAACCCTAAAACCAATACATAATCATTACATCTAATTTAAAATATGTGGGGTCCCCCAGCATTCATATCATTACACATCACCTTCTCACATTTAAATATTTGAACATGGTTCCACCACTAACAAATATAAATAATATAATAATCTACACTCTTTAAAATAATTTATTTCCAACATAAAATCAAACACAGTTTTTGTTTTTGCATTTTAACAAAAACCAATGATGCTACATTGGAAATACTGGAATTTGGAAAGGAAACTTGAAAAGAAAACCAAACAAGCCCTAAGAGACGATAAAAAAGAGGGGTTTCATGTGGCAGGACTGAACTAGTTGCTTAATGAAGAGGAATAGTGACTGGTCTCTCTGGAACTAACAGAAACATTTTAAGGCTTTTTGTTGAGCATGAATCAACATAGATTAATTTGTAGCTGAATTCTTGGAATGATAAATGTACTTATCTTTTAGGTCTGGATCATTATACTTAATTGAATGTTGCTGTACTCATTCACTTGAAGAGGTTAACATCAATGGTGTAATTGATAGAGAATTAGTTTCGCATGTTGGTTCACCAGATAAAGATAAATCAATTTGCAGGCTTGGGTCAGATACACATTTCCTTGATTAGTTTGCTTGAGAGGGTTAGACACTTTTTGATCAATGAGAAGTTAATGCACATTTTGTCAGTTAGTGGCTTGAGAGGATTAGAACACTTTTTAGATCTATGAGAAGTTTATGTAGTACCAATTTCTTTATGGTGATACAATGTGAAAGAGAGAATTTCCTTTGTGTTTCCTTGATGCTATAGTGTTGGATTCCTTTTTAGTGCTATTGAGCTATCTAACTTTGTACCTCAGATGACCTAGCATATTTTGTACACAGATGCAGCCATATAAACATCTTTATTATGGAAGGTCTAGTTGTATACATGGTTTTAACATTGAGAATTGGCTGCTGGGAGAGAGTATAATGTGAAATTTGTGATACTTCTTGTGTAGTTGCCAATATTGATATTAGTGGTCATCTGGGTGGGATATAGGACTAAGGTTGGTTGCAGGCTTGCAGCCTCCTAGTGTGGTTGGACATTGGGAGAGATACCCAATGGTTTTCAATTCTGAGTCATGCACCTCAACAGCAGCTCCTTAAATACTCATATAGCCATATAGGTGGTCTGTGTAGTGGTTAAATAGAGTGATCCATCTTTATTGCCTTTTCTTTTCCATGGTGTTTTTCCTTTTTCATAAGTTTTGCCTATAATTCTTCACAAGTCAATAAGAATCTCCTTGTTCTTGTTCAACATAAATTACCTTTTAGGCTAAACTGCAATGCATTTTTCTGTATGGATAACTATTGACCAGATCTTGAGTTTTTCAACTTGGTGCTTATTATCCATATCTTCTTCCAGGTGATTTTGATACAAGAACAACTTTCAAAGAACAGGATAATCATTGATTCTGATAAAAAGGGCTGGTGAGTAGCTTTCACTTTAGTTCTTTATTTTAAGTTAATAATATTTTTCTGTTGCTTATAGCATGCATGCAGTGTATTTCTAAGCTGACCACCTAGAATATACATATTGGAGTTGTTTGAAGTGGGCAACATGTCGGTGATAGAAATTTTGCTCGGAAGGTTCTGGATGTTTAATTCCATTAGACGAGCAATATATTTTATTTCTTTGAATCAAATATAGAATCACACTTCATACTAATGTTGATTATGGCAGATAAATTTTAATCCTCTTTCTGATTTACTCTATTCATAGCACTTGACTGATAATTGAGACAAGTATGGGACTGCTCCTAGCTGGTATTAGAGGGGCCAGCATGGGTCTATCTCTGCCTGTCCAATGAGATTGGATAATGTCATTTCATTTAATCCTCATGATAGAGCTTTTGAGTTATTAAGGTTAGTATACTGTGGGAGAATTTGGTGTTGAATATAAATTATTATTCAATGGATCATGATGAGCTATAAAAAAGAACCAAATAGGGTTCTATAATAACTTTATTTCCCTTGAGTGATGATATCATACTTACTGATCTGAAAAGGTGTCACTTTCTCTGACCGAATCCTTTAATCTCATTTTCCTTTTTCTCAGTGTGCAAGCATCTGTGATGAGCAGTACAGAGGCAACAAAATCTAAAACAGTTATAAGAATGGAGAAAGAGAAGATCTATCTGTACCTGAATCAGTTTGCAACGAAGGTTGATGTGGCTATTCATGACCATCTCTACCTGTCCCAGTCTGTAATTCTGTGTCTGGTGGCGAGTTTACGTCCTGATTTCATTATCTTTTGTAGGTTCCTATCATGATTGTCCTGAAGGCTATGGGTATGGAAAGTGATCAAGAAGTTGTCCAGATGATTGGGAGAGACCCTCGGTATAGTGAACTGCTATTGCCTTCAATTGAGGTACACAATCTGGTTTAGGTTCAATTCTTGGAGGAAGTATATTTTTCTTCAGAAGAAAGTCTCAACGATATTTTTGGTTATGCTGGTCGTTCAAAGATTAATGGAATTCCCAATGGAGCCTCTTGACTGTAATCATCATTTCTTAATTGGGAAGAAAGAGGGGCTAAACGAGCCTGAACTGTAGATTCTGATATTTTACTTAGTTTCTTGTTATGATTTCAGGATTGTGTGAAAGAAGCTGTACACACCCAATATCAGGCACTGGAGTTCCTTGAACAGAAGGTTTTGATCTTTTCCCTACAAATATAGAAGAAGAAAATCTAAGCAATAGCTATTCCCTTTATAACTCGAGAAGTTATATTTGATTATAGTAGCCTGTTAAACTATTAATTTGCTTGACTGATGTTTCATAATTTTTATTTGTGAAACCTAATTAATAATAGAAAGGGGCAACTTGTCTTAGGCTGGTACTACTTCCTAGTGGGCAAACCGCCCCCCGCCCGATCAAGTATCAGTTGCTTCGCTGGTATGCCCACTTAGGTTTGGGGGCATTTGTCCCTCAGTTCTGACCAACCTCCGATGTGTAATCGACATCTTGCTAGCTATAATTCAGTCGAATAAAGGAAAAAGGAGTCCCTTCTCCCGCTATCAGTTGATTCTCAGGCCCACTCCTCTTATTCTTTACATTACTTCCTAGCTGCTTGGCCTGTAGTAGGTATCTGGTTCACTGGATATGAGCACTGCAATGAATTTTACTCTTTCTTCTTTTGAGAGACTATTAGATACTTGACTAATGATCGACATGTAACACGAAGAGAATCAACTCAAAAATTGCCTTGATACCTTCAGCTATAATCTTAGTGGCCCCTCCAGCTGGGTTGTTCTTTCTGGATTTGCCGAGTTGGATATCAAACTATTGACCCATTAGGTGCCTACTTTGTACTTTAATTTTCAAATAGAGGTTCAGGAGACAACTAATGTGTCAGATTTTTCAGTCCACAAGCAGGTGGGCCATGCAACATGGGTTGGTAATTTTGGAGTTGAAATGTATAATTGATTTGAATATTAATCAATGATGCCATATTCTGGACAGTAAAACTTTTTATAAATGATATTGATGGAACTAGGAAAAGATGTTTTGTTTAAGAGGTGGTTTATTTAAATAAATAATTTCTTAATTTACCAAAAGTTTGATCATTTAAGTAATTTTGTACATGTTTCATTCATGAGTTATACATAAGAAAGATAATAAAATGTGGTCAAAATTAAAGTATACATGGAGAATTGCCAAAAAGTTATATTAAAAAGGAAATTAAATATTGTGTTGTGCATGCATAAAATCCCAAAATTGATATATAATACATCCAACATGAAAGTTAATAAGTACTATAATTTTCAGATTTAATACCATAAGAGTAGTTTCAAATACATAGTAGAAAATTAACTCCATAAATAGCCATTATTATTATTATTATTTTAATTTTCAGATCACAAAACATTAAAAGGTCTGTGTTTTTTCTTTATGGCTTCTCATTTTCAAACAAGACAAACTACATAGACCAATGAGATAAGTAGAGTATCTTGTGAGTACAAAATTGAGCACCCTCTTCAAATGAAGAGAAAAACTCATATGTATATAAGTATTCTCAACTATTAATTTATAGTTTTGTTGTCCCGAGAGGATTTGTAAAAAAATATTTATCTTATAAATTAAAGATATTATTTAGTTTTTTAGTCTAAGTCGGGCCGGACATTTCTATTATTTAAGCAAGGTTATTAAAATATATTGAATATTCATTTATGATAAACTGTACACAGAACACATACCTGTACATGTCCATGTGTGCAGATATGTAGATACATATTTGACGATATGCATACATCACATTTTTTATTCTAGACAAATGTGACATGGTAAACTGCAGAGCATTTGATATATAACATTTAATTGCATTGCATATCCGAGATGCTTCTTCCCCACAAGAAACATGACATTGCCACATAAATTAATTCAAAGGAATATGTATTTATTGTTTTTGTAAATTGTCTCCTACTTATTACTGTTTCGTGTTGTAGGTTAAGAAGTTACCATATTCTACTACATATGAGAAGGTCTGTTTTCATTTTTTTTTGAAATTATTGTTATTATTATTTTATATAGTTTGATCTGCTCTTAACTAATTTTGGGAAACATTATATTTACTGTGTTTTTATTTTGCTCAATTTCTTTTTTTGCCATCTTTTGGCATTTAGGAAGGGCATGTTCTGAGTATCCTTCGGGACACATTTCTTGCCAACGTTCCCGTGAGTGCATTTTCATGTGTTTCAATGGAACTTAGTACAAACATTAAAATATAACACCCCCAAACCCCACACCAACCCCAAAAAATTCTGTCACAGGTGCATCAAAATAATTTCCGTCCGAAATGCGTATATGTTGCTGTAATGATGAGGCGCATGATGGAAGCAATCTTAAACAAGGATGCAATGGATGACAAGGTACATCAGCTCATCGCTGCTTGAGCTTAGTCTTTTGTCAGTTAATGAACATGTATCTTGGCATTTCGATAGCTTAGCGAACTCGTATTTTTATATGTAACTTGTACTTTTCCTCTAAAGCGGTGGGTTGGAGTCCAAGTCGCTGCATCATACATGTGTAATACTTAATCCATGGGTGGATTTAAAAGGTGGATTGTGTTTCTAAGTTTACTGATCTATGTACTTCATAATAATTTGCATAATGAAAACATTGAGTATACCTCCAGTGTACTTGGAGGTATTTTACCCTTCCTAAAGTACGACATAGCCACATGGCAGTTTTTTCGTTTCAATATCACAATTTCCTATAGCGGTAATTTGGTATTTGCTAAAAGAAAACTTTTACTAGTTGATCTTATCTCTTTGCTTACCATTTTCGTAAGAATTCCACGTAAGTGAAGATTTTTGTATGTTGATTTTCTTCCCTGTGAATTTCTTCTTAGATGACCTGATTTTCGAAGTTGTGTGTGTTGACTAAACTATGTTTTTGCCTGTTTGTTCTCAAAATGGATGGTAATACAGTTGGCCTTTTCAGTCCTAAGGCTCAATCAAATACACTTAGGAGTTGGGGGTGGGGGATAAGAGAGAACAAAAAGTTGAATATCTTAGGAACGGTCATCCCCTTACTAATTCACATTTAGTTGTTGCCTGCATTCCTTGAATTTGTTGACTTGTCCAATTGATGTAGAGAAGTTGTATCTGATTAAATTTTGGCCATTGTACTGTTATCGCGTCCTTGTTCCATTATTTTTGTTCACTTTGATGTCAATTGCAAACAGTTTTTGTTGCTAAATGCACATACTGTTTAAGACTCTTCCAAACTATGCCACTTGGCTTTTCAAAGTATATGGTTCAATTAGGATGTGTTTTACCATATATTTATTCATTATTGTAGGATTACGTTGGGAACAAAAGATTGGAACTCTCTGGCCAAATGCTATCACTACTTTTTGAGGTACTTCTGTTGTCTTCTTGTTCAATATTCTATCATGATTAGACCGATAAATTATCTTTCTGTACTTTGTATTATAGGACTTGTTCAAGACCATGAATGATGAAGCCCGCAAAAAATTAGATTCAACCTTAGCAAAGGCACATCTTCGTAAGCGATTTGACGTTTCTCAGGTTTGTTCTGATGTCTTGAGGTTAAGAAATCAACACAATAATGGGAATAGGCGATGAAAAGGTTTAAATTGTAAGCTTGGGTAATAAACCTTGTCAATCCTTAACTACTTATAGATCAATCCCTTGTGAGGAATGAAAGCTGCATGAGTTACATGTGGTTGAAGGTGTTCTCTGATGCACATTTGTTTGTTTTCATATCAGTTTGAACAATCAATGCATATAACTGATAGAAGAAAAGAATATGCGAGAGAAATGACAGTAGCACACACGTCCCACGAATGTGGTCTCAATCTTATTATACTAACTGATCCTGCTGGTAGTTGTTTTTGGGGTGAATTACCTTAGAGAATAAAAAATCCCTGTAGGGGGTATAATTAGTTGACATTTAGCATATGAAAGAAAACCTGTTAGATTGATGGCAGCGGTTCCCTAGGAAAATTTTCTTCTCCTTGTTCTGAGTCTATTTATCTTTGATGAGGGGAGAGATTATTTGAGATAGAACTGGGAAGAGATCAGAGTTTCAATGTAGCATAGATGACTTCACCCCCACCTGCCCCTCGGTTTTCACCAACTAGTCGTCAAGTGTTTAGGCTATGTTTGGTTGTGTTTTGGGAACTGGGGAGGGGATGCGTCTTGGAAGTCATGAGTTTTGGTCTCAGCCTTTTTTGATATTATATTATATATTGTATGTTTAAATATAAAAAGAAGATGATATATGTGTCTATATAGTATATAATAATTGTATAATGTAATGATGTTAATATGTAGTAGGCTCTGTTTTATTTTGGGGGAAGAATGTGTTTGCTTTGGGTGATGGATTTCGGAAACACAATCTTTCCCGGGAAAGGAAAGCATTTCCCCACATCACAACCAAACATAGCTTTGTTTTCTCACATGTTTTCTTCCTGCTACTATCTTGAAGCTGAGGAGGTTGTTAAGAAATTGCTTTAGGTAGGATAATATGTGCTTAATTCACTATTATACATGTTTGCCGGAGTTGACCTGTTCCATACATTTTTGTTCTTTTAGACTGCTTGATAATGTTTACCAGAAATTCAGCTCTTGTCCATTTACAATGTTAATTAAGTGCTGAAGTTATTGGCTTCCGCATAGGTTGTGGGCCTTGTGGGCAAGTTCTCTTTCTCTCATTATTTCCTCCCATGTTTCACTTGTTGTTGCTTACTAGACACAGCATTCATGTTCTACTTTTTGCTCTCTTTTGTCTTTTTGGCTAGTTAGAAGAGGCAAATATTCCCCAGGGTCAATCTACTCAGAGAAATCCCCTTACACAAAAATCTAGTAATCTACACTGAATTAGATCATTCCTGTACATTTTCTTTTGGTGGGGGTTATGTGTTCTTTCTTAAGCTAATCTCCATTACTTAGATATTTGTTTTCAGCTTCTTCTCAATGTGGTAATTTTGTTATACGGAGTGTTGTTATAGTCTTCACTTGTACACATGTTTACTATGAGATGGTTTGCATGTGACTTTTTTGTTTAGTATGACAATGTTGGTATTGGTGTTTTAATTGTTATTATTATTATTTTATTCACTTTTCGTTTTGTATACTTTCAGTGTATAGGGAAAGATAGCATTACTGTTGGTCTAGAAAGATCTCTTTCTACTGGAAATTGGGATGTCAAAAGATTCAGGATGCACCGAAAAGGAATGACTCAGGTACTTAAGATCTTGCCCATGTATCTGCCTTTCCCTCTTCAATATTGAATTTTGTTTTCAGATTTTTTAATTAGTTGAAGAGTTCAGATTTAATGCATAAGTTTCTTTGTTGCAGGTTGTAGCTAGACTGTCATACATAGGAACTTTAGGTCACATGACAAAGATCTCACCGCAATTTGAAAAATCTAGAAAAGTTAGCGGCCCTAGAGCTTTGCAACCCAGCCAGGTGAACTTATATATATCCTCCAGGCCTAATAACATTGCTTTATTCAATTCTTTCTTTTACTCTTCTAGTTTCTTGTTTGATTCACTATGCCACTTCATCTGCAGTGGGGCATGTTGTGTCCCTGTGATACTCCAGAAGGTGAAGCTTGTGGATTGGTAAAAAATCTGGCACTGATGACTCATGTTACAACTGATGAAGATGAAGGACCTATCATTTCTTTGGTATACAATCCTCTCTTGACAGTTTATTGCCTTCGATATAATTGAGTTGGCTGGACTTTAGGATGCACTATATTCTTTTGGCAGCCAATATTTGGCAACTTATGCATTGTTTATGTGGCAGTGCTTCTCTCTTGGTGTAGAAGACTTGGAGTTACTCTCTGGTGAAGAACTTCACATGCCAAACTCCTATCTGATCATATTCAATGGACTTATTCTTGGCAAGCACCGGAGGCCGCAGGTATGATTCCATTAACAGTCAATCTCTGTTTTAATTTGTGTCCAACTTATATTTTTCATCTTATTTTCCAGAAATTTGCCAATGCAATGAGAAAACTGCGAAGGGCTGGTAAAACTGGCGAGTTCGTAAGCATTTTTGTGAATGAAAAGCAGGTGAGCTCTTATACCTTGTTTGTGTATATCATTTGATAGACAAGTCACCTTCCTCTGATGCAGACGCCAAACCTGTCATTATAGTTTGTCATTGATCCCTTGGTAAATACTAATCGTTGTTTATCTTTGTTTGTGGCAACAACTTAGGAAATAACCATTGTTATCAACTTTGTAAAATGTGTAGATGGCTACAGCAGTGCTTTCGATCTTTTACCATTTTATATCAATGGCCAGAAGAGTTTTCTGAGTATAAATTGTGAATTCTCAAGGTCATTTGACTGACTTTGGTTTCTGTTTCATTTTATTACAGACATAAAGTAGTGGAGTTCAGCTCAACCATTAGATTATATATCCAAATAAATATGTTTATTGTCTAATTTTGTGTTCGACTTAATAGCTGCAGCAGATTTTTAATCAGTTTTCCCATCTAGTCTTCAGTTTTTGTTCTGCGTCTTGTATTATTCAAAATGTTCTGACAATAATTTCTGATCAGTGATTCTAAAAATGAACTTCTCTTGCAGCGTTGTGTTTACATTGCTTCAGATGGTGGCCGTGTTTGTCGTCCCCTTGTAATTGCGGACAAAGGTGTATCAAGAATTAAGGAGCACCATATGAAAGAGTTGAAGGTAATTGACATACATGCTCAATATGTTTTTCATTTTCACTTCATTCATCCTGCTGAAAAATTTGATTGTTTGAAGGATGGAGTCCGCACATTTGATAGTTTTCTGAAAGAAGGCTTGATAGAATATCTCGATGTCAATGAGGAGAACAATGCTTTGGTTTGCATCTCTCTCTTAAATTTAAAATTCTTTTTGCTCTTTGATGGTCAATTGTAGCCCGTCTCACGGTAAATATCGTGTTAGATTGCTTTATATGAAGAGAATGCTAAAGAAGGAACAACCCACATTGAAATAGAGCCTTTTACCATACTGGGTGTGGTTGCTGGGTTGATCCCGTATCCTCATCATAACCAGTCACCAAGAAATACGTATCAGGTATACTGTACTTGCCTTTTTGGGTAGTTGAGTTTGGATGGCCTCAAATTATGTGTGTCTTTCTAATCATGTTTGTCATTGTTTCCATTTGAAGTGTGCTATGGGAAAGCAAGCTATGGGCAACATTGCATATAATCAGGCAAGTTGTTTTGTCTTCGTACAGTTCATATATTAAACTTTTGCTGTGTATTTTGTGAAATGAGATCTACCAGATATTTGGCACTCATGCAATATTGCTCACACATGTTTAACGTGAGCTTGTCCAATTGCATTAAGCTCTGTTAATTATCTATCTTACTTCCAGACCAAGTGTTTGTACTTGTTTGTGACACAATTGAATTGAACACTTTCTTTGTTGTGAGTATGTTGTGACACAATTGAATTGAACACTTTCTTTGTTGTGAGTATATTGTGACACTTTCTTTATTGCGATGATTTTGTGACACATTCATTGTTGCGGTGATATTGTGATACATAATGGCTGATAAGTAATTTGGTACACCCTTTATGTTGGCACCATAATGTTGGAACATCTCATTCCTTAGGTGCCTGTTTGACAATTAGCTGACAGAGATATAAGTCAGCTTGTGAAACCTGGAAGCAAGTTACTACATGATAGCAAGTCTAGAGTGAGAGCTTCAATTTCTTAAAATTCTGTTAAATACAGGTGAAAAAACTATTAGGCTGTGTATGAAATTGATTCCTAAAAATTTTAATGAAGCACTTTGTGCCTAAATGTTGAAGGGGTGGGTCTATAGACCTTAGTTCTTTGCCCACATATAGAAGTCTTACTATTACACATCCTGTTGTCATCTTCTTTGATACCATTTGGTATTTTTGAGTGAGGGGCTTGTTAATATTGAGATATAAGCCTCTATATCCACCATGCAATTTGAAATAGAAACTAACAAATTCAGTAGCCCAGAATTATTATTTAATGATTGCTGGGGTTCGTAGGCTTTTTTTTTTCAATAAGCAGGGTTATATTTTTTATCACTTTAAAGTTGCTAGGACTTGGGGTATCCTATATTACACAGTTGTCCAAATTTCTTCATGCTTATGAAATCAATATTTCCTGTATATGTTAAGCAAATCATAATTTCCACACTGTAACACTATCAAATTGAAGATGGTCAATTAGTTTTCCTTACACTTAACAAAACATATGGAGTTCCCGACTCCATACCCTGCTTGCAATTACATGTTCTATTTTCCTTTTTCTTCCTTTTGGCCTTATTGTAGAGAAGAGAAGGAGCAGTTTATGGTTGTGGTATTTTAGTCTTATTTCATAAATTTTGGTTTTTATTCTAGTCTTTAATCTTGATCATGTGTCCGTTCCAGGGTACTTTCATTTGTTTAGTGTTTGGTCCTTGTGATAATTGTGCCAATGATATGTTAGGCAAGCATTAGTGTTATGAGGTTTCTCCCAAATGGTTGACTTTTATGTTAGAGTTTGAAACTTGAGTCAATCTCTAAGCCTCATTGTGCTTAAGGACTCTTGTCATCTAATTTTATAATTAAGTATCCTAGTGAAGTTTTGCATTTGGTAAATATACATTTTCATTACTTAATCTGTTGCTTAACTAGTTAAAATGTTTAAATTTTACCTGACAGAACCTTCATAACTTTTGACAATTTCAGGATCTCTAAGTCTTATCCCCCATCTCTATACTGGAATTTAACATTGTTACCGCGTACATCATTCTTTGATTAGTTTGTGCTGTACTTACAGAGTTTTTTTCGTTTTCAATCTTTCATAACAGTGGTTCTCTTTGCAGTTACGTAGGATGGACACTTTAATCTACCTCTTAGTTTATCCACAAAGACCATTATTAACGACACGAACAATTGAGCTGGTTAGTGGATCTTAAAGCCTTTTGTAATATGGAATTACAACATAACTTACTAATGTTTATCTTTTTGTTCTCTTACTTTTATTTTAATTTTTCAGGTCAGCTACGATAAACTGGGAGCTGGACAGAATGCAACTGTTGCAGTAATGAGTTATAGTGGATACGACATAGAAGATGCAATAGTAATGAATAAATCATCGTTGGATCGTGGTTTTGGTCGTTGCATTGTAATGAAAAAGTACTTGTCTATTTTCTCAATTAGCTATTACAAATTATCTGCTTAATTTGCTTTGCAAAGTCTTTTCTGTGTTTTTCTATGGTAGATAATATATGATAACTGCATTAAATATTTACCCATGAACAGAATGTCAGCAGTTAGCCAGAAGTATGTAAATGGCACATCTGATCGTATTATTAGACCAGACAAAGGAAATGATGCTGAGCAGGTATTATGTCAATTCATTCTTATTCTGCATTAGCATATGATTATATATGTATGGGAAATGAATTGGAGAATATGGAAGCTGGTGAAAGAGGTCTATGGTTTGTATTCTATTGGCAATGTTTAAGAACTGGATTATTTGAGAGAGCACATATTCTGATGTGAAGGAGGAAATTTGAGATTGATCATGAAGATTTTTCATATATAGGAGAGGTAGTCGTGACATTCAATCTTGTGCATGGTCTCTTTTCAGTTAAGAATCAAAAGGATTATATTCAAACATAATTTTGGTTGTCATAGAAGTTTTTTTTGTGTCTACTGCAGTATCCAGTGTCTTCCATTTGACTGTTCTTCTATGTACAGATTTTGGACGATGATGGACTTGCAGCCCCTGGACAAATTATTGAAACATGGACGTATATATCAAGAAGCAGTCCCCCAAAATCACTAGGGGCCAGTTCAAGCGTGCGGACTTGGCAGATAGGTTGCTTGTTTACTTTCCGACAGTATGCTTAAGTTTCCTTAGTAACAACCAAACTGCTTACTTTGCATGTTGGTAAATTCAGTGCATATACTTCAAGTAAACAGACATACAAAGGTCCTGAAGGGGAGACACCTGTTGTGGATAGAGTGGTACTCTGCTCTGACAGGAACAACAACTTATGCATCAAATTCATGATTCGGCATACTCGTAGGCGGAGGTAGTAAACTTATTTAGCTTGGGACTATCAATTTCACAATTTGAAATGTCTATCAAAAGCTTTCGGTGAATAGACTTTTTCCGCGTAGGTTGGTGACAAATTTAGTAGTCGTCACGGGCAAAAAGGAGTTTGTGGCACCATCGTTCAACAGGAAGACTTCCTTTTTCTGAACGTGGAATATGTCCTGATTTAATCATGAATCCTCATGGATTTCCTAGGTAAATAATTTCTATCTGAGTGACATCTCAAATCTTATGCTCAACTAGATCTTGAATGCTGGCTCAAACTTCTTGCAAACTTGCTTTGGTATTGAATAAAAGCCACTGTTTGTTGTAGATTTCGTTTTTCATTTTCACCCGTGTTTTTGGTTGGAGGTGGGAAACAGAGTGGAAAATGGGTGTGTATGGCTGGATTTCAATAATGCTCCAGTAATTTGGTAAAAAGATTGAGCCAACCATGAGGTAGAACGTTATGGGTTGTTGATGGTCACCGTTGCGATCAAAAACCTCTAGAAAGGATTTCGGCCGTGTGTGAATGTGGGCAGATACTGTTGCATTTAAGAGGAGCTCAATGGGATCTAAATAACGAGCCTTTCTACTGCTTGAGATATGGAGAAGTGGTATTTGTTATTTGTGCTGTGGCCTATAAAATAACTTAGTGATAAGAGCTCCTTGACTGACTACAGTTTCCTATGCATAAACAAATCTTTTGAGCTGCTTTTCTTTCTTTTTTTTTATGGTGGAAAAAAAAAAGAACAACCAAACTTCAGTTGCAGGCGACAATTATACTTTTGCCTTTCCACAAGATTCTACCACTTAAGGCTCAGTATATGTTCGCTCATGCTCTATTATTGGGAACTCTTAGCAGAAGACAAAATTTCAAAATTTGTTTTGATATAGAGGATTTCATAGTTTCTAGTACCTAGACTTTTGTACTGCCAAATTTTTCGACGGGTCTTCTATTCATTTCTCTTAGCTTTATTTTAAGGTTATTTCACAAATCTGTATATCCATAAAAACAGTTTTTCTTATGATCTTGGTTTGTTAAGCTTCTGTATTTTGTTTATAGCTGTCATGCATTACTGAAGTTATTTTTGTCCAGTTTAGGCCTAAACTTGGGAGAAAAGTAGAAGTCCTTTTTGTTAATACTTGGTAGGACTAGTCGCAGACAGGTGCTGTACTCTTAAAATATACGTAAAAGTTGATCTCTTCCTGTAATCCAGTTATTGACGATTATGTCTTTATAACTTATTCTGGATTGGGTTACACCTTTATAACCTTTGATTGGATTGTGAGTATGCTGGAGGAGTTAGATATTAATTTAAATTGAATTATGTTCTACACTCTGCTTTAAGCTGAGTCGATGAGTTTTTTCATGGGGTTACGCAATCATTAAACTTTGAAAAACTTGTGGACAATGAAATTCTACCACTATTTAATGCTAGATCCTATAGGCCTAAATTGTGAAAGTCATTGTAAATGCTTCATTGATGGAAACCAGTCTCTCGATCCATATAATAATTCACATTCTTGTGTCATATATCTCAGCCGTATGACAGTTGGCAAGATGATAGAACTTCTTGGTAGCAAGGCTGGAGTTTCTTGTGGTAGGTTTCATTATGGAAGTGCATTTGGAGAGCCCAGTGGTCATGCAGATAAAGTTGAAACGATAAGGTACACCCTCCCTATCCGTCACTGGATATCTGGCCTGCATATTCATATTTTATATGCCAAGTTTTCATCACCCTTTTTAATTTGTCAGTGAAACCCTTGTGAAGCATGGTTTTAGCTACAACGGGAAAGACTTCATCTACTCAGGTCTTTTTTCTTAGCTTTTTCTATTCATGTTTTATAGGTAAATGAAAGAAGTAGCCAACAAACTTTAGCTTGTCCACAAATGCATCAAATTTTGAATTCGCTCTTGTAACTTCTTAGGAGATGCTAGAACACTTAATTTTACTATGCATGTCTCTGTAACTGATCTTGGTTAACATGAACATGCATCTCTCATACTTAATCTCTAAAACAAGGGTCACGATTGTACTACCTTTGGCTTACTTGTCAGTGAAAAGTTAACTTGAAATCATGAATCTGATACAATTAGCTTTTCGTTATGTTTCAGACATAATATGCTAGAATTGTGGAAAGGATAAATTGTTATGTTAGTTTAGCAAGAGTAGGATCAAAGATAAATTCTTCTCCAGTCTCATAAAGATTTTTAGGTCATAAGATAAGCATATAGTTTAAGTATTGAAGCAAATGAATTCCCCAACACAAGGAAAAGAGTTATTAAAGCACTCCAAACACCGTTGGAGCCAAGATTTCTTAAAGGGAAATCTGGAAAACCTTAAGAGAGAGTTTCTGGAGAATACTTAGAAATTCAATTGCAGAAAACTGATTACAAATGATGACTCTGGACTGATTTTATAATACCTACTTATTAAATGCATATTATAACTTTCATGCAGTCAAAACTAATTTCAAGAATGACCAAACTTTTAACTATCCCAAGAATATTGACTAAACTAATCATTTTCCAATGCATAATTAACTTCTTTGACTTAGACTCCTCTTTTCCCAAAATCTGACTGCATCAAGTATGAACATAATTTTACTTCTGAATTAAGGTTGTGTTGGATTCAACTTTATGTTTTTGGTTTTTGCTTGATTAGTTTTTGTTAGATTAGTTTTTGTTAGTTGCTGTATATTCAATTTGTAATCTATATATGTATTCCAGGCATCACTGGTGAACCACTACAAGCATATATTTTCATGGGTCCAATTTATTACCAAAAGTTGAAACACATGGTAAGCAATGATTATTTTATTTGAGCTAATGAATGCTACTGCAACTCTTAACTCCGTGACCTCCTTTTCTCTATATTTCTTGCATATGTACTGACTCCTGTTATTTCTTCAATGACAACCTTGTGCTGCATCATTTTGTGAGGGTTTAGATACAAGCAAAATATTATCAAAGATGACCATTCTTTTGAAGAGTGCGAATTAGTTGGAGAAAATTGCAGGTCGGTTCCAAAAAGGAAAAGAGGGCAAGATGTGGTGATGTTGGAATAATGATGGTGAAGGGGGTCTAAAGGGAGTGAAAGATTGTGATAGGAATGATGTCTGCGGGAAACGATGGGGTTTCTTGCTCATCATGAGGCCTCGGAAGGTTGGGATTGGCTAGGAGGCAGAGTTTTTTGGATTACATTTCTTTTATGTATTGCTATTTCCTAAAAGTAATGTGGAGAAATAGTTCAACAGCTTAAGGAACTTCATGGGAATTTGCAAAACCAGGAGAGTTCTGATGGAGTTGAAAACCCCTCTGGAGGAAATTGATATGCTTTTGACTTTCTTGCTGTTGGACCACATAATCAATTCATACTTAGGCAAATATATGCCCATTCAAAGGGTGAAATACTAATAGTTTTAGTTCTTCTTCTCAATGTTAGACTTCCTTTAAAACAGAGAACATATGTGAAGACGCGTACCAAGTGAAATTACTTTACACAAATAGATGCGAGTCAAAAGTGTTTTCCGACTTAGTGAAGGTTCTTCATTATTGTTTTGCTCCTTGAAGAGACCGGATAGTTTGTCTTTTGCCTAAAAGTACTGCAGACCCTAGCTATAAGCTTTTTTGCTTGATTATGGTGCGTGTTGGTTCTGGCTTGACATGCCAATATCTTTGATGTACAAGGTTTCATTGTGTCTCTGCTGTTTTTTCCATATGATTGTTCCCTGTACTTGAATAATAGTGCTATGCTTGCTGCCAACTTTACACAATTCCTGACATGTGTTTTTGTGTAGGTTGTCCACATTTGCACATCATTCAGGGAATAAGTATCATATACACCTCAATGTGGATTTCTCCATAATTGCATTTCTATATAACTATGTCTTAACATTTGCTTTTGCATATCTGTTTATTATAGTTCTACTTTTCTTTGAATTTTAGGTCTTAGATAAAATGCATGCTCGAGGTAGTGGACCCCGAGTTATGATTACTAGACAGCCTACAGAAGGGAGGAGTAGAAATGGAGGTTTGAAAATTGGATATTTTTTACTTCATTTATTTTCCAGGAACGCTATTGTCTGAATGCTAAAATTAAACAGGTTTGCGGGTGGGAGAAATGGAACGAGATTGCTTAATTGCATATGGAGCCAGTATGTTGATATATGAGCGCTTGATGATTTCCAGTGATCCATTTGAGGTTCAGGTAAGCTCCATGTGATAACACCTTTTCATATTTGTACACGAGGTGCGGCCATGAATTCTCACTCAGAGCTATGGAGAATCTTATGAAAGAATTTTATGATTCAATAAGTTGTTACAACTCATGTCATGCTTAACCTGTAATTGATCGATGGCCGTTGGGATTTCTTCATTACCATTCACAAGACTACATGAGGCATAATAGCATTTTCTACTCACTCAGAGACTAAAACAGCACAATACCCATTTAATTCACCTGTTTTTCATGGAACAACACTATTCGTTTAACAATTTGTCTAGAAAAATATTTAAACTGCTATGCATCTTACTTCATCTTGCAACTTTCAATAGCCATGCAGGTATAGAATAATTTTGAATTTTACTCTGTTTCTTTCAGGTATTGTGTTTTACTAAGATTGTGGAATACTAGTGTTTTCACAGTAATAGCTGCAGAAATAAAGCAAGAAAAGTTTCTTTATTTGCTGCTTACTTAAGTATCCAAAAAGAGCACCATTGTTTACGATGAAGTATTGAACCCTCCTAACATAATGCCAAAAATGTTAAAAAAGGAAGAATTAGCCAAATTCTTTGATTGAACATGTGCATTTTGATTTATTATAGCTATACTAACCACCCTGCAGTGTGGAAGCACAAGTTTGTACATTATTCTGAGAGCCCCTATATATTGTAAATATACGGAAAAGACACTGTCAACACTCTAGATCATTATGTTTAAGGATGCCATTCATGTTTAAATCCTTAGTGACTCGGCATTCAGAGTGTTCCCTTATGCTACTGGTGATCATGATTCTGGGAGATATCATATATGTTTTCAATTAGCAAAGTGTAGCATAGAAGCCTCAGTGACGCGTTTGTGGAGTGTTCCCCTCATGTCAATGGTGGTTAAGAGTCTCGCAATGACCATGTTTTGTTGATGAACAGTTTGAACATAGGGGGCTCTGTTTTTGTTGCTGAAAATGTCTCATGGAACTGAGCCTCAGTCAAATTGTTCTGGCAATGTTTCTGGCACTACTTTAGTTTAATAATGGTTTGCCCTTGATTGGGCCAATTTATAATCCATATGATAAATGGACTTGAGACCACCTGCATCTAGCTAGATTCACCCTTGTTTCTCTGAATTTGGGATCACATAATGTTGGTGGTGTATTAAATTATTAATAGATGATGGTTTGGTGATGCAGAAGGAAAATCTCTAAAAGCAGTAGGAAGAATTGCTCGTTTACCAACAAGTGAGACTTATTTTGGGCAAAAGGCCGGGCTAGACCTACTGATGGTAGAGTTGTAATTTCAACTTCTGAATCTCAGTTAGTTGAATCTCCAGGTCTAAGTATTATTTTCCTAGCATTTAATGTACCAGCCTATTCAAACAGTTGATTCGATTGTCCCTGTAGGACATGCTGAACTGCACAGAAGTAGGATACTCAAAATTCAAATTCACGGGTAAAAGAGTTTTAGACAGCTCGGGCTGTAAGGTGTTGGGTTGAATCCCGCAACAAGCCCTACCCTCATGTGTAGTTGCCATGGGTGAATTTGGAACCCAAGAAAGTCAATTTGATGGTACTCCTATCCTATGCTTAATTCCCTCCTACGCTCCTGAGAAAGCATAGTTACATCTGACTCACCACTTCGAATTGAGCTTATCCTCAACTTAGAGATGCTACCTCAACTAGGTAGTTAGGGCCTGCAATTTATTGGCTTATCAGGAATGGGATCAATGCAATATCCGTTTACCAGATAGTCTTTCTTAGCAGCTAATAATATACGATTCCGCATTTCAAGCTTTTGCCTGCGTTGGAAGAAGTGGCTTGTTAATCAAGCCCTTTTACTACCCCTCTCCATACTAAAAGTTCTATATCTGAAGCCAATTGGTTTATCATCATATCATCGGTTGCCTGCTAGTCATGCCAAAGCAGAGTTTTAGACCCTTTACTTACTCTTCACTTGAAGCCATTCCGGGTAGGAGCAAGATCCTTGATAATTGACTTCATATATGGAGAAGTGGGAGCATGTCCAGTGGTTGAGGTGCGATTGGATACCAGAATTTTTAATTTTTGTTCCACTAGAGAATACTTTGTACCCAAACTTTTTTCCAGAAAATACGCTATTCACTCACTTTCACTTTTTTATCTCACCAATCACATCTACACACTTTTTAAAAAACAACAAATCATTACTACACATTTTCCCACAAATTTCACTATTCACTCACATATTTTTAGTTACCAATCATATCCAATCATTATTTTACTAATTCTATATCACGTCAGCTTTAATCATTACATTTTCATTTCATATCCAATTACTCTAAAAAATCATCATTCTTCTTTCAGAAAAATTCTTTATCACAATTCTCTAGTAGAAAAAAGAATTTCAAAATGAAAGGATATCCAATCACGCCCTGAAGTTTTTCTTCTTACAAATCCCATTTCGTATTCAGGATGGATCGACAACTGACAGCAGAAGACATTCTACCCAGTATGGCCAATAACTCGAATCCTGTTGGATGAAATGGACGAAATTTTCGATAAATAGATGTATTCCTTGTTCAAGAACGGATGCCCAATCCATTAGCTCATTAAAAAGGAGCTACTTTTGTGTAATTCGTGACTATGATGTAACTATTGGATCAACGGGCTCGGCCATTCTAGCAAAGCTAAAGGAAACATAAGAAAAAAAGAATTAGAAATATTGATGTCACTATTGAATCAACGGGCTCGGCCATCCTAGCAAAGCTAAAGAAAACATAAGAAAAAAAAGAATTAGAAATATTGATTACTAAAAATGAGTTTGGGAAAAGAAAAATTTAAAGGCATACCTTTTGGTATAACATTCTAAAAGGCTGTGGATAAACAAAGTTATGTCTCCTTGTGACATTTCATTTGCTAATGATAGTGCTTTCATGTCAAAAACGCGACTATGCCATATGTTCTTTTTCAGATTTGTTAGAAGTTCTAATTCTGTCAAGTAACCATATTTGCTTTTAGGTCTGCCGGAAGTGTGGTCTCTTGGGATATTACAACTTTAAGCTAAAGACAGGCATTTGCTCTACATGTAAGAACGGGGAGAACATATCTACCATGAAATTGCCCTATGCATGCAAGCTTTTATTCCAGGTAATGCTAATTTTTGTTTTTTTTGGATTCATTTGTCTTGATGCTCTTAAATGTGCATACTTGTCCTTTTTTGTGATTATTGTGTTCAACTGGAATTGAATAAATTCATTTCTGTAAATTTTGATTCTTAATGTGGAATGAAAATCCTCTTCCATGAGTGTAAGTCGTGTTACTTGGATTCCACCACTATTACGCCAACTTGATTAAATCTAAACTAAACTTAAATTTAAATGCTATCTTCAAATGACTTCTGACTAAGGCCAAACACAAATTGAACGTCTGTAGCTTGATTTTTTTTTTTCTTTCTGTAAAATTTATTATTATTTGCTCGCAGCTCAAAATTGAGCTTGATAAACTGACAAATACTAAAATATGTTAAAGCTTGGTTTGATAAATTGGAGAATGGAATTCAAATAAGTTTTCGGTTGTCGAGGCTACTCGAGCTTCAAGAAGGTTGATATGTTTTCTGCAGCCGCTTTGGGCAATCACTTTCAGATTATTTTTCCATTTACGTTGGCAGGCTCTCTGTAGTTTTGCCTAAGAGGAGTTTTAATTGCGTTGAGTCATCAGTCTTGGTATATGCACACTAAATTTTGGCGGTTTCTTGCAAGTCAATAATCAAATTTTGTTCAGTCATTAAAAGTATTGCCAACCGATCTTTGGTCATTTGGCATGCGTTCAGTTCAGTTTCTGCTTTGTGGCATATAAAGCATACTGGTGGGAATATTGCTGTTATATTACACACTGTTGTTTTTCATTTAATTACATGTAAAGACAATTTGTAATGGTTTAGGTACTTCTGATTGAGATCTCAATTAAAATCTCTTGATTGTTGATACGGCATCAAGTTTCATCCTTTGTCGTGTTTGATTTTCTCTCAGGAGCTCCAGTCGATGAATATCATTCCTCGATTAAAATTAACGGAGGCTTGAAGGAGTGTTTAGTCCATTTTCTGGTCTGCAACATCCTTGAGGGATATGCTGAACTGTGGAGACATAACAATCCTTGGCAAATAGTGAGAAGTATATATCGGTCATCAACACCTAGTGCATACACTTTCTTATAATTTCGTTATTCAAATGTCCAATTTTTACACTCATCTTTCTTCCATACACTTAAGTATTGATACACCTAGTGTAGCATAGTATATACGTTAGATTTGTATATGAAGAGATGGTTTAAGTGCAAATAGTCAGAACTGAATAAAATTCTGATTGAGGCGCACTCATGTTTTCTTGTTTTGGCATTTGTTTGCAGGGGTGGCCCTGGGGTTGTGCAAGTGGTGCCGCTGCACAGGGCCCCCCACCGGTGAGGGCCCAATTTTTTTATTCTATATAGGTTATATATATAATAAAGGTTGATCAATGTACAGAAAGGAAATGTAGCATAATGGTTCAGGCTTCATCTACCAACCTGTAGGTCAAGGCTTCGATACTTGACACATGTAAATTTGGTATTTTTTGTTTTGCAAACCACACAACGAAATTTCTTTAAAAACTTGGTTATCATGTTGGTCTTTTTTGTTTTGCAAACCACACAACGAAATTTCTTTAAAAACATGGTCATGAAATATTGAACGTGGTTATGAAATATTGATTAATGACTTTGAAATATCGATTAATGACTTTGCACGTAAAAATATACAAAAATTAATTTTTCATAGCTAATTTATTAGTAGTTCTTTTTTTTTTTTCTGGCTTTTCTTTGTGATAAATTATATTGAAAGATTGTTTTTAACTTTATTTTAATAAGATCAAAATATTAAAGTTGAAGTGTGGCATTTTTGTTATTACATATTTTATTTTATATGTTAAATAATGAAATTATATTTGTTATATTGATTCTATATATATATATTTTTTACGTGAATACAAGAGGGACCCCATTTTTTTTTCGCTCAAGACCCCTCGAAACCTAAGACCGG
This sequence comes from Rehmannia glutinosa, assembly GCA_016081115.2. Lineage (NCBI taxonomy): Eukaryota > Viridiplantae > Streptophyta > Magnoliopsida > Lamiales > Orobanchaceae > Rehmannia > Rehmannia glutinosa. Next base: position 16,520,214 of record CM071927.1, on the reverse strand, counting down.
CTCTGTTTGTTTGTCTTTATTTTTTGGTTTCATTTGTGTTTATTTTTCAATTCTTGACTACAAGGTGGTTCTTGTGTTTCGTGTGGCGGAACTTTTAGGGTAAATGCATAAAATTCCCTTATGTTTTAGCAAAGTACAAATGTAAACAAATAACAAATAAAAATAAAAATAAAATTTAATTTAATAAATTATAATATCCAAATATATGTATAAATGGAATATAAGACCAAATACTTTTCCGTTTAATTTTTGTAATAAAATAAAGAAAAATTGCTTAAAATAAATTGAATCGGGTTATCTGGGTCATCGATTTTCGAGTATTATCTCAGCATACAACCATCATTACGGTCAAAATATTATCAAAAAAATAAGAAGTCCACAATAAAATAAGCATTTTTTTCTCTAAATTAAAATGATTTTTCCTTCAAGACAAAAACAATAAATAAAGTATTGCTTTTAGTCTAAAATAAACGTTACCATGTAACAAATATTAATAGGGCTGAAATCAATTTGGGTTAAAGCTTGAATAAAGCTCACTAATTGTTTAAGGTTTATTGCCAAAAAAAATTTGTCTTTAATTTTGATCAACACTAGTGTTTGAGGTGACATTTGTATATTTTTCTTTGGAAAGACAAAATGGGTATGAAATATTTCGATGAATACAGATAAAATTACCACAAATATTCCTACATAAATCCAAGAGTGTGTTTGTTATACATCAATGTCTTTAAACCCAAACCGGACATCGAACCGGATTAAATTAGGTCATTGAGTGATCATTGGTTCAACCGGTTTAACCGTTTTAAAGAAACCGGTTGACCCATATACATATATATATATATATATATGTACAAATGTAAGACAAATACAAGTACAAATGTAAACAAATAACAAATAAAAATAAAATAAAATAAAATAAAATAAATTATAATATCCAAATATATGTATAAATGGAATATAAGACCAAACATTTTTCCGTTTAATTTTTGTAAGAAAATAAAGAAAATTTTGCTTAAAATAAATTGAACCGGGTTATCCTTGAGGGATATGCTAAACTGTGGAGGCACATCAATCCTTGGCAAATATTGAGAAGTATATATCGGTCATCTACACCTAGTGTATACACTTTCTTATAATTTCGTTATTCAAATGTCCTATTTTTTCTTTTATAAAATGGAACACTCATCTTTCTTCCATACACTAAGTGTATGATACTTTTAGTGTAGCATGTGTATTATCTATATCTATATCTATATTTTTTCTATATAAATGTAAATAGCTTTCAAGGTTTCTTGAAAAAATTGATTTGCCAAAATTATCTCACGATAAAGTTACCTTTAAGGGCAATTAAGTAATTGTCTATATTGATTTATTTTTATTTGTTTAATAATATGATAAGTGTCTCTTTGTATTCCAAACTCTTTTTATTTATATTATTCCAATTGTAATTCTATTTTTAATTTTAAAAAAAAATATTCGCTTCATATTAAACTGCATATCGAAAGTTTTCCAACCATATATCATAAGCATATATAAAGACTTCATATAAGAAAATTTTAGCCGTTTAGAGTTGAGTATAATGCAAAAAATATTCATTTATAATATTTTCTGTTACTTTTTCATAACTAAATACATCTACAACAAAAGAAAAAGAGTGTAAATTTGTAGTGGAATGAAGAGAAAAAAAATTAATTCATTTAGTTTGATTCTGAATAAATAGTAGGATAAATATATTTTTTAAACCTTACTTTTGGTTGCAAATATAAAATCATAAATTTATTATCTATCACTCACTAAATTGTGGGATAATATTTTATTTGCAGTGGAGTATATGACATATTTTTTCGTAGGGGAATATAGGAGTTTGCAACCATTGAGAATTTCAGACAAGTTTATACATTTTTCCATAAAAAATATTTAGTTTTAAGATTAGTGAAATATAAATTATTACTAAAAATTTTAAAAAATAATTATTTATTTTCTAAGCTGCGATCATTAATCTTTATCTATGTTTTTAACATGAATTGGATTTAATTATCAATTTATTTATTTTATATACTTTTTGATTAAATAAATTCAATCAAATTATGATGTAAAGCTAAATTTGAAAAAAATATAACATATGAATATATTCAAACAAAAGAAAAAAATTGGCAGAGAGTTACATGTTTGAAATTAACGAAGTTAGATTTTAAATTTCAAGGTGTAGTGAATTAAATAAGGGTAATATTTCTTATTATGTTGATTTAAAAAACAATAAAGATAAAACTCATACACTATTTCTATTATCAAAATTAGCTTACTATGTTGAACTATGCAAAATAAGTATATGATTATTTTTAACTTAAGGTTTGAATATTTGTCAACCACATGATCATATTTAGAAAAATATATATGATAATTTTATTTAAAAATCAATATCCATATTGCTATACTTTTGGGGAAAAAGACAATGACATTTTAAATTCAAATTGGTAGTTATCTATAATATATATCTATGAAAACAAAATGATTAAGATCAATCTCATTTGTTTGCAGTCTAGCTCTTAATCAATAACATGAAGTGTTAGATAATTTTAATATATAATAAAGAGTAAATATTTTTTTATTATTATAGCTTATTTGGTAAGTGAGCTTGCTGCTATTATATCTAATTCCAATTAAGTTGCATTTGAATGGTTGAAAAGAACTTAAACAAGGAATCTGGAAAGGGATGGCAGCGGGATGGGTAGTGTGACCCCGAATTTTAACGTGAGATTCGGTGTTATGTAGTGATTATTTATTCGGCTATGTATCACAAACCTATTATTATTGAAACTCGACTCTATTTTTATTTATTTCTTCCAACGTCAATTACGCATTTCGTATTTTTAGAGCTTAGCAATTTTATATTCTTCCTCTAGTATTAATACTTGATCGAATGACTACTACTTTAGTAATATTAGACCTCCAACAATTTAGGAGTACATTTCAATCCTTATCCTAATATTTCATCTTATTCTATAATTCATCCCAACCAATTTCCCAATCAATTTTTTTTTTTTTTAAAAAAAATTATTTTTTTTATATTTTAAAAAAATTTCGAAAATTACCATAAATGGGGAGGTTGTTTCATATTCTTTTCAAGACCTACAATTATATATGTATATATATATATTTACATATATATATTATTTTTTTTTTCAACTTTTGGTCACATGCTTAAAGGATGGACAAACTTTTCTTTCCACCAAATTCTAATAAATAAAAATACCAACACCATGATTATTATTCCCTCCAACTTTTGGCTCCTTGTCTTAGGGGAATCAATCATTTTTGTTATTTGTTTTCTTTATCTACCAATATTATTCATTTCATAATTATCATAAAAACACAAGACTTGCTTCCATTTTCCTCTCTAAAGGATCAAATTCTTCAAGCATAAGATAAGAATATCTCCATTTCTCCCAACTCTATTTTTCTTCTCCAATCCTCAACCTTATACATTCACCATCTAATAATGTTGAATCCTTCTTGTTGAGGTACTCCTAGAGAAAATTCTTGAAGAATTAGAGACCTAGATTTGACTACAAGCTTGAAGAGGAATTTCAAGATTACATATTATTAAGGTGAGAAAATTATGGTTTTAGTATTTTCTCTTGACAACATGAAGAATTAATTTTTGACTCAAGAATATAAATTTTTGGAGTTTAGGGGCTGACCTACATCATCTCAAGTGGAGGTTAGAGGCTTGAAGGAAAATTTCCATTTTTGAGACTACTTGAAGATATTAAGGTGAGTAGTAACCATTTGGTACTAGTATATTTTCTTTAGACTTGAGACTTTAATTTTAACACCAAAATATGGTTTGGATACCATTTAGGGGCTGATCTTCAAGAGTTTGAGTCAAGAAGTTGATTCAAGGAAGAAGACCACATTTTAGATCAACCCGAGAAACTACTACGAGGTGGGTGGAAAAATCCTTTCAACTTCTAGATGTTTTAAATTGAAAATATGCATGTAGTATTTTGTTATTGAGCACTTGAGATATATATTATGTATTGCATGCTATTTTCTTGTATCAAGTTGGAAAAATTCTCAAGTGTTGCTCAAAAATGTGATTTATCGAAAAATAGGGCATACATGCACATTTTATTGTTATACTTGATGAAATTTTGTATGAGATGGATATGTATATTTATGACTCTTGTAATCTATGTTTTGAATGATTTATAACCTGGAAAAGTCGAGCATAATTGATTAAATTTCGATTTTGGACTTAAAATGCAAAAATGGAAAGTTGGTGGACTTAATTGCAAGAAAATAAAACTTAAGGGACCCCTCTGTAATTTTCGATTTTGGGACTGTACTCAGGTTCAAAAATTATGTTTTACATTTTAATAAAGTTTTAAGAGTTTTTAGATAAATAAAATCAACCCTTAAAAGCCCAAGGACTAGATTGTAAAATTTGAGAAGTTTAAGGGCTAATTTGCAAATTTCGAAACTGTACCAGACCCTAATTTAAAACTTGAAATTTTAACTCTTAAGGGACTGGAAATAACATATTTTAAGTGTATTCCAAAAATCCAAGTGTTTAGAGCTTGGAAAGTAATTTTATAAAACTTGAGGGACCAAATTATAAAAGATTTAACTTGAGGACCCAAATGAAATTTCCAGGACTTATGCAGCCCATGCACCTGGAAATACTAATTTACCTATAACATAATTATATTTTGGACCCAAGGTTCAAATTTCATAACAATTGGACCCCTAAAAGCCTTAAAGGCAATTATTTCAAAATGGGACAAAAATGAGATTTTCAAAGGTTAAGGGACCTATACTTATGACGTTTTAAAACTGTTTTTGTTCCAATATCCCACTAACCTTAGTGACATTTTCCAACTGAAATCACATTAAAAGCCCTTCCGGTTTGTGAGTTCCGATTATTTTAAACTTAGGGCCCGAAATGATAATTTTAACAAATTTGGGGCCAATGTGAGAATTTTATAAAAACTCGACCTCAAAACTTTAAAAACCTGAATCTCTGAACAATTTAGAGAATTTAGGAACTGACCTCATAATTTTTCAAGGTCGGGACATTTATTTATTTAACTTTTAACCCCAAAAGTATTGGTTTTTACAAAGCGGGGCTAATTGTAAGTTTTATTTTAATAAGGACCTAACTCAAATTATTTTCTTTTAAAGAACCAGCCCTGGACCCTCTTACTTTAATATTTAATTAAAATATTTTATTTTCTTAAAAATCCCTTGACTTATCGGATCGTCTTTGACCGATTAATAACCGATCGCGGGCGACTTCCTCGTCTCGCGATTTTGAATCTATAACGGGACCTATGTTCCTCCTAATCCTTAAGATATCGAAGACTACTTATCCTCCCGATAATTATCTTCATCCCAATAACTCCACCAACGCCAAAACTATTTTGTGCAAAATTTGAGAACTTTTCATGAACTGGCTTTAGAATCAATAATACTCGATTCGCTAGTTGACTACCCGAACGCGTGTACTTAATTTCTGCTGAGTCAACTTGGTGTGTCGAGCTCACGTCGGAATGGATACGTCGGGGGATGGAAGGCAGCTCGGCCGCTATTCCACTCTCCGGCCCCATCGCCCTAATCCCGCAATCGAGGGACGGAGTTTGTCGAGGAAGCGGGTCGTAGTACTTGAGGTATAATCATGATTACGCATTTAATCCGAGCCTTGCTAGCTCCAACGTGGATTTTGTCTTTGCCTATGGAGCAATAAGGTGACAGGTCTTGGACCATCATGAACGGGAGTTACAAGGAAGAACGAAGGAATCATTGCCCGATCCACACGATTCGGAGTTGAACGGAACGTTTGGTTGGCGCTACACGATCAAGACGCAACCGCTACTTGTAATGCATGGGTTGGCGCTACACTTGAAGACGCAACCACTAATTGTCTTGCATGGGATTGGCGCTACACTTGACGCAATCCTCCTGCCTGCTTGAATCACCGTGCTGTGTGACCACGAACTATTTCTTAAACTATATAAATATATTACTTAATATATTTATCACGATGCTTATGGCTATGTATGAAAACATGCATCATACCTCACGGCGTTTTCATACAACCGTTTTCTCGCATTAACTATATATATCGCCACACATGCACACGATCACCCCATCCACTGAGATTTTGTCTCATTCCTCCCTGTTTTCTAACCTTTAGATGAAAAGTTCGTTGAAGACATCGAACTCATCAAGATTGAATCCCTATCGGTAATGAGGAGCGACATTTCCTTTTACTTTTATTTGTTGTTGGACTCCTTCATTTTATTTGTTGGATGTAAGTTAATTGGATAATCTTTTGGGTTGTTTTCGGATACCTTGGACTTTAAGATGTAATTTGTACTCGTGTTTATTTTAATTCCATTTGCATTAGACTCTATTTTACTTGGAGTTTTGTATCTTTGGTTTAGGACTGTTGATTTATTTGTTTAAGTGATTGATCGTTGTCGCGTCACGTTTGGGCGTGTGATTATGGTATATCGAGCTCGGCTAGTAAGATGGAAACTTACACCGGTGACCCAGGATAGGACCCTCGGTTTGTGTTGGGTTGTACGGCGACGACCAATTAAGTGTGAAATCGATTTCAATAATGGCATAGAATCGTATTATTGATGTTTATGTTAAGTCGAATTTATACTTGGAGAATCCATAGTCATACTTGATTTGACTTAGTTGACTCTTGGTGACCTTCCTTAGTCATTCTTTCTTGTTCTTCCTTATCTTTTCCTTACATTCGTCTAATCCGCCTTAGTTTTGTTTGACCAGGATAGGTTCCTCTGCCTTGGATTGGGTACCACTACTAGGTGACCTAAGTTGAATCTTGGATGAATATTTGAACTCTTTTGGGCTGTTATATTGTTAAGATATCCAGATATTCCTCTATTTGGACGCTAGGTGATTTAGAAAATCGTGATTTAGAGATTATAATGCACGATATGGTGAGACTCAAGAAAATGAGGATATCTCTTGAGAAATATATGATTTGGATGTGATATATTATGGGATCTAGACACATAATGATATTACTTTGAGAAAATGATAGTAGGGGAATCACTAAGTATATTGATCAATGATAATACCCTTGTGTTATTCATTCTCAAGTACCTGCACAAGCTTAAGTAAGGGAATTTGACTTGTGGTTTAGGTATCACGGATAAGATACATTAAGGATGTGACTATTATACGATCTCGACTAGATGTTACCACTAAATATCCCCTCCCGAGGATAGACGAATTGTTTGATCAACTTCAAGGAGCGACGGTGTACTCAAGTTTGATTTACAACGGGGATATTAAAGATCCGTGAAGAAGCGTTTCCAAAACGGCATTTCGGACAGATATGGACACTACGAGTTTGTAGTGATGCCTTCGATCGACAAACGCACCAGCAACGTTTATAGATCGATGCATCGAGTTTTTCAACCTTATTTGGATCAATTCGTAGTGATATTCATTGATGACATACTCGTATACACTAAGTCTAGAGAAGAGCATGAACGTCATCTAAAATTTATTTTGGAGACACTACGAGAGCACAAGTTGTATGCCAAATTGACAAGTGCGAATTTTGGCTTAGTGAAGTCGCATTCTTGGGACACATAGTATCCGGCATTGGGATCGCCGTAGATCCTTGAAGGTACAAACGGTGGTTGAATGGAAACAACCAGAGTGCAGAACGAGGAGATCGAAGTTTCTTAGATGGATGGATATTATCGAAGATTTATCCGAATTTCTTCAAGATAATAGGACCACTCACTCGACTAACCTGAAGCAAGTCAAGTTTGAGTGGAATGACAAGTGTGAGACTAGTTTCCAAGAGAAGAAACGACTTACTACGGCTCAGTCTAGCCCTTCCAAAGGGAACAAAAACTTTGTCGTCTCTGGTGATGCATCAAAGGAAGGACTAGGAGCGAGTGCTCATGTAGGAAGGAAAGGTCATTGCTTATGCATCACGGAAACTCAAGCCGTATGAAACCAATTACCCAACGCATGACTTGGAATTGGCAAAGCAATAGTGTTTGCGTTAAAGAAATGGAGGCACTATCTCTACGGAGCAACATTCACGGTTTACGGATCATAAGAGCCTAAAGTATCTATTCTCTCGAGAAAGATCTCAATTTGAGACAACGAAGATGGATGGAGTTAATAGAAGACTATCACTTTGATATTCAATACCATCCCCGGGAAAGCTAATGTAGTAGGCGCGCTTGAGCGAAAGGCGAGTTTAGCCAGACTAATGATTCGAGAGTGGAAATCATTAGAAGAGTTGAGCACTTGGAATCCGACAAGAACCAATACTCAAATTTTGTGTGCTAACATTTCGGTTAAACCCGACTCATCGAACGAGATCAAAGCAAAGACAAGAGACGGATGTGCAACTTCAAAGACTGAAAGAGAAGATACTTAAAGGAGAAGGATCAGAATTCTCGGTACATGAAGATGGGATTATCAGATTTCGGAATCGAGTTTGTGTACCGAGTGACGAGCAGATTAGGAACAGAATTCTAGCAGAAGCACACCGTTCGAAATACACTATACACCCTGGAGGAAACAAGATGTATAAGGACTTGAAACGACATTTCTGGTGGGTGAATATGAAGAACCAAGTAGCAGAGTTCATTGCGAGATGTTTGACTTGTCAACGAATAAAAGCAGAACACCAACGACCATCTGGTTTATTACAACCGTTGAGAATTCCCGAGTGAAAATGGGAACACATAACGATGGACTTCGTGACGGATCTACCAAGGACTAGACGAGGCGATGATGCTATATGGGTAGTCGTAGACCGACTCACGAAATATGCACACTTCCTACCCATGAAAAAACCGACAGCGACTTGCGAAACTTGCGCAGATTTATATCCGAGAGATCATTCGATTTGCATGGAGTGCGTCGACATAGTGTCGAGGCAGAGACCGAGATTTGTCTCCATTCGGAAATGCTTACATGAGGAATGGGTACCTCGCTAAGTTTCAAAGACAAAGAAGACATCCACAAACCGATGGCCGATCTGAGCGAACAATTCAAACCCTGGAAGACATCTTTGCGAGCATGCACGTTGACTTCCAAGGAAGTTGGGATTCGTATTTTACCATTCGGGCTGAGTTCGCTTTATAATAACAGCCTATCGGCCACAATTGGGATGGCACCCTACGAAGCCTTGTGCGGGCGAAAGTGTAGATCTCCACTACATCGGGAGATTGATGACCAATGGACTCCAAAAGAGAAACGAAAGTCGCCTCGATTCCAAAGGTCGACTTAGTTCGGGAGGCCATGGAGAAGGTCAAGTTGATTAAGGAACGGATCCGCACGCTCAGAGCCGCCAAAAGAGTTACGCAGACAAGAGGAGAAAGGACTTGGAATTTGAAGTAGGAGATGAAGTATTCCTCGGTGTCTCCACGGAAAGGATTGATCAATCCAAAGAAAGGAGGCAAGTTGAGTCCGAGATATGTTGGACCTTACAAGATTTTGCGGAGGATCGGGAAGTTAGCCTACCGACTTGAGTTACAGAAGCAAAGACGCGGGAATGCACGATGTATTCCATGTATCGAGATTGAAAAGGTATCAACCAGATCCTGAGCACATCATCACTCGTGATGCTCCTCATCTAATGGAAAATTTATCTTACACCGATAAACCAATCAGAATCATTGACGGCCCAGTACGTCGGTTGCGAAGCATGCAGAGAGATTCCAATGGTTAAAGTTGTATGGCGGAATCACAACCTGAGCGAAGACGCAACGTGGGAGATGGAAGAAGACATGAGGAATCAATATCCAGAATTTTTCTAAAGAGAATTTGGGGACCAAATTCTTTTAAGGAGGGGTGAATGTGAGACCCCAAATTTTAACGTGAGATTCGGTGTTATGTAGTGATTATTTATTCGGCTATGTATCACAAACCTATTATTAATGAAACTTGACTCTATTTTTATTTATTTTTTCCAACGTCAATTACACATTTCGTATTTTTAGAGCTTAGCAATTTTATATTCTTCCTCTAGTATTAATACTTGATCGAATGACTACTACTTTAGGAATATTAGACCTCCAACAATTTAGGAGTACATTCCAATCCTTATCATAATATTTCATCTTATTCTATAATTCATACCAACCAATTTCCCAATCAATTTTTTTTAAAAAAAAAAATATTTTTTTTTTATATTTTTAAAAAATTTCGAAAATTACCATAAATGGGGAGGTTGTTTCATATTCTTTTCAAGACCTACAATTATATATATATATATATATATTTACATATATATATTATTTTTTTTTCAACTTTTGGTCACATGCTTAAATGATGGACAAACTTTTCTTTCCACCAAATTCTAATAAATAAAAATACCAACACCATGATTATTATTCCCTCCAACTTTTGGCTCCTTGTCTTAGGGAATCAATCATTTTTGTTATTTTTTTCTTTATCTACCAATATTATTCATTTCATAATTATCATAAAAACACAAGACTTGCTTCCATTTTCCTCTCTAAAGGATCAAATTCTTCAAGCATAAGGTAAGAATATCTTCATTTCTCCCAACTCTATTTTTCTTCTCCAATCCTCAACCTTATACCTTCACCATGTAATAATGTTGAATCCTTCTTGTTGAGGTACTCCTAGAGAAAATTCTTGAAGAATTAGAGACCTAGATTTGACTACAAGCTTGAAGAGGAAGTTCAAGATTACATATTATTAAGGTGAGAAAATTATGGTTTTAGTATTTTTCTCTTGACAACATGAAGAATTAATTTTTGACTCAAGAATATAAATTTTTGGAGTTTAGGGGCTAACCTACATCATCTCAAGTGGAGGTTAGAGGCTTGAAGGAAAATTTCCATTTTTGAGACTACTTGAAGATATTAAGGTGAGTAGTAACCATTTGGTACTAGTATATTTTCTTTAGACTTGAGACTTTAATTTTAACACCAAAATATGGTTTGGATACCATTTAGGGGCTGATCTTCAAGAGTTTGAGTCAAGAAGTTGATTCAAGGAAGAAGACCACATTTTAGATCAACCCGAGAAACTACTACGAGGTGGGTGGAAAAATCCTTTCAACTTCTAGGTGTTTTAAATTGAAAATATGCATGTAGTATTTTGTTATTGAGCACTTGAGATATATATTATGTATTGCATGCTATTTTCTTGTATCAAGTTGGAAAAATTCTCAAGTGTTGCTCAAAAATGTGATTTATCGAAAAATAGGGCATACATGCACATTTTATTGTTATACTTGATGAAATTTTGTATGAGATGGATATGTATATTTATGACTCTTGTAATCTATGTTTTGAATGATTTATAACCTGGAAAAGTCGAGCATAATTGATTAAATTTCGATTTTTGGACTTAAAATGCAAAAATGGAAAGTCGGTGGACTTAATTGCAAGAAAATAAAACTTAAGGGACCCCTCTGTAATTTTCGATTTTTGGGACTGTACTCAGGTTCAAAAATTATGTTTTGACATTTTAATAAAATTTTAAGAGTTTTTAGATAAATAAAATCAACCCTTAAAGCCCAAGGACTAGATTGTAAAATTTGAGAAGTTTAAGGGCTAATTTGCAAATTTCGAAACTGTACCAGACCCTAATTTAAAACTTGAAATTTTAACTCTTAAGGGACTGGAAATAACATATTTTAAGTGTATTCCAAAAATCCAAGTGTTTAGAGCTTGGAAAGTAATTTTATAAAACTTGAGGGACCAAATTGTAAAAGATTTAACTTGAGGACCCAAATGAAATTTCCAGGACTTATGCAGCCCATGCACCTGGAAATACTAATTTACCTATAACATAATTATATTTTGGACCCAAGGTTCAAATTTCATAACAATTGGACCCCTAAAAGCCTTAAAGGCAATTATTTCAAAATGGGACAAAAATGAGATTTTCAAAGGTTAAGGGACCTATACTTATGACGTTTTAAAACTGTTTTTGTTCCAATATCCCACTAACCTTAGTGACATTTTCCAACTGGAATCACATTAAAAGCTCTTTCGGTTTGTGAGTTCCGATTATTTTAAACTTAGGGCCCGAAATGACAATTTTAACAAATTTGGGGCCAATGTGAGAATTTTATAAAAACTCGACCTCAAAACTTTAAAAACCTGAATCTCTGAACAATTTAGAGAATTTAGGAACTGACCTCATAATTTTTCAAGGTCGGGACATTTATTTATTTAACCTTTAACCCCAAAAGTATTGGTTTTTACAAAGCGGGGCTAATTGTAAATTTTATTTTAATAAGGACCTAACTCAAATTATTTTCTTTTAAAGAAACAGCCCTGGACCCTCTTACTTTATTATTTAATTAAAATATTTTATTTTCTTAAAAATCCCTTGACTTATCGGATCGTCTTGACCGATTAATAACCGATCACGGGGCGACTTCCTTGTCTCGCGATTTCGAATCTATAACGGGACCTATGTTCCTCCTAATCCTTAAGATATCGAAGACTACTTATCCTCCCAATAATTATCTTCATCCCAATAACTCCACCAATGCCAAAACTATTTTGTGCAAAATTTGAGAACTTTTCATGAACTGCTTCCCGAATCAATAATACTCGACTGCCTGGTTGACTACCCGAAGCGTGTACTTAATTTTTCGCCCGAGTCAACTTGGTGTGTCGAGCTCCGCGATCGGAATGGATACGTCGGGGGATGGAAGGCAGCTCGGCTGCTATTCCACTCTCCGGCCCCATCGCCCTAATCCCGCAACCGAGGGACGGAGTTTGTCTAAGGGAAGCGGGTCGTAGTATTTTGAGGTATAATCATGATTATGACGAATCCGAGTCTTGCTAGCTCCAACGTGGATTTTGTCTTTGCCTATGGAGCAATAAGGTGACAGTCTTGGACCATCATGAACGGGAGTTACAAGGAAGAACGAAGGAATCGCTGTTCGATCCACACGATTCCGGAGTTGAACGAACGTTTGGTTGGCGCTACACTTCAAGACGCAACCGCTACTTGTAATGCATGGGTTGGCGCTACACTTGAGACGCAACCACTAATTGTCTTACATGGGATTGGCGCTACACTTGAAGACGCAATCCTCCCGTTTGCTTGAATCATCGTGCTGTGTGACCACGAACTATTTCTTAAACTATATAAATATATTACTTAATATATTTATCACGGTCTTTATGGGCTATGTATGAAAACATGCATCATACCTCACGCGTTTTCATACAACCGTTTTCTCGCATTAACTATATATATCGCCACACATGCACACGATCACCCCATCCACTGAGATTTCTGTCTCATTCCCTCCTGTTTTCTAACCTTTAGATGAAAAGTTCCAAGACATCGAACCTACTGCAGATTGAATCCCTATCAGTAATGAGGAGCGACATTTCCTTTTACTTTTATTTGTTGTTGGGCTCCTTCATTTTATTTCTGTTGGACTGTAAGTTAATTCAGATAATCTTTTGGGTTGTTTTCGGATACCGCCAGACTTTAAGATGTAATTTATACTCGTGTTTATTTTAATTCCGCTGCATTAGACTCTATTTTACTTGGAGTTTTGTATCTTTGGTTTAGACTGTTGATTTATTTCTGTTTAAGTGATTGATCGTTGTCGCGTCACGTTTGGGGCGTGACAGGTAGACGCGGGTACCCGCCGCCCAAACTCATGAATAGTATTTTTCGAATTTGGGACGGGTATAAAATGAGAAATTACTACCCATTTATATACAGGCAGGGTATGATTTTACCCTTCGGATACCCACCACAACCCAAACCCAATTATTCCTTAGTAACTTCCATTTTTTTTCATCTGACATTATACATTTCTTCATAGAAACCCAACATAAATTTTTATTTTGTACAAAGAACTAGATATAAAATTATTATTTATTTTGAATATGTGATCATATCAACTCTGTTTTATCTTTGCCAAGTTTGATAAAACTATATGTTTGATGGTGTAGTTTTATAAATTAAATGATGTACTAATGTTGATTCTACAGTTTTAAGGAATGTATTGGTTTCGTTTGTATTTATGTGATGCTTTTAATTTAGTTTATGAATGATGATAGTCTGTAATGACTTACAAATTTAAAATAATTAATTGTTATATTTATTAAAAATTTAATATATTAGCATTTTCTTAGATAATAATTAGTTTTTGGTATAGTGTCTATTTAATGGTTATCTAAATATTCCTATAATTATAATTTTTTATATAAATGAATGGGTTTTAGGCGGGTACAGGTAGTATGCGGGTATCGTGAAATTGATTTGGGATGGGTACGGGTAATATATGTAGTTTCTTAACGGGGTTTGGGACGGGTATGTGTAGTATAAATATTATAGGGTTCGGGTATGGATAACCTTAAATTGGTGAGTACCCTACCCATTGCCATCTATATTTGGATAAAATAATAAGGATATATATACTTACAGTAAAATAAAAAATAAAAAAAGTTAACTGTATAAGCTTTGATGTTACATAATGTTATTAGTTTTAAGATAAGCAAAATGTAAGTTGCTATAAAATTATATTAAAGATATATATTGGTATGTAAGCTAAAGTCGCACGATTAAATATTTAATTATTTATTATTATACTTGTGTCGAAAAGTATTCTTAATTTACTAAAATTTACAAAAGTATTATTTAACAAGTGGGGTTCAACATTTTTAGCAATTTATTTAACAATATGGACTAACAAGTCAATTAGAAACTGATCATCTAGTACATAATTGAAGAATATACTCGCTTTAATTTAATCTAAGAAAAATATTTGTATCTAATTAATAACCTTTTAAAAGAAAAAATAGATTAACATTACAAAATAAAAACAAACACAAATAGTTACTTCAACAAGTTCACCCAAAAAGAAAGAATTAAAGAAAAAAAAAGGACAATTATTATTTCACTATATTTTAACACAATAATGATGATTATATAATAAAGTGAAGAAAATAAATAAAAGGACGAAATTTGTAATGCTCGATGCACTTCTTTCATGATGTAAACTAAACAAAACAATATATTGAGATAATAAATAAGAGACTAAATTACAATAAAGAATGGAGCACAAAAGAATAAAAAAATATTAATAGGAACTAATATTATAGGGGGGGAAAATTGTGAAAAAATGGTGAGGAGAGATAGAAGAATTAATGTGTATAATCTTATATAAAAAATAAAACGTCTTGGTTGGATTGTTGTAAAACTTAAATAGAAATCAATTCAATATATAAAAATAAATAAATAAATAAAATGGAAGAAGGTCATATGACATGATTATAAAAGCAAATACATAATGACTTTCAATTGGAATTGGGGGCGAGTTTTGTAAGAAAAAAGGGAGTTGGGGTGGGTTTAGGCGGCGGGGGCAGCCCCCCTTTATACGTGGCTTCTCCACTGGTTAAAAATTTAACAATCATATCAATAATATTATACATGTACTCGCAATACGTAATTATCTTGTGCAGTATATTAACTAATTTCATTTATAGGATATGTATTATTGTTTTAAAGGAATTGTTGATCAAGTGGAAAACAAATCGTACATCTTCATTATATGATTGTTTTAAAAAAAATACATCAATTTTTAAAAATAAAGAAAATGTCGCTTGCAATAAATATAATGAGGAAGATATTGAAACAATAACAATGTATTACTCATATATCACGTAATTAAATATTTTATTCATCCATCACATACTAATCATTATTTCATGAATTTTACATATAACATATTGTTGAATTTCGTACAATGCGCTTTCATTATAATATTTGAGGAGGTACGACTATATATATCGGATATCAAATAAGTGATTATTTAACATAGATTGAATATATAAGAATATCATATTAAGATGATTTATTTTTCTTAATATTTTTCACTTCCCCTTTTTGTTGATGTATAGTTTGTATAGTTGATGAAAATGGATCGTGGTTCAGCCACTTTCTTTTAATTTTTTGACCATTTTCAATTATAATTAATTTTTTTTATCTTTATTTCTAATTATATATAAATATTTAATTCAACTAGGGAGAAGTAGAACATAATTAGTCAAAATATTATTGGGAGCTAAACTTCAAAATAATAAAAGGAATTTCAATTTCTCATCGCTATTAGCAATAATACACATGTGGTGAATGGAAAAATGAATGTTGTAGCTGAGCCGACTCAAGATAACACCCATTTCAAAGATGAAGAAAATGAGGAAGACATCATATGTTAATCAGTCATGTTTGAGCTAAGAATGCTTTAAAAACGAATTTGCAAATAAATCTCAAAGTCGAGTATGAAGAAAAATGAGAACAAAAAATAAAACAAGAGATAAATTGATACAAAATAAGTTTGTGGAAATCAATTTTTTTTTTAACTTATATTACTCTTGAGTTTTCATGTCAACTGTACTTTACCTAATGAAAATATCATTTATGTATAGCGCTTTTGAGTCCAAAAAATCATAACCATATTTCATTTATCTACTAAGAAGTTTAATTTTAATCTAGCAAATTTAATTTTATCATCAAAACACGTGAGCGGAATCTACTAGGAATAAAAATAATTTCAACTTTACGATTTGTTTTCAATTAAATTAACAAAATTATTTGGATCATGAGTATAACCGTTAGGTGTGACTTTTGCTGTATATGAAGAGTATAGTTTAAGTGCAAGTCAGAGCTGAATAATATTCTGATCGACGTGTATATGTTTTCTTGTTTTGGCTTTTGTTTGATTGTCTTTATTTTTTGGTCTCATTTATGTGTTTATTTTTCAATTCTTGACTACAAGGTGGTTTTTGTGTTTCGTGTGGGATCTTTTCAGGGAAAATGCATAAAATTCCCCTGCGTTTTAGCAAAGTTGTGAAAAATCGCATGGTATTGTTTAAAAGAAAATAAAAATATGAAAACTCGTGCAATTTTGAATTTTGATTAGAAGTTCTTATATCATTAAAGTTAGTGGTTCGCACATTGGAAATATTACAAATAATCTGTTTTCTTCCTCTGGAATTACTATACTAAAGCAATATTATTCGTTAATTTCTCTTTGGATCCATTTACATTTAAAGAAAATGCAATGCCTAGTTCCAGTACAAAATTTAGAAAACCTTATTGAAAAATTAAAAATACATTTAAACCTTTTAATTTTTTAATTTAATACAAAGTAATAGTTTGACTTGGAAAACCCATTTCCACTTGTATACATTAAAATGGCAATTATTCTCCAAAAAAAAAAAAAATTAGGCAATACACTTTACTCCCTTATAAGTTCAGAGGGAAGAACATGTAACACTAATATGCTCTTAAGATATAACTAGACGAGACTCCAGTGTAGTGCACGAATTGTATAAGGCTTCTGTTTTGTATTGTGACACGTGTATTTTTCGAATAATTCTAAGAATTTTATCTTTTTTATGTTGTAATAATATTAAAGTAAAATCAAACAATGAGCGGAAAATACTGTTTAAATTTTAATGTTTATATAATGGAGTCTAAAAGTAATAATCATACCTCAAAACCTGAAAAACGCATTCCAGCCTATATATTTTTGTTCAATTTTCAAAAATGGGTTTCTCATAAAAATGCACAAGTCGCATTATAATTGTTCATTGCATTTTAATCATGTTTATATTCTTAATAAGTATGGTTATTGCTAATTTAAAGTAGTAAATCAGATGCATTTGTTTTCAAAAGTTTTTCGTATATGTAAATTGGGAATAAAGATCTTACATTATTTGATTGTGTAACAATAAATGGAAAGTTAACATATACATGTATAGAAGAACTAAATAGAGTAATTATGTAACTATGAGAAACCAACATAATTTTGGTAATATTATTGATCTTAGTAGATTTATTTTTCTGGGGATATTGTCATTTTTTTTTAGATTTTGTGCCGTGTAACTTGTTTATTCAAGTTAAGCCAATTTTTAGTTTTTCAATTTTTGGTATACCAATTTGAATTGTATTATTTGAATTTTTAAAATTTCCACATTTAGTATTTGAGTCCAAATGTATTATGGTTATACTTTCTAAGCAAGAACTATAATTTATTAAGAAAATACATAAAATAATTATTGAATGTGTTAAAAAATACAAAATAGAGAATTATTAAATTCTTACTCACTTTATGCTCAAAATCCTTACCATTTATAAATTTATCAAGTATTGCGAAAATTAATTTGTCAAAATATAATGATATCCTAATTTCAACATTTTTCATTTTTGTGTCATGAATTATATTATTCACGTTTTAAAGTCAATTTTTAAATATTTAAATCTTGTTGAACAACATTGTCTTGTAATATTTGGAATTTTTAATTATTTTTTCTATTTTGAACTTTTCATAATTAGTGTTTTAGATATTTACTTATACTTGCTCAACAAGAATTATAATATTATTAAGAAAATAAACAAAATAATTATATGAACACAAAAACTTGTTTGAGACGATCTCATGGATTATATCCATGAACATTTACGAAATAGGTAATTGTTGAATTATGATTCACGTACATTTTGCTGAAAATCTTACCATTTATACATTAATCAAATGCTGGGACAATCATATTATTGAAAATAATAATATACTAATTTCACATTTTTAACTTGTTCACCAAAATTCACCCAAATTATAAAAATCGGATTTACTGAACAAAATATTTATATTTTTTTAAATTAAGAAGCATAATTTAGCTAAAGAAAAAATACATGTTTTCTACATAATTAAGTTATCATTTCTTATCAAACAACATTTTTTAAAGCAATGTTTCAATAATTTTTAGGTTTAGAAACCAAAAATAAACATGTTCTCAAACCCAAAATAGATCATTTATGGCTTCCATTTAGTTTCTTATTAATTATATTCCAAATTATTGGAAAGACATTTAATTCTGAATTATATAAAAAAAAAGTTTGCGATGTAATTTTTTATTGTTATATTTATTTTTCATTATTTGTACATCTCCAAATTTACCTCATGCACATTAAACATACCCACAACAAATTCTTTTAAATAATTGGGGGAAAATAGGGGAAAGAAAAGAACACGCACACATACTCACATGACATTGAACTCAGGTCAATCACCCTGACAATACAAGCTTTATCACTGAAACACAATGCAAATCTCTACCAAAAAACAAGTTATATACAACGGTAATATGATTGTAATTTGATTTGTTATTAATTATTTCCAAAATATTGAAAACAAAATTTAATCTGAATTATAGAAAACAAATTTGCAATTTTTAATAACCAAATTTATGGGCTGGAATAAAAAAGTAACAAAATAATATAAATCTTACCAAATCTTTTGAAACCAAATTTATGGGTTGAAAAAGAGGACAAATTTTTAGTTGTTATTAATTTTACCCAAATACAGAAACAATAACTTTGGTAAAAAAGAATTCTCAGAATTATACTAAATCTACAAATGTAAATAATCACATCTAAAAAAATGTAAATAATCAGTAGTAAATGTTGAATTTATGTACCAAACTTTACTAAACTTTGTCATTATTATATAAGCGTTAAATGGTTTTACTGGGAGAACAAATATATGCTTTTAATGTTCTCATGGAAATGAACAACAAACCACATTATTCTTCCAAAGAAAATCACGTTGAAAAATAGAGAAGCCAGACCGGGATTGGATTGGGCCACATTTCTTGTGGTCCAAACCAAACTAAACAGTACAAGTGCATTTTTGATCAAGTAATTCAGGCTTGTCGAGCTCCGGATTAGGCCAAATTAGGCCCAACTTTTTCCAAGTCGCTAAAAATAAACCGAATCAAACCATATATACGGTCTGGTTGGGCCATATCGATTTTGTCGGCTCTATTGAAAAGAACACCGCATTCTTTCAAACAGTTACATTATTATTTATATTATTAAAATATATTGATAGAACATCCTGTTTATTACAAAACCTCCCACTTTGCCTAATTCCTAAACAACGCCCATATATCCTCATTCTTTTTTATTTGACCAAACCCAAAAAAACCAAAACAAAATTATATATATAAAAGAAGTCAACATCTCTAATAATTGATCCGATCCCACTAACTCACACTCAGTTTGTAATCCCATGAAAAAGCTTCTCAGTTTGATCAGCTGTTGTGGGGTCCATCTCCACAGCAATTTTGTTCAGGTAAAAGCTATGGCCCACTCCATTGCTCACAAACAGCTCCACTTCTTTCTTGGCCCTTTTCATGGCCTCATACAACTCCATTTCCGTATCCTTTATCACAATGTTGTGTTTTGTATGTATGTTAATGTTATTAAGGAAAATGAAGCTTGAAACTTTGAATATTTTTTTATTTTTAAGATTATACTTAGAAATATATGTGCAATGGAGATTAAATAAATTGGTATATGGGGATCAATTTATAGTGGGTTGTAATGCTAAGTGATATTGAGGTTAGGTCAATGAGAATAAAAAAAGGAGGAGAAATTGATTGGTAGGGAGAATGAAATTTCATGTACATTTATTTCTTCATGTTTGATAAAGTAGTGGAAATTGGTTTGTTTTCAATTCGGATTCAATTTCGTGCATATTTCACAGAAATTGCCCTATTACTTGTTGATTGTGGCCGTAGTGAAGTAGTAAGTAGTATCACTAATCACCGTTGAGAGGTCAATTTGAAACCAAAATAAATTTAAAAATAAAATCTTATTTTGAGACATTTAACAATAATATTTCACTTTTTATTGTTTGTTGTTTTTATATTATATTAAATTCGATCTAGATATAAGTATATAATTTAACTGTGTAATCATCTATATATTGGTCCTTTTAAAAATCAAAAGATTACAACATCGAAATATATTAATATACACGTATGTCCATTATTAGAGGGTTTTTTTTTCTTTATAAAATATTTTGAACAAGTAAGGAGAATAGAACTCGAAAGCTTGTTTCATATGAAACAATATTCTTAGAATAATGACTTCAAACATGGTCGGGATTCAATATAAGTTTGTGACCACACATATTAAGTTTTGGCTATAATGTAAATCAACACTGGGAAAAAATTTACTAGTCAATGTCGGATATAAAGACCAAAAAATTAGAATTATGTCACATCAGACAAGTACTAACATCAAATTTGTTTAGTACTATTTGGTTTGAAGATGAAAGGTCTGAGTAAAAGACCGATCGACAAATTAATTGTAATTAATTAATATTGATTAGTTAATGCATGTGTTTCAGGGGTAAAGACACGATAGACCAATTTCATAAGGTATACAATCTGAGACGGAGCCAAGGGGGTTGGCGACGGCCCCTTCAATGTTATTTTTTTAAATAATTAATATAATTTTTCTGTATAAAATTCTTAAATTTTAAAATGTCGACCCCTCTGAAAAAAATAATAAAAAAGAAATCTCTTTTTCCATTAGATTTAAGAAAAAATAAATTTCGGCCCCTAAACTTCATTTTCTAGTTCCGTCCTGTATACAATTATACATAGACTAAATTGGGTCTACTATAGTGCTCTTGTTAAACCCATGAAATCCCTGAGAGCCAAAACCCACTAAGACCCTCATATCGTGCTATATATATTAGAGTCTTTATTATTAAAAATATCATTTAATTAAATATTGAAATGCTCTTTAGTTATCTAGTTTATATGTATTTATCTTAAATTGACTTGAAAGATCAAAGGCAGACGCCCGAGTCAACCCATGACATCCCTATTAACTTTTTGTGACGCAAGAAATAACTCAACAATTCAATTTCATCGAAAGTACATCCAGAAGAGTGATACTAATAGATGACTTAGTGAATTGGTTTCGCTGCAAAGCAACAGTGTATTAACATACATAACGTTCTTACACCTTATGGCAAGATTGATGTGCAATGTAGCAATTTTGATTGTTGAAACAAGATCTACTAAGTGTATGTTTGGGAGCATTTATGCAAATGTTCATTTAGAAAATTGACTTTTATAGAATGGACTTTTCAAAAAGCCTCAAATTTCTTACTTCTCTATAATAGATTTTTTTTGGAGGAGTGGCTTACCCAAAAGTCCATTCTAAATTAACCACCAAATATCAATTATTATTGAAATGGATTTTTAAATCTAAAAGTTCATCTCAAAAAGTGCTCCAAACAAGCAAGTATTTTATTAGAAGTCCGTTTTACTTGATAGAAATGTATTAAGTTATAATATCATCATTAAAAATTTAAAATCATACTTGTTATATGTAGGTGATATTAGTCAAATTTTATAATATATATACACATTAATATTGCAACTTGTTTTGCCAGCAAAATACTAACTCTAGTTAAATAGTGTAACATCCCGTTTTCACAATAAAACATAACTTATAAAGTGATTGTGCGATTTATAATAAAACGTAAATATTCCAAAGATCATTTACCATTTAAAATGATAATATAAAAAAAGTTGCTAGATAAAAATTCCAAGAGTTATTCCAGAAACAAATTTTCAATACTAAACATTAGAAATATTCATCGATGAAAAATATAAAAAAAATAAAGTTTATTATTCAAATTTTTATTATTCGGGTCACCGCCTCCACGTGTCCCGCCAACTCCATCGTTCATCTGAAATAGAAATATATTTTGGGGTGAGCATTCAACGGCTCAGTAGGGGCGAATTTGTCCAAGCTAAATACACAATACATATCACAAAATAACATCTTAACATTTAAAAATTGTAATTGTAGCTATGGCATTGAAACATGGCTCGCACTGCCGGGATTTCACCGGAGGGAACTTTTATGCCCCGGACCTTTGTATGGTCCCACACGACCATGAGCAGAACAATTTGCAAATCTTTTAATATGAAAACAAACAGCAGGTGAACTAGACAACATAGACTTAATCTTGGAAGCCCATCTTTGAACATAACCTCTCGTCCCCCTGGGATCGGCCACTGCTTGGACATATAACAGGGAATCTGACGCTACAAGTTGAGGAAAAAATCCACTTAGCTGAGCTCGCTTCAAACCTTCACATAATGCCCTTAACTCCGCTTCCAACACGCTAATAGGGTGATCGATCCACTTGTCAAAGGCCATCATCAGTTTTCCCTGAGAATCTCTAACAACACCCCCAATACCGAAACACCCTCTTGCCTCGTTAACACAAGCGTCAACATCCAATCTCAATTTACCCCATGGCAGAGGGATCCATTTAGAAGGAGATTCCACAGAATCAATATCCTTCTTCACCAACTGATTTTTTCGAGCTTTTTGGAAACACTCTAGAAGGACCTCTGTATGCTGCACCTTTTTACATCCCTGGATATCCCCATCGCTGTGAATAACACGTTGTCTCTCTTTCCACCACAACCTGAAAAACAGAGCAAACTCTTCGAACTCATTTTTTTGAGAGATTCTGTTATATTGCAAAGAGATTATCTATTATACAGAAGACTTGAAAACTGATCTTGTAACTAGTCCAGTTCTGTGTCAATCTGATAAAATTGAATAATAATAAAGACAGGGGCACAAGGTAGGCTCATTTGTTAGATCATCTTTGCCAAATGGAATTGTATAATCATCTGCAAGCAAGTTTGATAACAAAATACAGGCATCTTTTGCCAAAATATACTTTCATTACTGCGGACATCTTCTACATTAGCAAAATATGTTGCAAGACTATGTGAGGGAAGGTTACATATATGAGTTAAAAATTAATACTCTTTCCAACTAAATAGGAACTACATAGGAAATCAAGACTCTGCAAGACAAGATAACAAAAAAGAAACTGCATTGGATGTTGTTTATGCATTAGGTATACCACCGCTTCCATCATTGGATTTCTTGTAACGGCCTTCAAGTGTGGAATTATGCACACGAAGCCCCTCGAGTCGTTGTGACTTGATCAGTTGTTGATGTCAAGTGAAGTTCAACAAAAAATTAGAGATGTACTTAATAAGATCAAAAACAATTTTGCTCAATTAAGTACACAACCTGTAGTAAATGTGTTAAGCCCATTTCATTGGTCTTTTCTTGAATAATAAGGAGCAAAACTAAGTGGTTGATTAACTTCTGGATTTAAAATCTACAATTACAGAATACAAAAATCTTTATCATTATAATATAACACGATTTTTTTAAAACAGATATTGCACCCCATAATACTAGTATACCTGAGAAGATTGGAATGAAGATCCTTGAGTTGGATGTGTGATGCTAAAATTAGTTTTACCAGCTTGACACCCCTGATTTGATTAAAAATGGAAGTATGAGAGAAATTACAGAAAAATATTTTCTTCTACTCTTGATAAAATATTTTTTTTCACAATAGAATTTGGTCCAAGAGTTGGTCTCACAATTTGTCTATTCTCCAAGTTTGTATCAACTTCTTCAATCAACTTGAGAATACCATCCTTCGCAATTCTGAATGTCTCAGCAGTTAATGCAGCTCGTGTTGCTAATTGGTTATTCAAACCACATAGTTCTTTGTGAACTCCAATCAATTTTTTTTCCTCATTTTCATCCATAGATTCTGAAAGTTCTACACTAACTCTTGAAAGCTGCCCTTCAATAATATTTTTTTTGGCTTTCTTGGTCCATCTTTTTTTAATATACAAATCAAGAATCTTGACAATAGTTTTTAAAGAAAGCACTTTGAGAGCATGTGAGCATAAAATTCCAGCAAACTCAAATTTTTTGCAACTACATGAAACTTCATTTTGTGAAGAAACATACATTACAGTGTGCTGATAATTCTTCTAAAATGGGATAACCTTATATTCACAAGTTTCTCCATTCTCACCAAATAATTCAACTTTAGAATCATAAGCCCTATGTAGCTCACCTTGAAATAATTCAAAGACTTAATGTGTATAAATGGTAGCCATATGCTTTAAAATTAGAACTAGAAAAGAAACTACTGGCGTACTCTGGCTTGTTCTTAACTCTGCTTTCAACTCTTGATAACGACGATCATTGACCAATCTATCAAAGTGATGGAAAAATTGCAACAAATTATATTTGTAACTCACATATCGTTTAAGAACACTGTCCATACTCTCACTACGTTGAGTAGTTATCAAATCTGTACAAAATGCTTGTCGTCCATAAACTAATGCCCATTTTTCTCTTATTTTAAATAACCTTTCTAACCACTCATTAGTTTGAAGTCCATATTTTTCTAACATTTCCTGCCATGCACACGAAAACTCTTCTTCTTCCTCATAATCATAAACACAAGAGCTGAAGTCTCTGGAAAAATTTGTAAAGTTGGCAAAAACACTACTTAAATGGATTGCAATATTTTGGTAAATATGCCATATGCATAAGCGATGACAAGTGTCAGGCCATTTTATTGCTAAAGCCTTTGCCATTGTAGCATCTTGATCTGTTAGAATGGTTAGAGATCTTTTCCCAGACATAGCTCTAGCAAAAGTATCAAACAACCACTCAAATGTTGGTGTAGTTTCATCGTACAATAATGCTGCCCTAAAGACAATAGTTTGTTTGTGGTTATTTATACCAATGAATAGGCCAAATGGTCGACCCTCTTTATTTTTTCTATAAGTTGTATCAAAGCAAACCACATCACCAAAATGAGTATAATCGGCCACCATTTGTGAATCAACCCAGATTATGTTAGCTATCAAATCATCCTCATCAACCTGAATTGCGTAAAAGAAATTCAGCAAGTATTCTAGTACTCCACCAGTGTCGCCAAGCTTCATTTCCCTAGTTCTCTTTGAACGCAAATAGTTTTTGTAATCTTCAAAAACAAAACCAATATTCTCACGTCCACCCATTTGTTTTACCAATAAGGTGAAACATGCTCTTGGTGCTATTCCTGAATAATCAATATCATCTGCTAGTGAGGCTTGTACAACTATTATTGATCTATGGGATCTCAAGAAAAGAGTCTTAGCAGGACTCACAAGATCATGACCATTATGATCATCAATAAAACTGACAACTTTGAATTTACCAGTATGGCGAGCGTCAATCCCCATCATAGCACAACAACCTTTTCTTGTTTCCAACCACTGAGACTTAATACTAACATCTCTTTTATCCTTTATTATGTAACCTTGGGATGCACAACAAAATGTTCTATCGATTACATTCCCTTTAATATCTTTATGAACAATGTGTTTTCTAATGCCAAATCCAGTCAACCTTGCATATTCGTTATAAAACTTATACGCTACTTATTCACTATCAAACTCCATACCAATTTTTGGAATCTTCTCATCCAAATTAGATGAGTTAGAATCAGTTACGAGCTTTTCTCCATTACTATTGTTAAGTTCTTTTTCTGTATCCACCTCCTCAAAACAAAATTCCAACTTTCGACGTGGAGTAGAATCAACAATAGTATCTCTATTCATTGCCTATAATTTTCAAAATGATTTGAATCAAATGGTTAGAGATAAAATCAAAAAGAAAAGAAAAATTTGTAAAATAAGTTTTCACTATTGCATTTCATCAAACAATTGGAAGCTAATTTTCTCACAATTCTTCTTCAGGGGAGAATTTTCAACTACTATCTAGAAAAAATATATGCATATGTAATTGTGGTCTACAGCAACCACCCAAAAAAGGAAACTAGAAACATGGAAAACCTTTGCAGACGTGAGAATTGGCATAAACAAGACAATTAGTGTCATGATTTTATTTAAAAAAGAAAAAAAAAACTTCAGCAGTTAGACATGATTGTTATAAGATACTCTACATCGTAATGACAAATGAATACACACAACTTAATTAATAAAGAATATAATTAGCCTGTAATTGAAGAAGATTGTAATTTCAAACAAAAAAAAACTTAATTACTCGCAAAAGAGACTAATCCAAATTGTGGTGTTTCGGCAAGCTTGAACGAGAACAGTTTCGGACGTTTAATTGGGTAGCTTTGTGTCTGTGGAAGAACCAAGTTTCGTTCCTGAATCCTGATGAGAAAGACGAGGCCGGTTTTTTTTTCTTTTGTGCATTCTCTCTTCCATGATCTGATCCGAGAAAGTCGAGATTTTGGGTGCTAGATTATTGGAATTCCATAAGGAAAGTGTTGAAAGGTATTGTCAAACAGTCCATTAACACCGTTAAGTATCTCTTATCTCAATTTCATTAAAATGACACGTAGCAACGATCCACACGGTGGAATATAGGATGAAACACCAAATTGGAATAGACGATCCACGGCTAATAAACCCACATTTCTTTCCCTATTCCCTCACCCCAACCCCCCAGCCCCCAGCCCCCAGCGCCCCCCAGCCCACTCCCCTGACCCCACTCCTTTCTTCCTTTTTTTTTTTTCCGTCACTCCCCCCACCCCACCCCACCCCACCCCACCCCACCCCACCCCACCCATCTCTCTCTCTCTCTCTCTCTCTCTTTAATTTTTTTCTGTAACTAGTGTACTGACCCATGCAATGCACGAGATGTGAATTTGTGTTTTGCCGTTAAAAATTGGCTTCTCATAACGTTGCACAAGGTTTAGTTTCACATTTGGCCTATTGTACATTTATCATGTTCAAGTCTTTGATTAGCATCATCATTGAGCCAACTTTTTTTTTTTTAGTTTGAAAGCTAATTGCTCATAAAATGATTTCTGATATAAAAGTGAATTGTGTAAGAATGAATATGAACAATGTTAGCACATATATATAGCACAACCATAAGGAATATTTACGGAAATAATTTTATAGACCAATGGAATGCTTATAATTTATGTTATTTCGTTTGATATACATCTATATTTGAATAATAGTGTTTTTATCACTATATCAGTTCTAGTTTAACCACAATTTTGAAGATTGTGTATTTTAATTTCTAGATTTTTTGTATTTAACCGTGCTTGTTATTGTATTAATTATTATATTAATTAATCATTATTCAATATTATATTATATTAACCAAAAAGCCTACAATGTTTATTCAAGTATTTTTTAAGAACTTTTCGATATTAAAACACAAACTAAATACGTCCATGCATTTTTTGATACCTTCCGACATTAGAACGAAGATCTTGGTGGAGGAATATTTAGATTCTGCAATCATTATCTATATATCTCTAAAAATATAATTTTTTATCAAGTAGTAATTAATGTAATTTCCTATAAATTAATAATAGATATTTTAAATTAAAAATTGTTCAATATTAGAATTATTGTATTTTTAATATTGTATCAGTTTTAATTGTTTAATTAATTTAAACATAATTTTAAAAACTATTTGTGAATTTTAATATCCATGTTTTGTATTTAACCACGACTATTGTCATATCAGCTAATTGATATGTCAATACTATATTATTTAAAATGCAAGTATGTAATCATATAATAAAAATTATAACGCAAAATGTACTTTTTTTCAAAACAGTCTGACATTAGAACGAAAATCATGTTTTATGGATATACAGATATTCAGTTATCATAATTCATAGGTATGATTCATTGACAATATAAAAAAAATTGGCAAGTGATAATTATTTTAATTTCCTACAAATCATTAATATATAATTTAAAAAATATGAAAAACACATAAAATCAAAATTGTATAGATTAAAGCAATTATGGGCCTTTAATGGTGATTATAATATACCATTTTAAAAGCGATCAATATTTATTTGTTGTATAGATGTCAAAAGCACATAAAATCAAAATTATATAAATTAAAGAGTGATTGTGGGGAAATATTGACTATTAATACTTGCCTTTGTAAAACCAATCAACATTTATTTATTTTACAAAAATAATTACTCTTTATAGTAACTGGAAATGGATAGGAAAATCTTAAACTACTATTTTGAAAGACTTCTCTCTCTTGCTCTTTTTCAATATATATATATATATATATATATCCAAACTAAATTATATATAATGGTAATATGATTGTAATTTTGTTTGTTATTAACTATTTTCTAAAATATTGAAAACAAATCTGAATTATAGAAAAAAAGATCGCAATTTAATAACAAAATTTATGTTTTAGATTATAAAAATGACTAAATTAGAAAAATCTGGCCAAATTTTTATAAATTTGAATGTATGGATTGAAAAGAAGAAAAATTTTGTTTTGTTATTAATTTTCTAAAATCCAAAAATAATATTTATGGTAGAAAAAAAATGCTAGAATTATATATAATCTACAAATTTAAAGACTCAACATTAAATATTGAATTTATACACCAACGTTAACCAAATTTAAATCATTAATGTAGACCAAAATTATGATATAAGTCTTAAATAGATTTGACTATTTTTATCAAAATATTTAGGCGAGAAATATTTTTAGAAATATGTTTGTTATTATATAGAGAGATATAGATATATAAATATTGAATATTGTAATATAATTATTATTCTAAATATGAATGGATAGAATGGGAATTACGAAAGAACAACTTATAAAATTATATCAAAGAATTCTAATTTTACTTATAGATTTTGATTTTATAATTTAAGATACAAATATACAACGCGAGTCTGCGATTGTGGCTTTTGTTTATTAAGAAAAGTTAAAGAATTATTCATAAAAAATACTCTATAATCTATATTGTATTAAATAAGAGTATTTGAATTCAAAAAAAAAAAATAGTTTTTACTAAAAAAAAAAGGTATTTCGTGTTCCTGGTTTACTACCAAATCAAAATTTTATTTGACGTAACTAAATATTGAATATAAAAAAATGAGGTTGCACGAATCCAATATGGATATAATATTTTATTAATAATTTAAAAATAATAGTGAAGCTCAAAGTCAAAAGGTAAGTACATTAAATTCCTACTACTCATTATTAGTATTACCTATTTGACGCTCAAAGTCAAAAGGTAAATTATCGTTACTTAGGAAGCCTAATTAAAGCTCGATTTTCTCTCCTTCATTACTAAATAAATTAGGTTATAGGGCAAAAATCTTGGATTATGTCAGTTTGCGTCCATAAAAATACTCGATTATGAAATCTAATCATTATGTTTTGTATCAGACTCGCAAGCCTAACCATATAATTATTATTTTGGCTGTAATCTTATATTTATTTATTTATTTAGTTTGCCACAATAAAAGTTTTCTGAGCAATAGATAGGACACTCTTTTAATATTTTTCTAAAATTATCAATTTGAAGTTTCCTTATAGTAATATGAATTCGGTCACCCTGACATAAAATATTAAAATAAATAACATGTTAATAAGTACGAAAGCTTATAAAAAATGCACGATATGACAAAAAATTATTACCTCACTGTCGTGAAAAACACACTCCAGACTCAACACTTGGTTTTTTTCAGCGTATGAAGGATTTTCATACATTCTCATGAGTCTAAGTTTGACAGCCCACTGAGTTCTAGTCATGTTTAAGTCGCGTATCAGATTAATAAATGGAGTCATTGTAATTTTCTTTTTTATTATGATTCGAGAAAAAGAAGGATACAATTTTGATATTAAAGTATTGAGTGCATAAAATTAAAATGAATCGACCAACACATATTTATAGTGATCAAGGCATAACTTTTTAGGTAACAAATCATCAGCAGATTGAAACACACTTAAATTATATGTATCCAAATGTTAGGTTATATATATATGGTAGTAGTTTGATACGATATTAAGTTGTTCTTATAATTATATAGCGCCACATTTTGTAATATTTTTGAAAATTACCCAGTGTAATCTAACTGTCGATTCTATCCATATTTTTATTTTATTATAATCATTTTTTTGTGATTAAGAATTTTTTTCAGCGTAATCATTTTTTTTGATGATTTTACACACATTTTTATGATAGAATTGTTAAATCATAGAAATAGCCGTAAATTATAATTGGATCATTTTTGGAAATGAGGAATTAGCTTACAAAAATTGAATAGACATTTTATTTATTTTTGGTACTATTCATTTTACAACTGCTCACAGTTTCTCATGGATATTTCATAGCAATAAAAACTGATCTTATATTTTTTTTATTAATTACTGGAATCAAATTGACGATTTTAGCCATTATTATTAGAAATTACTAAATTTAAAAATATCAGCATTAAAGTGTGATTACCAGGTTTTTGGGAATGACCAAAAGTAAATATGCGATTCAATAAGTGTGAAAATTTAAATTAGGATTTTTGCTAATAGATGTATATCGGAAACTTTACTGAAAATGATTGTCTTATTAATATACAACTGGATATTTCATCAAAATTTAAATATACATCATATGCATGACTAATTTAAAACGATACCATTTTTAAACAGTGGCAAATAGCATTAATGATTTGAAGACAATGATTATCTTATTCTATTTCTATTAAATTAAAAAACATTGGATTTTTTTAGCAAGTGCATTTAGGCGGAAAAACAAAAAATAGAAATAGGTTTGTTATTATATATATATATTTAAGCATTTCTGATTTTAAATCATGCTCTATAGAAAAAAATTCAATATTTATTTGTGATTGCAATCAAGATTTAGCCTTAATTTCGTTATTTTATTTTATAGTCATTTAGTCAATTTAAACCATATTTAACTAAATTGAATATGATATATTATTGAATTGGATACCAAAATTAATCTTCCCTATATGTTTTCTCCTTAATTTTAGTATACATACCAAAAATTTAAAAGTCAACCATATTAAATTGGATTCCATCCAAAAAAATAAATAAAAAAATCAGAAAATGTTTCTAGAAAGTGTCATTTAGGCGGGAAAACCATTTTAGAAACCATTTTGCTTATATATATATATATATATATATATATATATATATATATATAAATTCTTTTCTCCATCTCTTTCTTCTAAAATAAACCCATTTCCCATCTACAATAACCAGGTGGCTTAGCCCACCTGGCCACCACAAGCAATTGTGGGGTGGAGGTCAGGGGTTCAAACCCCTGCTCCATCAAATTGCTCCCCGGGGCATATGCGAGCTGGTAAAGATTTGGTGAGAACTTATACTGAATAGCATCCGTGTGGGTTCGATTCGGGGAAAGATCGTTATTAGTAGATTGGGGGGTTCGATCTGGTTGTACGTCGCCAGACCGTCGAGAACAACGGCGAGTGCATGCACATCCGCGGTTTACCTTGGTGGCGCAATGAGGCGGGCTTTGTTGTCCTCGAAGCAGCGATCGGCGTAAGCGCAGGAGCCGAGTTATCAAAAAAAAAAAAAAAACCATTTCCCTCCCCTCAAAAAAAAATATAAACACATTTCCCTTCAAGGCCCAACCCCACGCCCATACCCCACACACACCACCACCACACTTCTACTAACGTGCAACGGCGGGCGGCGGCGACGATTGGAGAATCGAGGTTATCTTTCTGCCTACCGTCCCGATTTCTCCCATTCTCTCTCTGTAGTATTTTTTTTTGAATCGTTGGTTTGGACAGTGAAGGGTGAGAAGAGAAACAAAGAATTTTTACCTTTACATATTATTAGCTTGTGTGTTTCAATTGTTTCAGAAAGAGTATATATATATAGGTAGTAATTGTTGGTTTGGAATTTGGAAAGTTAGAAATTTTAACCAGAATTTTGTTTCTAATTGATTGAGGAAATGATATGATTATTTCGCTGATAAATTAGTAGTGTATTTGACCTTAAATTTGCTGATTAATAGTGATTTTGATATTTTTCCTTTCTAACGGGAGTTTTCCCAGTTTATTTGCTATAGTTTGTTTTATTTATTTTATTATTATTTTTGTTGTCAAGCTTAAATTAGTACAAAGCTATATAAAAAAATCTAGAATTATATTAATTATAATAATAAATTAGTTGACTAAAATAAATTGCTGATTCATAGGGATATTTGTTGGAATTTATTGTTAATTAATTTGATTGTTAATAAAATATTAATTAAAGATTTTTAGGATAATTTATGTTTTATACCATATTTGGTTAGAGACATGGGCTTGGGTTTAAGATTATTTCTAGTGGGCCAATGTATAAAATATAAAATAAGGTCTAAACTAATCTATTAGGCCCAATATAATAATATTTTTGATTTCCCTAAAATTTTAAAATTCCTAATGGTTAAACAATCAAGCCCTAATTTCTATTTTTCCCCAATTTCTTGGGTACTACAAATAGTGTTTGATATGACAAATAAATTTGTTCTACAAAAAATACAATCGTCAATTCCAACTTTGCCTCTTGCGTGCAAAGGACAGAGGAGGAAAACTGATGCAGACAGGAGCGTAACAAGAACAACAAATAACACAAATACTACTAGTTGATTCGCAAGAATACAGGAAGTATTGAATAAAACAATATAATTCTCAAAAGAACATGTATTGCAAAGAGAATAAACCTCAAAACTAATAATAATATTCAACCACCCTAAAACTAATAACAAAACAAATATTTATAGGACTAAAGTCCTACAACAATAAAACTCCTAACAATTGAAAACTCTTAAAAGATAATAAAATAACCAAATAAACTAATCTTAATAGATAATAAAAAATCTTCAAATCTTTATCAACATCATTCTCTCCGGGGTCGAGACGATTCGTCCTCGAATCGGAAGGGAGATCTTGACTAAAAGAATTGTTAAACCATGGAGGGGCGCGAGGAGGACGAGATGTAAAAACAATGTGAATATGAAAATATATTTGAAGTGGATCAATAATAAAATAATCGAAGTTGAAGTGTAGAAAACCATCTCCACTTTGCCAGATCAATGGTTGAATTCTAGTGCATCCATCGAACCAATCAAACGTGTCATTCATTTGAATGTAGGGACAACAACAAAAGAAATAACATATACATCATGAATTTTGTTCCTTATCCTTGATGTCTTGTCATTACTTGTTTTCTCTTTAGTTGTACATTTAAGATCCTCACCAACATTCTCAATTTCTTCATCGAAAATTGGTGGGTCATCACAATTGCGATCTTCTTTATCAGAAATTGGGGGTCATTATAGCCACCATTATCCTCGTCAAATTGCGGAGGGTTTTCATGGCCAACCTCTGGAATAGTATCTTCATCTTCCTCATCAAAAATTGGTGGTCCGTCATATCCACCATCTTCAATGTCATTTGAGAATAAAGCATTCATGTCTGTGGAATTGGTTTCCATTGGAGTGAACTGGATAGACACAATATCGCAAGCAAACTCACAACTACCAAGAAATCGTTTTTCAACAAGCCTCTTGATTTCTTGAAATTGGATGCGTACGATATGAAATTGTTTTGTCAGCAAGTCGATCTGCTAACGGATCTGTGCGGTATCGTTCATGCGTTGTGGATTCGGTCTGGACAACATGGTTCAGGGAGCGTAGACTGGACTCTGAATACCAACTGATGCAGACAGAAGCGTAACAAGAACAACAAATAACACAAATACTACCGTTGATTCGCAAGAATACCGGAAATATTGAATAAAGCAATATAATTCTCAAAAGAACATGTATTGCAAAGAGAATAAATCTCAAAACCAATAATAATATTCAACCACCCTAAAACTAATAACAAAACAAATATTTATAGGACTAAAGTCCTACAATAATAAAACTCTAACAATTGAAAACTCTTAAAAAATAATAAAATAACCAAATAAACTAATCTTAATAGATAATAAAAAATCTTCAAATCTTTATCTACATCAAAAACACATGTACAAGTGAAGGGTGGTGGATTTTTCCTTTTATTCTTCTTCTTTTTCTTCTTTTAATTATCTGAAGAACCGAAATCATTCAAATAAATGCAAATAAATTGTACCAAGAATCACGTGGATTAGGCAAAATGTGTCCCACGTATCTTTTTTTTTTGGGTGTTATTTTGAACATTTTGAAAAAGAGGTGTTATTTTGAGAGAATGTCTTTTTTATAGTGGGAAATGTAGAATGTGTGGATAAATTGATTTCTCCAATTCTGATATTAGTTTTAATTTCTTCTATTATGTGGCACCTGGTTTATAAAAGATGAAGGAGTGAGTGCTTGACTTTTTATTTTTATTTTTATTTTTAATTTTTTTAATAAAAAAATAATTTTGATATAAAATTTGTTTTGAATTAAAAACAATAATTTTAACAATGACAATTGATGTGATTTGTTTTTTCTTTAATGAAATAATAATTGAAAAAATAAAAACAAGTGAATATTATATTTTCTAAAAATTCACTATTAATTGTATAGTGAGGTAAAATATTTTCCCCAACGAAAATTTTGCAAAATTATTTTTTATGAGAAAACTGAGCTATAATCAATTCTTATGGTAATATTTATTTGTGATCATGCACCAAACACTATTTCTTTTTAATTTTGTTATTAATGACATTTTAGTTTTTTTCTCATCCACGAGTTATTTTGCTACATTGAGTATTTACTTTTTCTTTATAACTTGTCGAATTAATTTCAGACAGTCTTCACACATATTTCCAATCATTTCCCCGTACATTTCCATACTTTTTTATTTCCAAAAAGTATTTCCCTTTCTAGTTAGTCAACAGAGAAGAAAAGCCACCACACTTTATTGAATTAAAACCCTTAGAAAGGGAAACATTTATTCAACAAATCTCAATGATATCATACGTGGTCCAAGTGCAATAAGTGATCCTTTGTTCCTTTTGCTTTTTCTTTTTTTAATTGTGTGAGACCCGTATTCTAAATATGTAACGAAAGATACGATAATGTTCTAGTATATTTTATCTTTATTTCATGATTTTGTGTGATTATATTTTCTCTTTATTTGCTCTAATAATTTAAGTGAGTATTAATATTAGTAATACACGTCTTATTTAGAATTGTTAGTCATTTGAGTTATTTCATCAATTTAGTATATATATTTCATGTTTTATATAAATTGGTACCTATTCACTTAAAAGGACGAAAATGCCCCCAAGATCTTTTTTTAAAATTAATTAAACTAAAATGATTATTTTTATTAAATAGTTAACCTCTAATTAAAGTTATTCAATCTAAAAAATAAAATCTAATTAAGAAATAAATTAGTAATAAATTGATTAAATTAAATTATTCAATCTTTAATTGTAAATATGTTAAATTAAATTAATTATTTTTTATGTTTAAAAATTCAATTAAAACTAATAAAAAAATAATTTATTAATAAAAATTACTTTAATTCCTTAATATTGTCTTATTTTTAATTTTTAAATTATTTAATTTTCATTTTAATTTTTAAATATAGTTAACTAAACTAAATTTCGCTTTAAATTATTAAATTTTAATTTTTTTATTTTTTATTAATTTAATTAATTTAATTTTCAAAAAAATATTCAAAGTTTAATTATTTTTCTTGGGGCCATTTTTGTTCTTTCAAGTGAATATGTACCAATTTATAAAAAAAAAGTAAAGTATATGTACTAAATTGGTGAATCGCAGATGTGAGGCACCAAATCAGCAAAGTACATATAGTTGAGGCACTAAAAAATCAATAACCCCAAATTATAACCAACTTTAATTACTTTCTTTGACTATTTCTTTTTCATACATGCTTAGCAAGCTTCTTTGCCATTTTAACTCAAGTCATATAAAGATTGATCCCACTTTCTTAACCAACTTATTAGCCATTCTTAAAAGCCCAAATACTTAACGTACAAAAATTACTTCTTATATGAAGCCCATTTTAATCAAACTGTTTTCAGCCCATTTTCTAATATTTTCTTAACTAATTCTAATCCAACAAATACTTTCTTTTGAGGCCCAAGATTAAGCCCATCTTTTGGCCATTTAAATATCTGAAGAAATTACACAAAATGTCCTCATTTTTTTAAAAAAGACAAAAATGCTACCCTATTCCAAATCTACCCGACCCGTTGTTTTTTTCCCTAAAATACCCGCCCACTTTACGCTGCTATTCAGTTTTTACCCCCTCCAGTTTCTTAACCTAGGTAAATCAAATTTCTTACTGGTTTGTCTTCTTCATTCCATACTTGAGTCTGCGCCCATTTTTCTTGCGATTCTTCAGGTGTTCGTGGCCACGTTCTCCATTAGTGCTTTCAGTTTCATTCGTCGTTCGAGCTTCATCACGTTATTCCTAGGGTTAGTTTGTTTTTCAAACCGCTGGTATTCGTATTATTAATGGCTCCTAAAAACGCTCCTAAAAACTCTCCTTATAAGAGAATTTTGAGAAGTTCTTCGAAGATAGCAGCAGATTCCTCGAAAAAGAGGAAAGTTCAGAAGGTTGTTGTTGGTTCTATGGATTCTAAGAAGAGGAAAGTAGAAAAAAATTTTGAGGAAGAAGCGGTTCTGGATGTTAAATCACCTTCCAAAGTTGTGAAATCGAATCTTAGGTGTGAAAGTCATTGGGAAGAAGAAGGTTTCCTTTGAAGAAACCGATGTTGCTGAGGTATGAGTTTTGTGTATTTTGATTTGTACTCTTTTTTTTTGTTTCGATGTTGTTTCTTATTTGTTTCTGTTATGTTTCATTTGTTTTTTTTATGTGTTTTAAGTTGAAGTTGTTGTTGATTTGTGTTTCTTTTATGTTTCTGTTTTGTTTCATTATTGTTTCTAGGGTTTCAAGTATGTTCTTGACCCTGCTGACTAGTTCAATACTCGAGTAAATACTGCCTTTTCATTTGATGTTATTAAGAATATAAAGACCACCTTAACTGATAACCAACTGGAGGCATTTAAGAATACTTGTTTTGGATATTTCCTGGCAATGAAAGAAGTTGATTTCCAGAATCAGCTTGTTCATTCTCTGTTGAAACGTCAAGTCGTCCACTCGAACAAGGACGAAATTGTTGTTTCTGTGGGTGGGGAGTTGTTGCGGTTTGGGTTGGGTGAGTTTGCTATTGTGACTGGTTTGAATTGTGTTGGTGTTAGGCCTTAACATGCAGGGATGTTCGGAGTTCGGTTATATTTCAGAAGTATTTTGCTAGTAGGAACAAGTTTAATAGGCAGTCGATCGAGGAATGTTTTTTTACTCCGTGTTTGGGGGGATGAGGATTTAGACGCTCTAAAATTGGCTTTACTTTATTTTCTCCATTTTTTTCTTTTTACTTCTACCTGTAGTTCTATCGAGATGTCATTTTTTGAGTTGGTTGACAAGGATGTGGATGTTTTTGACACGTATCCTTGGGGGAGTGAGTTGTTCGATGTGACGATGCATGAGTTGAGGCAGCAAATATTGTACAGAAATAAACTTCAAGCCGAGGAGAATCCTAGTGGGAAGCGTACGAAATTCTATAGAATTCAAGGATTTCCGTTGGCTTTCCAGATATGGTTCTATGAGTGCTGCCCTGAGGTGAACGACAAGTTTTGTGCTCGGGTTGACTGTGAGATCCCGAGGATTTTGAACTGGACGTGTTCAAAATCCGGGAAAGACAACAAAGTTCGTGCCGAAGACCTTGACATGAAGATATTCAATCGATTGGCTGAACAGGCAAAATGATTTTACTATTTTTTTTCTTTCTGTTTTGTTTCATTTATGTTTCAGAATTGTTTCTTTTATGTTGCTGACTTTTGATTTATTTATATTTTTTATTTCGGTTGGGTTTGAAGAACTTGTGGCTCATCGATGATGATGAGCGATCGGTGGGCATTGAGACATTCTATGATAAATCAAAGTACACATTGATCCAGGTTGACGATGACTTTGTTGTTGGAAGGTTGAAGAGGAAGGAGGTTGTGGGTGGTAGTGGCTTGAATCGGACCGTTGTGACATTGCTAGGAATCGGTTGTTTTCTAAGGAATTTGAGGCTTTTAAGGTTTCAACTTCAAAATTCTTGGAAGAACAATTTGCTATTGTTTTCTCTGAACTTGCCGATATTAAGAGCAAACTAGAGGTTCTCAATTCTCATACTTTTGTTTGTTGTTTTTAATTATAAGTATTTTTTTTTGTTATCTTTCTTGTTTTTTCTTGTTGTTTATTTTTTGTTTCAATATTGTTTATTTTTTGTTTCTGTTCATCACATGGCTGTTGTTTTTTATGTAGGTTCGTTATGTTGTTGATGAAGTTGAGAAGGTTGATGAATCGGAGTCTACGAGTGAAACTGAATCTAATGGCATGTCCTTAGGTTCAAGTTCTGAGAAAGATGCAGATGTGAAAAAACATGGAGAGGATACGGTTGATGACGGGAATGTGGATGTTCCCATTGCTGAAGCTGGAAAAAAGATGACGCTGGTGAAGATGATTTGAGTGCTGCAGAGGGTTGTGCAACTAGTGGTTTGGTTAGTCTGGAACATGGCATGGATAATGTGGTTGATGAATCAAGGAAGGATGGTAGCGAGAGGGAGAATGTGTTGAATCAATCAAGGAACGTGGCGAGGTTGAGAAGGTTGCTGATGAGATGATCAAGGACGGTGGGGAGGAGATAGGAACTTGACGATCTCACTCCTTCTCAAATTGACAATATATTAAACACTGCAAGTCAAGCTGCACTGGGAAAGGTGTGTTTAAATCATAGGTTCTGTTTTTTTGTTGTTTTTGGATTCTGTTTGTTATTTGTTATTTCATTCCTTTTTTTTTTATTTCAGGGTGCTTTGAAAAGTCCAGTTGGTGTCTCCTCCGATCTGTCTCCTTCTATGAAGAGGGTTTTGAAACCGTCCGTTGTGGTGAGAACTCCATTCACCACTAACTTTGAGTCTTCCGGTGATCTTTGTCATTTGAAGGTGGTGAACCCGGGCAGACGTGGTGATTGGATTGGAAGGTCTTAGGTGATGTTGTCATTTGAAGGTGGTGAACCGCATACGTGGATTGGATTGGAAGATCTGGCGACAAAGATGATGTTGTGGATCTTTGGGAAAAAAGTTCCAAAGCCCTTGGTTAAGGGAAGGTTCCCGCTGGACGAGAATATGGGTGAAGGTCCGGGGATAAGGGCCCTATCGAATGGGTTGAACGACTGGCTTGCGCAAGGGTTTGATTCTCAAGGGTATACATCTTTATTATTTTCATATTTGTAATTACTTACTATCTGAAACAATTGTGAAACCATTTTGAAACATATATGAAACAATTAAATAAATGTTTATAAATTTGTGATTAGTTTGTTGTTTTTGGTTTTGTGTTTATTTGATACTCTTTTTCAGCCCAAATCGATACTCGGAGGAAGATGACAAAGTTGAGCCTTCTTTGAAACTTGGTGTCTGCGAAGTGAAGTCGAAGTCATGGTTTCACGGCCTGTATTATGTTGATGAGTACTTGGCTTCTTCTGTAAGTTTTTCTTGTATTCCATGTTATTTTTTGAATTGTCCTTTCTTTTTTTTATTGTGTTTTGTGTTCATTTTGCAGCATATTGATGTTCTTTTCTACTATTTGAGGAAGAAGTTCATATACGGGCATAGTGCTGTGACATTCACAACGACTGATTTGATATTTGACGGGTGCATCCAAAGCATTTATAAGAAATATTGCCAAGTAAACAAAAGAAAGAAGAAACATTTTGATCTGTCCATGATCAATGCCAATACCACAATTGTGGACTATATCATGGGTTATGATATACCGTGTGGACGACCATGGTCGGAAGTTGATCACATCTTGTTCCCCATACATTGCATTGATATGGAGCATTGGGTAATGGGACGGTTGAGCGTGAATGAGAGAACCATCTATTTGTACAATTCGTTGAAGACGGGTGATTCTCTAAAAGTGGTTGCTGAAGCTGTGAAAGCTTACAACTTTCTCCTTCCTAGGTTCTTGTCCTTGGTAGCATTTTATGGTGTCCATCCCAATGTTGTACTTGGCGAGGGTGCGTATTCCGGTGATCCGAATGCTGCTATGAAAGTCGTTGTTGTGAAAGACATTCCTTTGCAGACCAAGAATTACGTTTTTTCTATGTATTTTCGATTTGTTTGTTCTTTTTGTTGTTTTATATGGTTGAGTGTCTATTTTTTACATTTGTTTTTGTAGTGATTGTGGTGTTTTTGTTGCGTGTTATGCTGAATATTTTGTTGCCGAAAAGAAAATGGATGTTGAGGCGTTTGACGTAGAGAATGAGCGATCAAGGTTTAGTCATTTGCTCTACAATCACGCGAAGCTGAAGCAACAAAACGGCGACGAGGACAACAACGACATTGAAATTTTGCCTCCACTCCCTAAGGATTCTAGGGAATTGTTGTTACGAAAATCCTGATAAATTGTGTAATCACCAGAACAGATTTGTCTTAATTTTTGTACTTTTTGTAGTATGGGATATTTGGTATTTATAATAGTTTTCCTTGGATGATTTGGATCAGTATTGGCTGTTATGATTATCGATTAGATTTTCTTGGTTGTATGTTTTTGAACAATTTGCAGACGAGTTATGAGATGTTTTTCAATTAATGTATTGATGTTGCTTGGTTTGGGATTCAAATTATTGTGCGTTTTGTGTTATGTTTCTTATTGTTCCATCTGGTAAATGGTTTCGTTGTGCAATAGAAACATATCTGAAACACATTCGAAACAAACATTTGTCTTGTCATCTTATTGTAAGAAACATATTTGAAACAACATAGAAACAATTTGCTTTTGATTTTCTATATGTGGAAGCTGTATCAATTACACGTATATTTGTAATAGTAATATTCTACTATGAGAAAAATTTTGTTTTTGGTTGATTCCTACATATTTTTCTATTATGACCAGGATCCTCACATCTACCACATTTGGTTTTGGGGCTTTTCTCCCAAGTTGCCTTGTGTCTTCTTTTCTTTGGCCTTCCAGATTTTGCCTTGTCCTCCGGCGGTAGAATCATCATTGTGTTGATTTCTTCTGGCAGGACCCAGGTACCTTCATGTGGGATTGAGTACGCTGTTTTCAAATAAGCCGCTTTCATTGTTTCCTTCATGTAGTATGGCGAGCAGTATTGGTACGGATCTGCGTTCAAATCTTTTACTACCGCTAAAGCATGTGGGCAAGGAATTTCATCCATTTGAAACTTGTTGCATGTGCAAGTCCTTTTTTCCAGGTCTACAATAAATATCTTCTCAGCTTCTGTGACTTTGAAGATAAAGTCATTTGATCGCTTCACCTGAAACATAAATGAAACATATAAGAAACATGTTTGAAACAATGGACCAACTGATGAAAGTTTGCATTAGATTACCCTTAAATTTAGTGAAATGGTGTAGTTTTTCCCTATATACTCTTGACTCTTTTTGTCATCCTTGTGAATATTGATCTTGCTTCAATCGATGTCCGCACGTCCAATCTTGAACTAAAGATCTCAAGTATTCGAGCAAAGTCATTTATTACGGTAGGTCTCTCCCGACCACTTTCACCGCATTGGTGATTCTGCGATGTTTGAGGTCATGACAAAGTATCGTTTGCTCACGGATGGTGGAGTCGTGTCCATTTTCGTAGGCGATGTTGGACAAATATGGTTTAATTACATTGTTTTGTTTTGTCAAGTGAGACATTTACTTTTGGAACTCTTCATTCGTGTATGTTTTTTCTCTTGCTTGCTATGAACGGATCTCGTATTTTCTGTTTTTCCTTTTGAAGTTTGCCTTCAAATTGTTGATGGAGATGATACGTGCACACGGCCGTGAGAGACCTCAGGATATACCTGATCGTTAAAATAATATACTTGTGAGAAATTTGTAAAGGGGTATGTTTTTGAAACTATTTGTGAAACATGAAAGAAACATATAAGAAACAAACGTGAAACATCATATAAAGAAATATTTTACATTTTGTACCTCCTTTATTGCTGTCTCGATACTCACGTGTGTGCATGCGAGACTATGCACATCCATTCCCTGAGTCCAAAGGTTTGTCTTATCTTTGTGAAAAACCACACCCAGCTCCCATCGTTCTCAGAATCCACTACTGAAAAAGCCAATGGGAAAATGCTCCCATTGCCATCTTGTGTGCAGGCAAACAATAAAGTCCCCTCATAGCTTGCTTTGAGGAACGTACCATCAACAACAATAACAGGCCTGCAGTGCCTCCATCCTTTTATCGATGCACTAATAGCCATGAACAAGAAGAGGAACGTGTCATCCTCCTTTCTTACTATTTCAGTGATCGATCCGGGATTCGTTTCCTCCAACATGTACAAGTAAGCTGGTAGTTTTTGATAAGACTCATCCGGCCTTCCCCTTATTACCTCCAGCGCTTTTTCTTTCGATCTCCACGCCTTTTTGTAGTCGAGACTTATTCCATGCTCGTCTTTCATGTCTCTAATTATATACGTTGGCGTGACTGCTTTTGATTTTGTTGAGGTACTTTGATTTGATAAGGTCCCCAACTATTTTTGTCGTGGCGTGCCTATTGTCGCTCATCCTCTTATCGAGCGTACATGTGTGTGTTCTTTCGTGCTCTCTTACTATGAAAGTTTTTGTACCTGATGTGGAAGATGCTTTCAAATGCCAATTGCAATTTTCATCGATCTTTGTTCACGTAGTATTTACGCTTTACACGACCTCTTCACCTTATATTGGAAATGATGTTTCAACGCATAATGTGAGATGTAGGTCCCAAGGGGTGTAAGTGTAAGGTTTAGAAGGGGGTTGAATAAACCTTGCAAATTTTCGATTTAGGCCTTTTAAATCTGAGAGTTCTACATTTGTGTCCTTGATGGACGATCGAATTAGTCACTCGGTAGAGTTAATCTCTCAACAGACTCGGTGAATTTAGCATTAATAGAGTAACTCGGTGTTGGCTATAAATTGACTCA
This sequence comes from Rehmannia glutinosa, assembly GCA_016081115.2. Classification (NCBI taxonomy): domain Eukaryota; kingdom Viridiplantae; phylum Streptophyta; class Magnoliopsida; order Lamiales; family Orobanchaceae; genus Rehmannia; species Rehmannia glutinosa. The sequence continues at coordinate 16,476,696 of CM071927.1, read as the reverse complement.
TTTGTGGTTTTGTTTTATTGGAAGACTTAACACCCTTAAGTTTGATTAAGCAAGTTTTTGACTTGATTTAGTACTTATAAATTATCAAATGGATAGCAAATTTATCACAGATATAAGCAATTAAAAGTGCGAGAAATTTAAATCTTTGAAATGTAAATGACATGATAAAGTTTTTATAGAGGTTCGAAGATGGGGTAATTCTTCTACTCCTCTCTTCACCAACTCCTGGAGGAATCCACTAAGTAATGATCGGTTTACAAAGTGGTAACAGATCCGGATACAAGTCTTGATCACAAACGGCCGACTTGATCCTTTGGGACTCGGTCTGAGACGCCTTGATCACTCGGTGGCTTCTCGTGCGACTCGGCTTCTTCACAGGGGTATTTTGCCTTGCTACTACTGACTCACTTGCTTAAGCACTTTGGATTTGATCACGAAGCCCTCCAAGAGCTTAAGACTTGGTTCGACCTTGAACCTTTCTACAATCCTTCCGGAATGTAGACCCCTTGTTTTCGATATTTTCCTCTTCAAGCGATTGAAGTTCTCTTTCCTTCACGGTGAGTGTTGGATTGATGTACTTGAGATGTAGGCTTGAGGATTGAGAATGTTTGAGTTTTTGATAAGCTTGTATATCTTCACGTGTGTGTCATTCATGCATTCTTCTCAAACAAATTCCTCGGCCTTTTATAGTGAACTTTCAAAAATTTGCCCGTTGAAGAGATAGGCTCATTTTTGAAAGTCACTTTTACGATCGTTGGCTTGCGATTCTTGGAATTGCCATTTCCTCGTATGAATTGTTTTATCACCTTTTCGAGTTCGACACGGTGTAGTGCTTCCCATTGGTTCATTCCTTTTGCACGCTTACGGGACCGAGCACTCCAAGAAAGGTGGTATGGAGATATTACTTGTTTAAGTAAGTCTCTTGATTTACGCAACGGCGGTTCTTTACGATTATCTCGACTTGATCGCATTTCCTTGCTTTCCCCAGGTGACTTAGAGTCGCCTTCCAATCGTGGATGACTCTTGTCACTTGACTTGAGACTTGGCTTCTCTTGAGTTGACTTGATCGATGTTCCACTCACCGCATCTCAGTTGCTTCTTGATCGAGTTCTGTGTCTTTTTTCTTTCTTTGTACTCATTGTCTCTCATGAGTTTTCCTTCAAGCCTTGAGTTGTCTTCTTGCATGTTGGGCGTAGGCGACTTAACTCGGCTTGGCCACTCTAATTGTTACAATACATTTTACAAAGAAGAATTGGGGAGCCAACTTTCTATTCTAAGTTTTACATGGCATTCATCAAAATCTAAACAATAAAATTCCTAACAATTTCCCCCTTTTTGATGATGCCAAAACTTAAATCATACAAAGATGCAGATAACAAAGATACATACGAGATAGTGTATTGACATAGAATGTATGCTGTGAGAATCAATCTTTTTATTGATCATATCATTCTTGTACTTAACACAACTTTTTACAAGGTGTATCGAGTATGTAATTGTCTTCACAAAAAATAGAAAATTTATAGCTATATTACGAAGACTTACATTGTATGTATTTACATAAAAAATACACGAAGGGTTGGACAACAACACTTCATCTCCTTCATTTGTCTCCTTCTTTCATCTTGATCAAGCATCTTCTTCTCTTCTCTCTCTTCTTCTCGTCATCACATTTGCCTTTTTTTCTTCTCATATGCTTTTCTTTGACTTCATCTATTCTTATTCTTTCTGTCTCTCCCGCCATAGCCGAGTTTGTCTCTTGTTTTTTCTTCTATTCTTTTTGCATACTCGGCGTTGGTTTTAGCCACTCGCAAGTTCGCCACTTGGTCAAGCCCCACCCAAGTAGATCCCTCCTTTCTTTCCTCGGATCTACGTATTCAATATTCTTGGCGAGAGGCCAGTCCAAGCTTCTTCCTCCTCGCCGCTTCTTCCTCTACCTCGGGCGTATCTTTGTCTTTGGGGCCTTCTTCTTTCCGGTGAGTGCCGGCGGAGTGACCAGCAGAGAGGATCGCAGGTTGTCATTGCCCGTCGCCTTCTTCACATAATGTGAGACCCTTTTCCCGAGACAGTCCCAAGCTTGAGCCATGGACATATTTGCAAAATATCCTTGATTCGAGCGTTTTGAATTCGTCAATCGATCTTGGCTCTGTCCCGACATACGAAATGGCATACGTGTCTCTGCCAATTGGAATGCCTCCGTGTTCTTTCAAGATGTTCATCACCCTGGCATCCATTCTTCCTTCCACCTCCTTCATCCCTCGCTTCAATTGCTTTTCTCTTCTCGGCCATGGATACAGAGTGTTGGAGTGGCGAGTCATGGGAGTTTTCGCTTATAATGTCACCGTGATGTGAGGACCTTGTTGGGGGTTTGTGCAATCATCAAGGTCATATCTTTTGATCCTTCCCCCTCAAGCCAGATTTTCCTTTCTTCTTGATTTCAAAATTTCCTCGGTGATTTTCCCTTCTCAATTTGTTCCTTGTCACCGCTCCTTTCTTTTGACTTGATTTTTTTTCGCTTTAAGGTATTCCTCTTCCCCCTTTTTGGCATCATCAAAGGATAGAGGAACCCCAGGGAACATCTTGGCAAGCATGAAGTCGAGTCTTGATGGTTGAATTTTGCTTCAAGTCTGCTGCGTTGTATCTTTGCCGCACGAATTGATCGAGTAGCGTTGGATTCTGTTTGAAATCGCTTCATCTCACCATGAGAAGGCTGAATTTTCTTGTCATGTGTTCTTCCAAACGTCGTATATCATTTGCATTTCGCTCACGCAGCAGCTTGATCTCGGCGGTGTGAGCTTCATGCATATGTTCAATGTGTTCCTCGCCTTTTTCGCATCAACGTTTTCGACTCTCCACACCAGCAGCTTGTTGAATAAGGTTAAGTATCTCACCTGTTCCACACGCATTGATTCTTCTTTGTTGCCACCATTCCCTTATCCTCGATTGTGATGCCTCTCAAGTCAGCTGTAAGGTTGGCATCTCTGTTGTCCAGGCGCATGTCCAAAGAGGCCTGATGCCTTTCCATTCGTTCAACTTCAGCAAAGAGTGCCTTGAACACTTCTCGAACTTCAGCTGATTCTTCTGTTGCAGCTGATGGCCATACAGCGTCGAAATCAAAATCGGCTGGAACAATGGTGCCTGAGTGAAAAACAGGAGGTGGTCTGTGATAGCGTGCTTGCTCATTTTCTGACTCTTCGTGGAGTTCTGGTATCTCCAGTGAGAAAGGGAAAGATTCCACAAAGGATTCATCACCGCCAACTGGGATTTGTTCGATGATAAGCGGTGCGCGTGAAGTTCTTTTGGGAATCGATCCAGCTGTATCTTGAGGAGCCGGAGCAGTGGTCTCTGGTTCAGCTGGGTTTGGTTGTGAAGTAGACCCGGCTTGCTGAGCCTCAGCTGTCTTAACAGCTTCGTTGGTCTCAGCTGATTTTTCCATTTCAGTAGACTTGTCCTCGGCCTTATCAGCAGCGTCATCGGACGATGATGAGATTTCTAGTGGTGGCTCATCATCAAAGTTAAAAGTTTGACGAGTAGTCTTGGGATCAGACTTGCTCGTGCCTGGAACATCCGCAGCTGAGTCTTTTGGATTTGTCATGGGGGTTGACTCAGCTTCTTCTTCGCCTTCTGATCCCAGAAAAGTGACATCAGGGTTGTCCTGGGAATCATGAAGTGCGCTGATCTCCTTCTCAGATGGGTCGATGATTAGGAAGGATGTTCCCTACTTGACCTCTTTACCCCGGGAAGTCTCTACCTCCCGTGGGCCTTCATTTCCTCCAGCAGTCTCTACTGCTGCGAGGCCTTGGTCCTCCCTTTCGACAGTGTCAGCTGTCTTAGGGTCTTCTACAGTGGCATCCATTGGAGTCTCAACCCCATGGATTGCACTTTCATCGCCCAGAGTGTTAACTCCCAGGGCTGTTCCTTCCTGTGCCTCGACTGCATCAGCAGCGTCATTAGCCTTCAGAGCAGTTGGCACCTCAGCTGAGACAGATTTCAATCGTCGAGCTTCGTTGATGGCAACTTCTTTGTTCTTCTAGTGATTGTAATTTCTCTTCTTCGCCTCCTTGCTTCTTTGTCGAGTCATCTGCAAAGATCCTCCGACCTTGCTGCAGCATGGAGGGAGTTCCCCTCGGTGGCGCACCAGCTGAGTGACTTGGAGTGGGGTCACTCGTCTCCAAACTCCCTATTGTTTCAATTGATGGTTCAGCCGTTGGGGCGGTGGTAGCACACCTTCAATAGGGGTTGGCTCGACCGGGTCCCCATTGTCCCGGTTTCATCGCCACTTCCTTATTGCTTCTTCCGAGTGAGTGGGAAGTGGTAGCAGAAGAACATCAGTGGCTATTTGTGAACCACTCCCATTGGATCGATTTCGGTGTGTTTTGGAGGACTCTCCTGGTCCCTCCATCATCTTTGCTCGTGAAGGATTCTTGATTCATGCAATGCTTGCTTGCGATCTGCAGCTTCTTCCGTGGCGGGCAGCATTCTCTCCGGGTCCTCGTCACTTTCGTGAGAAGACATCAAGGAGAGGATGGAAGTGTTACGTGGTGCGGAGAGATAGGCGATGCTTGCCTTCTCACGTGCTTGGCTTCTTGACTTGCTTTGCTCTCTCCCCGTCCTTGTAGATTTGCAGGATGATGTCTAAGCGATTGTCCTCATCAAGTCTTTGGGAGCACAGAGAGTCGATCCAAGGAAATTTAGCGAGTTCTCTTCTTCTTCTATGAATTCAGCCGTTGAACTGTTCCCTTGACTTGCTCAACTTCCATTTTCTCCACTCACGCAGACGATTTTGGATGTCCGGGTAAGGTGGAGATAGGATCATTACATCACTATCCGCTTGGGCTGGTTCTTTCTTGAGTTTGTTTGTGTGAGCTACGTTTGTGTCTTGAGTTGCCTCTGCTCTGTCGCGCTTCAGCAGACTTGGCTGTTTCATCAACTACATCCGGAGACTCTACTTCTCCAATAGTCTCCGTATTTGTGCTTTGAGTAATCGACTCATTGGTTTCTCCTGTTCGGACTGCTTGACGAGTCTTCTTCGTCTCTGGTTTGTACCGGGGAATTTCAGTTGAGGCGGCGTCCTCTCGAGTCTTGGCGGCAGGGGGCGGTACTTGTGTTTGTTTCGAGGAGCGCCGTCTAGGCTTGTCAGTTCTCCTCCTTTTGACGATCGGAGAAGGTATTTGGGAGTCCTTCTCGATCGCTGCTGCAGGGGCAGGTGACATGGCTGCTGGGGCAGGTGACATGGCTGCTGGGGCAGGTGACTCTGCTGCAGGGGCGGGAGCATGTTTGGTTTTTCTTTCTTTGCGAGGGTGAGATTTTCTTGGCACTGCAGGGCAGCTTTCTTCTTGGTTGGAGAGGAGGCGTTTGTGTCTTCGGGTGGTGATTCCCCTCAGTGTGTCGCCTCTCTTGGCGTAAGCTCGCTTCTGAGCACCAGAGAGGTTAGCTCTGAACATCCTCTTGTTAACATGGAATGCTTTCCCATGTCTGAGAGGGACTCCTTTCACCTCCAATAGTCGGCCAATCACTAGGCCATATCCCAGGGATCCTCCAAATGACCCATCTTCTTTGAAGGACTTGTTCCCCACGTTCTGGCAGAGTCTGCTGTAGATAAACTCAGCCCAGTTTATCTTCTTTTCCTCGATGATTGCAGCCATCACAATCAGCTTTGCCTTTGATAGTTGGTCAAAGCTGCCAAATTTGATGTCGATACATTTGGCAACTATGTCCAACAATTTGTGATAATCCTCCTTCAAAGAGTCTTTTGTTTGTGTGTATATAATTTTATCGGCAAGGTCGGACTTGGCTATTTCTTTCCATCGTCGGCCAAGTTTACATCATCTTCCTTAATCTCGATTTGCTCCTTCCTGGGTAGTGAGCAATATTCACCAAATCCGCGGTGATAGTCACCGCTTTCCCGTGAAGGATGACTTGATTCCTTCATCGTGAATCTCGGCATTCACGTAGAATTATGCGACCTCCTCCACATAGGTCATAGGATATTCCAGCGTTAGAAACGGTTTGATCCCCGACGTTTCCAACTTCTCCGCGATTTTCTTCACCAGGGTGTCGTCGGACCCCGCTTCACCATTCCGTCGAAATCCACGGTCGAACGGTGTGGATTTGTTTTCCCAACTTGGTAAAGTCATACGTTGGTGCCATTTCGCAGAATAATTTCAAGGAAAAGTTCGAAATTTGATTTGAAGGTTGATAGGGTTTGAGTATTTGCCTTTGCCTTTTGAGAGAAAGAGATTGAACAGTTTTTAGAAGTGTGAGAGAGAAAGCACGAAAATGGTTTAAATATGGTTTATGAAAGGCGTGCAGGACGGTTTTGAATTGTGATCGAAATCAACGGCTTGGATTTTCGTGACGATATTGAGCGTTCATATCTCGTATTTAATGCGGCAAAGATTTATATCCAATCATAGGCTTGGTGTGCGGCTTTTTATGTCCGTACACATCATCATTATCGACGTGTCTCTTAAAACATTCCCGCTTAAGTCAAACGATTGCGTTTTTGTCACTTTGCTCATAAGTTATTCAAACTTATCTCTTAGTTGATTTAACTCGCTTCTCACATTTCTCTTAGTGACTCACTATCGGTGACTTGGTATAGTGACTTTCCGATCTGGTGATTTTCTTGAGCTAATTTTTGTTTTCACTCTTTTTCACCTTCTTTCCTGTTCTATTTCTTTTCTTTGATTCTTCCGTGTCTCGGCCTTAGCTCAATTAGCCCCAACTCATGTTTGAGTTCTTCAAATCTTGACTCACATAATGGTTTTGTGAAGATGTCACTAGTTGTTTGTCGGTTGAGATATATTCCAAGATAATGTCCTTCTTTTCAACATGATCTCTTATGAAATGATATCCGACATCAATATGTTTTGTTCTTGAGTGCAACACAGGATTTTGAGTGATTGCAATGGCACTTGTGTTATCACACATGATTGGAATTTCTTTTTCTTCAACTTCATAATCTCTCAATTCTTTGTCTCATCCATAGGACTTGGGCACAACAATTTGCCGCATGCCTATGTATTCGCCTCAATTGTAGAGGTGGCTATTGAGTTTGCTTTCTTGCTAAACCAGAAATTAGTCTGTTTCCTAGCATTTGACATGTGCCTCAAGTACTTTTCTCTGTCCACTCGCATCCAAAGATAGTCGTAGTCTCGAATAGCCAATTAGCTTGAATCCACCTTCCTTTGGATACCATAGGCCTACTTCTTGGCTTCCTTTTAAGTATCTCAATATTCTCTTAGTCTGCGATCATATGGCTCTCTTTTGGAGCAGATTGAAATCTTGCACATACACCTACAAAGAAAAGTGATGTCGGGCCGCTAGGTGTGAGATAGAGCAATGATCTAATAAGTGCTCAGATCTTGTTTGATCTACTGAGCTTGCCATCCGCATCCATGTCCATTTTGGTGATGTGTTCATTGGTATTTTTACGAAGACTTCTCCTCCATACCAAATTTCTTCATTAAATCTCTGGTGTATTTTGTTTGACTTATGAAGGTTCCATCCTTCAATTTGTTTCACTTGAAGTCCAAGGAAGAATGTCGCTCTCCCATCATGCTCATTTCAAATTTACTTTGCATGAGGTTTGAGAATTTTTCACACGACTTTTTGTTAGTGGATCCAAAAATGATGTCATCCACATATATTTGAACAAGCAAAAGATACTCTTCTTGTCTTGAATTAAGAAAAGTGTTCTATCTACTTTTCCTTTTGTGAATCCATTTTCAATCGGGGAATTGTGACAGGTATCATACCATGCTCGGGTGCCCTGTTTCAATCCACAGGCTTTCTTGAGTTTGTATACCTTGTCTCCAAGAGTCCGCTCAAATCCTGGAGGTTGTTCAACATACACTTCTTCTTCCAATAAACCATTCAGAATGCACTTTTACATCCATTTGATATACAAAGTGAAATTCTTGTGAGCAAAGATAGGCAAGAAACATCCTTATAGCTTCCAATCTTGCTACAGGGGCAAATGTTTCATCAAAATCTATCCCTTCTTCTTGGCAATATCCTTTGGCTACAGTCTTGCTTTGTTTCTTACCCACAGAACCTTCCTCGTTCATCTTATTTACGAATACCCATTTGGTTCCAATACATTTTGATGTATGGGTCTTTGTACTAATTCCCATACTTTATTTCTCTCAAACCGATTCAGACTCTTTCTTGCATAGCTTGAATCAATGTGTGTCGTCCAATGCTTGTGACACATCTTTGGGCTCTATCTGCGAGATGAAGCATGTGAACATTGCTTCTTGTTGGGTTCGATCTTGTCTTGACACCTTCTCTTATATCTCCAATGACAAGTTCGGTGGATGGTCTCTCGGCCATCTTACGTCAGGTTGAAGTAAGTTATTTGGATTGATCGACTTGCGGTATTTGTGTTCTTTGTGGTCGACTCTCTCGTGATCACTCACCGGCAGATTTTCCACCGCTTTTGAGATTCACTATCTCATCTTCTTCTCAATTGATAATCCCCGCCTACCAAAGATAGGGACTCTTCGTAAGGTTGGATGATTGACTTATCGGTGACTCTTCAATGTCTTCCCATTTACATTTGGCTCATCGAATACTACATGAATGGATTCTTCGTAACCATAGTTCTTTTGTTGAGTATTCTGTAGGCTTTGCTTTTTCGGAGTATCCTAAGAAGATACCTCATCGCCTTTAGCATCAAAAGCCTTTAGGTTGTCTTTGCCATTGTTGTGGATGAAGCATTTACATCCAAATATCCTGAAATATGCAACATTTGGTTTTCTTCCATCCGGATCTCATAGGGAGTCTTTGTCATTGTCTATTTATCATGCATCTGTTTTGGGTGTAGCAAGTGTGTTGATTGCTTCACCCAAAATCTTTTGGTAACCCCGACTAACATGGTCTTCTTCGCTTCTTTGAGGGTTCTGTTTCCTTCTTTCGCAACTCCATTCTGTTTTGTGGAGTCCTTGCGGTGATAGTTCATGACCAATACCATTCTCAATACAAGATGAGTTATTATTCCATTGACAAACTCCGTTTCTCTATCCGATCTTATTTTGATAATGGTTTGACTCTTCTCATTTTGTATCCTCTTCATCATTTGTGGTAGCTTTTGTAGAGTTTCTTTCTTCTTGCACATGAATATTGTCCATGTATATCTTGAGTAGTCATCTACTACCACCAAGGTGTATTTCTTTCCACTTATGCTTCTTTGGTTCCATGGGCCAAATAGATCCATATGAAGTAGATGCAATATTCTTGTTGAGGATGGGCATGTCTTTTCTTTGAACGACGACTTGATTTGTTTTCCTTCGACATGCATCACATATACTCTCCTTCTTATATCGAGTGGGAAGTCCTTCTACAAGATGACTTCTTGCTAGCTTATTAATTGTTTTGAAATTCGGGTGACTCGGCTTTTTGTGCCACGGCCTAACTTGATTCAATTTGTGCTTTTGCTAGTAGGCAGTCTTTGGGTGTTGCAGTTGACCAATCCACTACATACATATTTTTTGTCTACATCCTTGCAAAGACAACTTCATTTGATTCAATATTTTTGATTTGGCATATTCCCATGTTGAATCCAACATTGTAGCCCTTGTCACGAGTTGATGATGCTTAGTAAATTGAAGTTTAGTCCTTCAACATATGCAACATCTCGTGATTTCTAAACCATTCCTTTTGATGGATCCAATGCCTCTTATTTCACCAGGAGCTTCATTTCCTCCAAATATGACTTTTGCTCCTTTGACTTTCTTGAATTTTGACAGATTTCTCTTATTTCTGTCATATGTCCGAATGCACCACTATCCATGTACCAGGTTCCTTGGCACTGTCACTGTTCTTGAACCCGCAATCAAGGAAATTAAGTTTTAGGTACCCATTCTTGTCCGGGTCCCGAGGGGTTAGAATTATAAGATGATCCAACCAACCTATAGCCAAATGATTTGACTAAGAGGTTGCCATCTATCGAGTGCCATAATCATAATTAATCCTGGCAAATTGCTTGGGAGTCTCCAGGTTCATACAAATTTTGTCTTTTTGTCAGTATGCCTGCATATGTGTTTTAGCAATTGCCTTTCTTGGGTAATTGTGGTGTCTTTGAGTGTAGTGCCTAGGTGCATATGTGTGTCTTTGATGAAAGCTCTTATGCTTTTGGAATGGCCTTTGTTGAGTTCTAGGCCTTTGCCATTTGGGCTTGTATTCCATAAGTCTCAGCCGATAGTTCACATTATTCCGATCGACTTGGCTTGGATATTTTCTACCATTCCCATCATATGTATTTCTTTTATGAGTTTTTCGGGATTTTTGGTAGCTCGCTTCTTTTACAGTATTTTTTTGTTTGGAGTCCTTTGAGGACTCGGTGAATCTCTTCTCAGTGCCCTTTCAAAGACTCTCAATCGGCTTTTTTCCTTTTCCTTTGTAACCAAGGCCAGTTTGCTTAGTATTGTGCTTTGGATTGAAAGTGTGTGCAACATTTAGAGTTTTGGATTTTTCGGACTCTTCATGACTTGAAGATCCTTTTTCCAAAATTACTCTTTGAGGCTTGACATGGCACAAAAGAATTAAATCCTAAGCCTGTCTTGTCTCCACATTCTCTTTGACTCATAATAAGATCATCCAATGATTTAGATGCCTTAGTGAATGAGGCAATAACATTCTTGAGGTCATTCTCCCTCTTTTCTATAGCAGCAATTTCTGCTATTAATTTAGCATTTTCAGCCTTTAAACTTTTATTCTCATCAGCTATTTGACTTAGAGTACTCAGCTCCTTAGTCAGCTTTGAGTTTTGACTTTTGAGTAGGTTGTTTTCCTCATTCAATAGTGTGTGTGAGGTTTTAATGTGCTCAAAATCTTTCATCATTTTGCCTAATGAATCATAAAGATCAGTGGGTGATGAAGTGTGTGTGTCACAGTCACTATCACTAGTGTCTGAGTTTGTTGAGTTAGATTGTACCTCATCTTCTTGATCTTGTTCTTTGGCCATCAAGCAGATCAAGGCTTCTTCTTCAGAGTCACTTGAGTAGTCGCTTCACTGCTCTCGAGTGTTGTCTCTCTTGACTTCATTGTCTCAGCATGATCTCTGACCCATCATTGCCTTTTTTTTCTCTTGTCTTCTTTCTCTCAAGACCTTTCTTTTTCTTCTTCGTTTGTCAGACTTGTTGACTACAGGATATGAGCGATCAATGGCATAGTGACCTGGTTGTCTACAATTCCAACATAGATATTGACCTTTTGATCACCTCTTTCTATTCTTGAGTTGTCGGCCCTTTGATACTCAACTTGTTGATGATCATTCTCTTGGTTGGCCTATCATCCCTTGATTTGGAGGAGTCGAGTGTCTTCTCGGAGGATTCACCATTTCCTCTCTTGTAGTTCTTGTTAAAGAACTTGTTAAATCTTTTAACCATCGGGGCTATTTTTCCGGGTCAATTGCCTCTTTGACCTCACTCTCCTTCCATCTTTGACAATTAGAGCGTATTTGTTTTGGGTGCAATTTTGTCTTCTTCTGGTCTTTCCTTCTCACTCAAACTCGTAGGCTTTGAGGTCCGAGAATAACTCATGATTGGATGTCTTTGATAGGTCCATGGAGTGTCTCAATGCCATGACCTTCATTTCCCATTCATTTGGAAGACTTTTTAGGATCTTCATACACATTTCTTCTCGTGTATATTCCTTTCCAAGTGTAGATGACTCATTTGTGATTTACGAACCGAGCATCCGGTTGATCCAGGTTTTCTCCCGAGATCATTTTAAAGTTCTCAAATTTTTTGTACGACCATGATAGTTTGTTTTCTTTGATTTGCTCCGAGCCTTCACAAATCAATGTCGGTTTGTCCCATTTCTTAGCGAGTTTTGCAAGATTTCACTTTATTGAACATGGCTTTGTCCAAGGTTTTGTAAAGAATGTCCTTGGCTACATTGTCCAGGTTGTATCTTTTTCTGTCATCATTTGTCCACTCGGTTCTTGGTTTTTCAATCATGGTAGTCCCGGGTCTGCATCTTCTTCCCCTTCACCGCAACTCTTCGCATGTTTGTGTTCACCTTTAATATTTGCAGAGGCCCATCTTCTATCACTATCCACATCTCATCATGTAATCTTTGATAGATGAGCCGCATACGAATTTTCCAATCATCAAATTCTTCAATAGTGAACATAGGAATGCGTGTTAGATTTGCTTCCATGATAATAACTTTTAATGATAGAAAAGAGTTTTGAAAGTTTAAGTACTAAAGCGGACTTTTGAAAAGTTTGGAGATCTAGTTCAAGAACCGGTGCGGAAGGTTCAATGAACCAACCGCTCCGATACCACTTGTAGGTCCCAAGGGGTGTAAGTGTAAGGTTTAGAAGGGGGTTGAATAAACCTTACCAAATTTTCGATTTAGGCCTTTTAAATCTCTGAGTTCTACACATCTCGTGTCCTTGATGGACAATCGAATTAGTCACTCAAGAGAGTTAATCTCTCAATGATTTCATTTGAAATTAATAGAGTAACTCGGTGTTGGCTATAAATTGACTCAATTTGTGGTTTTGTTTTATTGGAAGACTTAACACCCTTAAGTTTGATTAAGCAAGTTTTACTGACTTGATTTAGTACTTATAAATTATCAAATGGATAGCAAATTTATCACAGATATAAGCAATTAAAAGTGCGTAAATTTAAATCTTTGAAATGTAAATGACACAAGAAAGTTTTTATAGAGGTTCGAAAATGGGGTAATTCTTCTACTCCTCTCTTCTCCAACTCTCGGAGGAATCCACTAAGTAATGATCGAGTTTACAAAGTGGTAACAGTCCATACAAGTCTTGATCACAACGGCCGACTTGATCCTTTGGGACTCGATGAGACGCCTTGATCACTCACCAAGCTTCTCGACGACTCGGCCTTCTTCACACAGGCGCTTTGCTGCTACTCTGACTCACTTGCTTAAGCACTTTTGATTTGATCACGAAGCCCTCCAAGAGCTTAAGACTTGGTTCAGCCTTGAACCTTTCTACAATCCTTCCCCGGAATGTAGACCCCTTGTTTTCGATATTTTCCTCTTCAACCGATTGAAGTTCTCTTTCCTTCACAGTGAGTGTTGGATTGATGTACTTGAGATGTAGGCTTGAGGATTGAGAATGTTTGCTTTTTGATAAGCTTGTATATCTTCACGTGTGTGTCATTCATGCATTCTTCTCAAACAAATTCCTCAGCCTTTTATAGTGAACTTTCAAAAATTTGCCCGTTGAAGAGATAGGCTCATTTTTGAAAGTCACTTTGATCGTTGGCTTGCGAGTTCTTGGAATTGCCATTTCCTCGTATGAATTGTTTTATCACCTTTTCGAGTTCGACACGGTGTAGTGCTTCCCATTGGTTCATTCCTTTTGCACGCTTCGGGACCGAGCACTCCAAGAAAGGTGGTATGGAGATATTACTTGTTTAAGTAAGTCTCTTGATTTACGGCAACGGTTCTTTTACTGATTATCTCGACTTGACCGCATTTCCTTGCTTTCCCAGGTGACTTAGAGTCGACTTCCAATCATGGATGACTCTTCACTCACTTGACTTGAGACTTGGCTTCTCTTGAGTTGACTTGGTGATGTTCCACTTTCAATTTGCATCTCACCGCTTCTTGATCGAGTTCTGTCTGCTCTTTTTCTTTGTCAGACTAAATTGCTGTTGTCTCACAGAGAGTTTTCCTTCAAGCCTTGATTGTCTTCTTGCATGTTGGGCGTAGGTGACTTAACTCAGCCTTGGCCACTCTAATTGTTACAATACATTTTACAGCAAGAATTGGGAGCCAACTTTCTATTCTAAGTTTTACATGGCATTCATCAAAATCTAAACAATAAAATTCCTAACAACAGATGAGCTGTTTGATCATTTCCTCATTGGTATTGTAGATATCTCCCTTTTGGAATTCTTCTTCAGCATGTGTAGTTTCTTGAATTTCCATCGTGTCTTCTTCTCCGACCACATTTCTGCTAATGAGGTTTGCATAGTCGATGTAGTCAATCACGTTCTGGCCTATGTTTTCCTTCAGTGAGCTCTCTATAGACATGATGTTGGTTCCTTCTGTTACATTTTGTTGTGTTGTTATTTCCAAGCTCGGTTCGTTTCTTACTATAACTATGCACAAAGGGAACTTCATCCAGTCCGTTTCTTTGCTTTTCACTTCTAGGTAGAATTTGAGATTGTAATCACTTTCTATTTTCAATGGTGGCAGAGTATCTGTCAATTTGTATCTAATCTGCATAGCTTCTACATCTTTTTTGTATTGAATTTGTTGTTCTAAGATTCCCCTTAGTGTGCTGAATGTGCTATCCATTGGAATGAGTATTCTTGTTATCTCAAAGTTCCTATACTCTCCATTTTCTCCCCATTGTCCATTGTGGTACACTATGGGATTTGATCTATTCAACTGTGGATTTCAATGAATAGTTGGTTAAGTGAAACATAAAAGAAACATAAATGAAATATGAATGAAACAATGTTTATGTACGTCAAGAAGCAATGTGTTGTATTAGGCGAACGAAACAATTGCGAAAAATAAACGAAACATATGTGAAACATGAAAGAAATATATGTGAAACAACCACGTAATGTACTGCATTCAGTGTTTTCCAGATTGACACGTTTTATTCATAGATAATCACTATAAGCAATTTTTGTAGAATTTTGGATCATAATTCGAACAAAATAAGCATTTTGAATCTCACAACTGCCAGGTTTTTGGATTTGCATGCAAAATTACTGGTTCAATTCAATGTCAATCTCAGTCAATACACATTGAATCCTAAATTTCAATCTGTAAAATCATGAAATATATCTAAACAAGGTATTCTCAGAATAAGATAAACAGATCGCATTTTGTTACCTGTTTTGGTCTTCTTCTTCCTCTTGATTTCGAGCTTGAATTGTGATCTCTAATAGTCCAGTTTTTTTCCTCGATTTATTTTCCTCGTATCTGTGCGTTTCCTCTATTTTTGGTTAATATTTGGGATGAGAGGATTGTATTTTTGATCAGAGATCTTGATGTGATCAGCACCGTGATATTTGGAGGGGAAATGCTGCAATTCACCGAAGATGCTGAAGATTGGGTACTTTTGTCCGAAATTTGTTTGAGATGGTTGTTTTGTGAACAATTGGGCCAGATCGGGTATTTTTGTGAAACAGTCGGGCTGGGTGGACATTGTGCAGGTATTGGGCATCCAAAATCGGGCATTTATGTCCTTTTCCCTAAATATCTTTTAGTGGCCTAAGCAAGCCAAACTAGTCCATTATGTATAAGCTATATATATATATAGCATTAAAGAGACCCATTTCTTCACTTTACGAGAGTGAGGATCTAATTTCTTTCTATTTATTCACAAACTCCAAAAAATTACCAACACTAGTAAAAACCATTAAATCTATTAGCATCAATTTGGGACAAGAAATTCAAAGGGGCCATGAGTTTTATGGAGCAAGTTGGAGGTCAAGAATTGGATGAATCTCACATGTTATTGAAGAAATAGGCCCATCAAGTGTGGATTAATATTTTATAAGTTGATCATAATAATCTCGAGGTTTTTTAAGACATGCAAATAAAATTTGTAATTGAAATTTGAGATTAATTGTTGGAATTTGTTGTAGGAGACCTTGGAGGTGATAATTGGACATTTTCTTTGAAGGAATTGCTTGTCTAACAAATTGGGTAAAAACTCTTACATTTCTCTATAATGGGGTTTCCTATATTTTGTTCAAATTTCAAAATTCTGAAATTTATAGTGGTTGATGGGGTTTGTTATGTGATAATGTGATATTATATATATATATATATATATATATATAGGAATAGGATCAAATGAGACCACATAATTACAATGAGACAATGTGGATTAATCCTAGCCACAAATCTCAAATTTTAGATGGTTGGGATTTTCCCAATTTAATAATCATTTTAAATTTATTTTAAAGCTGAAAAGGGCATATTAGTCAATTTAGTTTTTATCCCTAATTATGTGGTCCCCCAAATCTGATATTATTCTCAGCCCCAAGCATACTCTCGCTCAACGATGTCGTCGCTCAGCATCCCCTCACTCTGGCCGACTTCCCGGATACGAGCTTAGCCGGACACGTCATGCACACGCCGAGCTTGCAGTCGTAAGGCACTGGCAAGTCGTTGTCCAGAGCCTTGGACAGGATCGTTTCGTCTGGCTCCACTTCGAGCTCTGTCATTTTGTTGTCGTGTTCGATCACTACTTTGTAGGCGTGGGCGGCAGTGGGCATGTCGCGGTGGCGGCTGAGGGTGGAGGTGGAATGTGGCTTCAGATGTGGAGTGTTTGGGTGGAATTTAGGGAGGTAATTTTGTTTATTGAATAAGGCAAGGTTAAAGGAATTAGCGATGGGCCACCATGCAATTACTTTAATTTGATTTAGACACACAAATAGATTTATTTTTCGCCAGAGTTCGAGATATATATTTGGGGTTTCAGAATAAAGGACAGAATTGGAGGATTGGTGAAGAAGACGATACTGATGGACAAAACGAGGGCCTACAAGGAGACAGTGAGGATTGTTGTATACTTAGATGTTTTTCGATGTATATTTAGATGTGCTTTGATGTGATGTATATATTTATGTTGATGTATACTTATGTTTTTTTGTTGTATATTTATATGTGATTTGTTGTATATTTATATGTGTTTTGTTGTATACTTATATTTTTGTTTGATAATTGTAATATATAGTAAAATTATGTTAAACATACAGCAAAATAGTGTTAAGTATACATCAAATATATGCTAAATATACAACACAATAATGAGTGTGATTTTCTCTCTCTATAATTGATTTACTTAATCCACGGTCCCCACATATTTTTGTTTGACTATTTTAATATGCAGTAAAATAATGTTAAACATACATCAAAATAGTGTTAAGTGTACATCAAATATATACTAAATATACAACACAATAATGAGCGTGATTTTCTCTCTCTATATAATTAATTTACTTAATCCACGGTCCCCACATGTTAATGAGTGTGATTCTCTCTCTCTATATATAACTGATTCCTTCATTTACGGTCCCCACATATTTTTGTTTGATCATTTTAATATGCAGTAAAATTATGCTAAACATACAGTAAAATAGTGTTAAGTATACAACAAATATAGGATAATTGTACAACATACTGCATGGCAGAGCACATGCGCGATTTTTTCTCTCCAGCGCGATTTTCTCTCTCCCCACGTGATTTTATCTCTCCTAATAACTGATTCCATATTTGGATGGTCCCCCACTTGGCTAATTTGACAATTATACCCTTATTTTGCATTAATTAAATATTTAATGCAATTTTAACCCCTATTTATCTTAGCCATTGATGTAGATAATGGAGGGTTGAGATGAGTCCACACTGTCTCACTATAATATGTGGTCTCATTTTAACCTCCCTTATATATATATATATATATAGGAATAGGATCAAATGAGACCACATAATTAGAGTGAGACAGTGTGGACTAATCCTAGCCACAAATCTCAAATTTTAGATGGTTGTGAATTTTCCAATTTAATAATCATTTTAGATTTATTGTAAAGCTGAAAAGGGCATGATTGTCATTACACAATTACATAATATTATTTTAATTATGGTTTAAGCAGCAATTTCGATGGGAAGAAGTGGAAGAGGATTCTTCTTCGCCATCGCCATCACATAGTACTGTTAATTCGGCCTTGTCGGCGTCCGCGAGAGGCCAGAGGAAAAGCTTCACTCGCCCGACTTCCGATCCAGAGAGAGAAATTCAATCGCCATACATTAAACGTCAAATTTAATAATTTATAGAGAGGGAGAGAGAATCTGATATTTGCTTCGTTGTGATGATTAAATTGATACATTCATCTCATTTACGTATTAGTTTCATTCGTTGATTGATTTGCTGAAAGTGATTTTACGTTTAGATACGGGAATCGGGGCAGCAATCGGAAAACCTAGGGTTAGTGGGTTGGGCGGACTGGTTTCCAATGCGGCGGTGTTCGCAGCTGGGGGGAAAATCCGGATCGTTGAATAGCTGTGGTGGAGGATTTGATGGTAAGGAGTGCGTTATCATTTTCAAAGAATTATTCGGACCTGGTTTTTGCGTACTGTGGGTTTTTTGCGCTTTCGCTGATTGTCTGCTGGATTCTTCGGGAGGTTGCTGCACCCCTCATGGAGAAGATTCCCTGGATTAGTAATTTTCACCAAACATGGGATAGGGAGTGGTTTGAAACAGATGCAGTCTTACGAGTGAGCTTGGGAAACTTCCTCTTTTTCGCGATTCTTCAATTGGATCGAGAGGATTTTTTTGAAATTTGGGGGAAGAAGTTTCGCGTAGTTTTCTTCGATGAATTTCTCGATTGTTGGTTGGCTCGAGCGTGAAGGTATGGCAGATGGAGAGATGAAGGAGACGATCTGTTACTCTTTGTTGTAGAATCTTCTTTGATATATACTTAGATGTTTTTCGATGTATATTTAGATGTGTTTTGCTGTATAAATAGTTAATTTTTTATGTATATATTTATGCTGTTGTATACTTATATATGTTTTGTTGTATACTTATATTTTTGTTTGACAATTGTAATATGCAGTAAAATTATGTTAAACATACATCAAAATAGTGTTAAGTATACATCAAATATATGCTAAATATACAACACAATAATGAGCGTGATTTTCTCTCTCTATAATTGATTTACTTAATCCACGGTCCTCACATATTTTTGTTTGACCATTTTAATATGCAGTAAAATAATGTTAAACATACAGCAAAATAGTGTTAAGTGTACATCAAATATATGCTAAATATACAACACAATAATGAGCGTAATTTTCTCTCTCTCTCTCTCTATAATTGATTTACTTAATCAACGGTCCTCACATGTTAATGAGCGTGATTCTCTCTCTCTATATAACTGATTACTTGATTCACGGTACCCACATATTTTTGTTTGACCATTTTAATATGCAGTAAAATTATGCTAAACATACAGTAAAATAGTTTTAAGTATACATCAAATATATAATAAGTGTACAACATACTGCATGGCGAAAGCACATGCGCGATTTTTCTCTCCGGTAGCGATTTTCTCGGGATTTTCTCTCTCCCCACGTGATTTTCTCTCTCCTAATAACTGATTCCATATTCGGATGGTCACCCACTTAGTTAATTTGACAATTATACCCTTATTTTGCATTAATTAAATATTTAATGTAATTTTAACCCCTATTTATCTTAGCCATTGATGTAGATAATGGAGGGTTGAGATGAGTCCACACTGTCTCACTATAATATGTGGTCTCATTTTAACCTCCCCCTATATATATATATATATATATATATATATATATATATTGAGTGATTGTAGGTAAAATATTTATTTATTTTTTAAAACTTAATTGATTTAATTTCAAGAAAAACTATTAACATCTACCTGTCATATGATGCCACGTTGATCATGAGTTTCAGTTATTTGATGCACTTGAGATTCTTGTATGTTAAATTGCTAGAATTCTTGAGATATTAGAATTTGTTGTTAATTGACGCTTATTTTGGATTATAACATAACTCTTAACGACTCCGGTATTGATCTTTAATCACATTACACATTTTCGAAGAATCAGTAATCTGATTTCCATAGCCTGACTTGCTTTTTTGTATTTTAATTGTAACTTTATTAGGATAATAGCACAATTGAAGAATATAATAATACAATTTTATCTTGGCAATCAATGATCACTGCGATTACAACACAGAATGCCACTTAAAGTATTTCAATTTTCATTTTAATTAAACTCTTCTTCTGATTTATTATATAATAATTATGACATGTTATTGTCATTTCGAATGAGATTCATAATATCTGTAAATAAACTTTATGCATATCTAATTATGTTGTTAGTTGTACCGTTATCGTTGTATAATAATTGCTCATAACCTATTTACCATAGGGAAAATTTCATAATAGGATCCAAATTTAAAAAAATCTTTTATTTCAAGACTCACAATTTCAACTTTCTCAAATCAAGATCCAATTTTTATTTTTTTCTCAAATTGGGCTCTCCCTCAAATTTTGGGTTCTCACTTCAAGACCTAAAATTTCAACATTCTCAAATCAAGACCCAATTTTTATTTTTTTCTCAAATGAGGTCCTCCCCCAAATTTTGGACTCTTAATTCAGGTTTTAAAATTTAACATAAAGAGAAATATTAATGTAATCTATCACACCGACCACAAAAAATAATTTTCTTTCTCTTTTTATTTTTTTGCTCATTCCTTTTCCTAATCGATTTAAACTGTAAAATTCAATCATAATTTGAATATCTTATTTTTTCAGTAACTAGAAAATATTTTACTACTTCTTTTTCATTCATAATTTGGATATCTTATTTTTTTAGTAACAGATAAATATTTTACGGCTTTTTTTTCATCTTTTTAGCTAGCTACATTTAATTATAGATCATGGTTTTTACGCGTTAAATAAAATTGATAATAAGTATGGATCAGGTAAAAAAGAATGTTACTGTTTGTGAACCGTTATTGTTAATGTTACTGTTTGTGAACCGTTACGATTTATCAAGTTTGTATTGGTGAGTGTAATTAGCTTGGACAGTCCATCGAATAGTTCGCCTATGATGTATTTATGGACTACACAAGTGTCTATTCCCTGTTCTAGCCGTCGATTGGAGACGGTGGTGGAATTGGATCGTATAATGATATATTTCAGAATAGGGATTTTATGTTTTAATTAGTACCTGAACTATAGACACTTTGCCGGTTTGGTATCTGACATTTCCGATTCATCAATTTAGTACTCATACTTAATATATTTTATTAAGAAGTTAAGTTTTAATTAGAACTATCAAATTTAGAAAAAAATTTAATTAAGAAATAACTTCTTTTAATTAAATTAAATTATTAAATTCCTAATTGTAAAAATATTTAATTAAATATTTTTTTAAAAAAATTCAATGAAAATATTAATTAAAAATTAATATATTAATAAAAAATTGATTTAATTTTCGTATTTACTATCTTAATTTTATTTTTTAAATTATTTAATTTTCATTTTAATTTTTAAATTTAGTAAACTAATCTAAATTTTCTTTTGGGTTAATTAAATTTTAATTTATGTATAATTTACTAATTTAATGTAATTAATTTTATTTTTTTCCTAAAAAATCATTAATATTTTTAGAAATTTCATTTTTTATTAATTAAATTAACTATATTCTAATTGATATATAATTTAAATAAATATACTCAAAAATTTATTTTGAGTACATTTATGTTTTTTGGGGGCATTTTCGTCCTTAAAAGTGAATATGTACCAATTTATTAAAAAATGTGAAATATGGGTACTAAATTGGTGAATCGGAAATGTCAGGCACCAAACTAGCAAATTGCATATATATTAGGAAATTTATTGAGTAGATTTTGATAATACCATGTAAAACTTAAACTAGGAAGTTGACACCCCATTATCCTTGTAATTTATATTGTAATAGATAGGGCTGAAAAAGCTGAGTCAAGTCAGCTATGCCAAGAACTACAAGAAGTCAATTGCGGGATGAATTAAAGACTCTGCTGAGTATGGCCTAGAAGGAAGTCAAGGACTCGACTGAAGGAGTGTCAGTTGAGGAACAACTGTAAGAAGTGTCAGTCAAGTCATCTTAAGAAGCCAGTCTCGAAGTTGAAGTGACAGTTGAGTTATCCAATGACTGGAGCTGACTCAAGTCATCTGGGGTAAAAACAGCAGTCTAGTCAAGACAACTGACTTACATCCGTTGATTAAAGTCAATAATGTTACTCAATATAGTAATATGTAAAACCTGTCAAGTCTAAAGTGTTAGTCCCAGATATATGCAAAAGGAATAAATCAATGGAAAACACTGCACCTTGTGTCAGGCACCTGCAATGCTGCGACGACATTTAATACGAGGAAGGGTCAACATCAAGGAGTGCGGACCAAGACAAGCCAACGAACAAAAGTGACATTTGAAATTAGCCTATCTCTTCAACGGGCAAAATTTCAAATGTGCACTATAAAAGGTTGAGGAAGTTATTGAGAAGAGGAGACCTGAACCACGAACAAGCAAGCAATATTCAAGCATTTAACCTGCAATTTTCTCATAAACATTCAAGCAATTCCTCAAGTCTGAAACTCGAAGGAAATCGATCCAACACAAGTAGTGAAGGAAAGACAAGTTCAAATCTGTTGAAGACGAAACTTTTGAAGATAGGATTGTAGAAAGATTCCAGGTCGAACCATTATTAAGTTTGTTGGAGGGCTTCGTGATCAAATCCAAGAACTTGAGAAGTGAGCTGAAGTAGCAAGGCAACTGCCCTATGAAGAAGCTGAGTCGCAAGAGAAGCCAACTGTGTGATCAAGACTGTCTCCAGACTGTTCACCGCTTTGAAAACTGATCTGTTACATAGTGGATTCTTCTAGGAGTTGGAGAAGAGAGCATTAGAAGAATTACCCCATCTTCGAACCTCTATAAAATATTTGTGTTATTTACTTTCAACAAATTTACTTTCTTGCATATTTTTTTATATCTGTTGTTAGATTCATAATTGATATCCAACTGATAAATAACTAAGTGCTAAGAACCAAGTGTTAAACTCAAATCCAATCAAAAGGTGTTAAGTCTTCCGTTGTTAAAAACCAATCAGCCAAGTTAAGTATTTGGGTGAGCAGCCGAGTTATACTATCAACAGCTCTATCGAGTCTGTTGAGTGGAAAATTAGCTAAAAAACCAACTTAGTTGTCCATCAATGACACAGTTGTTTGAGTAAACTCTGTTGAATTATTTTAAAAGGACTAAATTGAAAATTTGGTAAAGTTTATTCAACCCCCCTTCTAAACCTTACTTCACACCCTTTGGGACTTACAAGTGGTATCAGAGCGGTTGGTTCATTGAGCCTTCTGCACTGGTTACTGAACTAGATCTCTATCTTTTTAAAAAGGGTTCTTTAACACTTGTATTTTCAAAATCTTTCTTTTTAAGCAAAGTTATTATCATGGAAGCAAATCTGACACGCATTCCTATGTTCACTGTTGAAGATTTGATGATTGGAAATATCGCATGCAGATATATCAACATTACAAGATGAATGTGGCTTGTGATAGAAGATGGGCCACTGCAAATACTCAAAGTGAACATGGTTGTAAGAAGAGCAGCTGCAGCTGAAGGAGAAGAAACTGTTGATGAAGCAAGACCAGCCATGGTTGAAAAACCAAGGACTGAGTAAACTAATGAAAATATGAAGAGATACAACTTGGACAATGTGGTCAATGACATACTCTACAAGACATTGGATAAAGCAATGTTCAATAAAGTCAAATCTTGCAAATCTGCAAAAGAAATTTGGAATAAACTGACTTTAATTTGTGAAGGATCAAAACAAATTAAAGAAAACAAACTGTCTGTTGTTGTTCAAAAATTTGAAAATTTCAAAATGCTTACAGGTGAAACCATGGATCAATTGGATGCCAGATTCACTGAGATCACAAATGAGCTTTCAGCTCTTGAGAAGGAATATACACAAAAGGAAATGTGTATGAAGATCTTAAGAAGCCTCCCAGCTGAATGGGAAATGAAGATTATGGCCCTGAGACATTCAATGGACCTCTCAAGAACATCCAATCATGAGCTATTCTCATATCTCAAAGCCTATGAGTTTGAGCTGAGAAGAAAAGAGCAAGAGGAGACAGATGTACCCAAGACAGATGTACTAATGGCTAGTGATTGAAAGAGAGTTGAACCAAAAGAAGCCATAGACCAAGAGCAAATTGCTCTGATGGTCAAAAGATTCAACAAGTTCTTCAATAAGAACTATAAAAGAAATAAGGGTGAGACCTCCAGAAGACATCAGCTCCTTCCAAGTCAAGGGAAGACAGGCCACCCAAGAGAGTTGAGCATCAAAGGGTTGAATATCAGAGAGTTGATAATTCAAGAACAAAGAGAGCTGATCAAAGAGCTGAAAACCTGTGTTGGAACTGCAGACAACCAGGACACTTTGCAGTTGATTGTTCCTATCCACCAGTCAACAAATATAGGAATGAGGAAGATAAAAAAGTCTTCAGGGAAAGAAGACAGGAAAAGAAGAAAGTTATATTGGCTGCTGAGACAGTCAAGTCCAAAGGTGCAGCAGACTCGGAGAGTAGAGAAGATGACTACTCAAGTGATTCTGAGGAAGAGGCCATGATTTGCCTTATGGCTAAAGAACAAGATCAACCAGATCAAAAGGATGAGGTACACTCTAACTCATCTCATTCTGATTCAAGTGATAGTGATTGTGATACACACACTTCATCACCCACTGATCTTTATGATTTATTAGACAAAATGATGAAAGATTTTGAACACATAAAATCCTCACACACAATTCTAAATGAGGAAAACAACCAGCTTAAAAGCCAAAACTCACAGCTGACTAAAGAGCTGAGTACTCTGAACCATATAGCTTATGAGAACACTAAGCTGAAGGCTGAAAATGCAAAGATCACAACAGAGTTAGCTGCTATAGAAAAAAGGGAAAAAAGACTCAAAAATGTGATTGCCTCATTTACAAAGGCATCCAAATCATTGGATAATTTTATCATGAGTCAAAAAGAATATGGAGATAAGACAGGCATAGGATTTAATTTCTTCGTGCACAGTCAAACTCCAAAGAGTGATTTTGGAAAAAAGATCTTCAAGCAATTAAGCATCTCAAAATTCCAAAACACCAAATGATGCACCCACATTCATTCCAAAGCACAACCACAAACAAACTGGCCTTGGATACAAAAGGAAAGGAAAAAATGACCAATTGAGTATCTTTGAGAGGGCGGTGAGAAGAAATCCAAATGAAGTTCCTCAAAGAAACTCCAAATAGAAAATACTCGTGAAAAGCAAATGAGCTACCGTAAACCCTTAAATTTCATCAGAGAAACACACATGATGGGAATAGTAGAAACTATCCAAACTATGTTGATTGGAATAATGTGAAACATCAGCAAAGACCTATGGAATACGAGCCAGGATGGCAAAGACCTAAAACTCAGCAAAGGTTATTCCAAAGGCAAAAGATCTATTATCAGCACACATACGCATCCAAGCACTACACTCAGAAATACCACAACTATCCCAAGAAAGCAATTGCTAAAACACAAACACAGACATACAGACAAAAGAGACACCTGTATGAACCTAAAACCCCCAAGCAATTTGCTAATGTGCACTATGATTATGGAACTAATAGATGGCAACCTCTTAGAGTCAAATCTTTTGCCTATAGGTTGGTTGGATCATCTTATAGCACTAACCCCTCAGGACCCAGGCAAGTATGGGTACCTAAAAAGAAGGAATAACTGAGTGCCAAGGAACCTAGTACATGGATAGTGGTTGTTCCAGACATATGACAGGAAATAAGAAAAACCTGTCAAGATTCAAGGAGATTAGAGGTGCAAAAGTCATATTTGGAGGAAATGAAGCTCCAGGGGAAATCAAAGGCACATGATCTATCAAGAAGAATGGATTGAAAATCACATATGTTGCTTATGTTAAAGGTTTCAACTTCAACCTGTTAAGCATCAGCCAACTCTGTGATAAAGGCTATAATGTTGGATTCAACATGGGAGTGTTCTAGATCAAAGATGCTGAATCAAATGGGATAATACTGCAAGGATCAAGACAGAAGAATATGTATATGGTAGATTGGTCTACTGCTACACCAAACACTTGTCTGCTAGCAAAGAGTACAACCAAATCAAGTTGGATGTGGTACAAGAAACTGAGTCATCTGAATTTCAAGACAATCAACAAGCTTGCAAGAAGTCATCTTGTAGAAGGATTGCCAGACTCAGTATACAAGAAAGAAAATGTATGTGATGCATGCCAGATGGGAAAGCAAATAAAATCTTCATTCAAGGATATGCCAAGTCCTTCTTCAACAATGATATTACATCTGTTGCATATGGATTTATTTGGTCCAGTTGAGCCAGCCAGCATAAGTGGAAAGAAATACACCTTAGTGGTAATAGATGACTACTCAAGATATACATGGACAATCTTCATGTGTAAAAAGAAGGAAACTTTGCAGAAGTTACCTCAGTTGATGAAAAGAGTTCAAAATGAAAAGAGCCAAACTATTATAAAAATAAGACCTGGCAGAGGAATCGAGTTTGTCAATGGGATAATAACTCGATTATTGTTGAAAATGGAATTGCTCATGAGTTATCAGCTGCAAGAACTCCACAGCAGAATGGAGTGGCTGAAAGAAGAAATAGAACTCTCAAGGAAACTGCAAGGACCATGTTAGCTGAAGCTGGATTGCCTAAGAGATTTTGGGCTGAAGCCATCAACACAGCATGATGTACTCAAAATAGATGCATGATCAATAGGCAACTGACCAAGACTCCCTATAAAATTTGGACAGGGAGAAAGCCAAATGTTGGATATTTCAGGATATTTGGATGTAAATGTTTCATCATCCATAACAATGGCAAAGATAATTTAAAGGCTTTTGATGCTAAAGTTGATAAAGTATCTTTTTGGGATACTCAGCTGAGAGTAAAGCCTATATAGTGCTGAACAAGAGGACTATGGTTACAGAAGAGTCTATCCATGTGGTTTTTGATGAACCTAATGTAAATGGAGAAGACATTGAAGAGTTAGCTGATAAGCTGAATCAACCAACTATGCAGAAGAGTCCATATGTTGAAATTGAAATAAGAGCAATCAACCTATATGAAGATCAGATAGTTGAATCTCAGAGACAGCTGGAAAGTCTACAGCTGAATGAAAATGAAAGAGCTATCCAAGACAACTCAGCTGTGAGACGGCTGAATCCATCAGACTTACTCTAATCTGATGTGAGATGGTTGAGAGACCATCCACCAGAGTTAGTTATTGGCAATGTTATAGATGGCATAAGAACTAGATTCATGCACATCATGAAGCTATGTTCACTTGTTTTATTTCCCAAATAGAGCCTAAAGATGTGTCTCAAGCATTGGATGACATATTGGATTCAAGCCATGCAAGAAGAGCTGAATCAGTTTGAAAGAAACAAAGTATGGGAATTAGTGCATAGGCCAACCCATCAAAATAGTATTGGCAAAAAATGGGTATTCAGAAACAAGATGAATGAGGAAGGATCTGTTGTAAGAAACAAAGCAAGATTGGTAGCCAAAGGGTATTGCAAAGAAGAGGGTATATATTTTGATGAAACCTTTGCTCCTGTTACAAGATTGGAAATAATAAGGATGTTTCGTGCCTATGATGCACATAAGAACATCACTGTGTATCAAATGGATGTGAAGAGTGCATTTCTGAATGGATTGTTAGAGGAAGAAGTTTATATTGAACAACCTCCAGGTTTTGAGCAGAAAACTATTGGAGATAAAGTCTACAAGGTCAAGAAAGCATTATATGGATTGAAACAAGCACCAAGAGTATGGTATGATACATTGTCTCAATTTTTAACTGACAATGGATTCACCAAAGGCAAGGTTGATAGAACACTCTTCAGAATTCAAGATAGAGAGAGTATATTGCTTGTTCAAATATATGTGGATGACATCATTTTTGGTTCCACAAATAAACAGTTGTGTGACAAGTTCTCAAACCTCATGCAAGGTAAATTTGAGATGAGCATGATGGGAGAGCTGACTTTCTTCCTAGGACTTCAAGTCAAGCAAATGAAGGATGGAACCTTCATAAGTCAAACAAAATATACCAGAGATTTGATGAATAAATTTGGTATGGAAGAGAAGTCTTCTGTGAAATTTTCAATGAATACTTCAGTCAAGATGGACATGATTCAGATGGCAAAGCTGTTGATCAAATCAGATATAGAGCACTCATTGTATCATTACTCTATCTAACAGTAAGCAGGCCAGACATCACCTTTGCAGTAGGTGTATGTGCAAGATTTAAATCTGCACCAAAGGAGAGCCACATGACTGCAACCAAGAGAATCCTAAGATATTTGAAGGAATACCAGGAAATCGACTTATGGTATCTAAAGGAATGTGGATTCAAGCTGATTGGTTACTCAGACTCGGACTATGCTGGATGTAGAGTTAACAGGAAGAGTACCTCAGGTACATGTCAAATGCTTGGAAATAGATTGGTTTCTTGGTTCAGTAAGAAACAAAATTCAATTGCCACATCCACAGCTAAAGCAGAGTACATAGTTGTGGGCAGTTGTTGTGCCCAAGTCTTATGGATGAGACAACAGCTAAGAGATTATGATATTGAAGAAAAAGAGATTCCAATTATGTGCGATAACACTAGTGCTACTGCAATCACTCAGAATCCTGTGTTGCATTCAAGAACAAAGCACATTGATATCAAATATCATTTCATAAGAGATCATGTTGAAAAGAAAGACATCACCTTGGAATACATCTCAACTGATAAACAGTTAGCTGATATATTCACAAAGTCTCTATGTGAATCAAGATTTGAAAAACTCAAGAATGAGTTAGGGTTAATTGAGCTGAGTTGAAACTCAGGACACTCAATCAGCAGAGAAAGAAGATGAGAAAATAAAAGTAGAGCAAGTTTCACATTTTAGCCAAGTGAAACAGCCTAGTTGGGAAGTCAGTTGTATCGAGTTAGCTGACAGTTGAGTTACATCATGGGAAGAGAGAAACTGAGTTAAGTCAATTTGGATGTAAACTAAATCATTTATGAGCTAAGTGACAAGAAAGTAGTCGTTTTAATTGAGCGAGAATGTTTTTAAGGATGACGTCAGCGTAATATTAACGGTCACAGTAAAAGCTGTATAGTAAGCCATATGATTGGATATAAATGTTGTTGCATTTAATGCGGGGAATTAAATGCCATTTTGACATTTTAATCTTAGCCGTTTATTTTGATTAAAATTTTCAAAATCTGAAATATGTCATTTCACAACCTTTATATACGGAACGTTGCATTTCTCTCTCCTCACACAAACTCTTCATCTTCAAGCAAAGGAAGTGTTTTTCTCTCTGAAACCTGTGCGAACCCTAGTTCTTCTCAAGCAAGTTTCTCTTATTTCGATCGGTAGAAATGTCTGAAAATGGCCCCAAAGTACGATTTGTGAAGCTATCAAAGCAAATCCACACTGGTGCCTCAGTGGACTTTGACGGGATGATCAAACAGGGTGTCGATAAAACCCTGGTTCAGAAGATAGCTGCTATGTTGGAGAAGTCCATGCTGAAGGACTTTCTGACGATGGAATACTCTCATACATACCTTGAAGAGGTAGCAATGTTCTACATAAATGCAGAAGTGCAGGACGATGAAATCAAATCTTCCGTCCACAGCAAGGTCATAAAACTCAGTGCAAAAGACCTTATTGAGCACTGTTTGTTGCCCTCGGAGGGCTTGAAGGAGATCTATGAGGCTGATGTCGACTTAGCTGCTACTTGGAAGGAAGTTGTCAAGCCTGAGTATGCCGAGAAGTGGTCTATACGGCCAAGAAATATCAACTGAAGGACAACTATCACAAGCTAATGGATGTCGTCTTGAAATGCATTGACATGAAATTTGAAAGCTTCAATCAGCTATCCAAAACTAAGATGATCGTGATGGTTGCAATCATGCAAGGAAAGAAGGTTAATTGGGCTGAGTTTGTTTACAGCAGACTCTGCCAGAATGTGCTGAACAGGACCTTCAAGAAGGATGAGTCCTTTGGATGCTCATTGGGCTATGGCCTTGTGATTGGCCATCTTAGGGAAAATCTCTCCGGTGCCCAAAAGAGAGCTCATGCTAAGAAAGTCGATACAAGTGAGGGGAAATCAGCTGACCCTGAAGACACAATTGAGACCCCTCCCTCGAAGAAGAGAGCTACAGTATCCAAGCCTACTCATGCCCCTGCAACCAAGCCAAAGAAAGCTTCTGCCCCTACAGCCGAGTCACCTGCCCGAGCATCCGAGACTTATGCCCCTACAGCAGAGACTGAGAAGGAACCTCAAATCCCTTCTCCAGTCGTAAAGAAGAATAGGATTGCCAAGCCCAGAAAGGCAGTTATCTCTAAGAAGAGTGCCCAAGTCCCTACTTCTGATGAATCTGCTAAAATTGAACCGGAAGTTCCACCATTGGTTCATCCCAAGAAGAGAAGGCTGATCAAGCAATCTGAGCTGCAGAAGACAGCTAAATTCGGTACTCATCCGAAGAAAGAAACTGAGATTGCTGATGCTCAGGAAGAGCAGTCTCCTGAGGTTATTGATGTATCTGCGAAGTCTGCTGATGATGATCAGTAGAGTTCTGACGAAGACCAGTGTGAGGAAAACAGATGAGGAAAGCAAAGCAGCTGAGACAACTGAGCCTAATGTTGAAAGAGTTGTATCCCCTCATATAACTGATGCTTCTGCATCTGAGGAAGTGCAAGGTCTCTTACCTCCTATTCCGAAAACTGGAGGCGAAGATGATGATGATGACGATATAATCATGTATTCTCCAGTTTATCCAGATATTCAACGACGCTTAAGAGAATGGAGAGCATAGAAGCTAGATCACTCAAGGGTACAGTTCACTCGCCCTGAGTTCATTGAAGAAGAAGAAGAGCTTCTCCGATTCCTCTGCATAAATGATGTTCGATCTACCCTAAATGAAGAAAATTATTTAGACATCCTTCGTATTCTCAAATAGGAAGAAAATGAGAAAGCTGTTGAGCAAGCCCGAGCCTTGGAGAAATCCAAGATGTGCCAATTTACAGGCTCTCTAGAGCATACTCACACGCATCTTGATATGCTCTCAGACATCAATGAAGATTTGGATCCAGCTGCTACAGCCGAGAAGTCAAACATGCAGCAGGCTTTGAAGGAATCCAAAGCCATGCACGAGCAACGTTTGTTAGAAGGTCCAGGAGAGTCATCCAAACTCTTCTTTGGACTGGTCCTCTGGGAGTGGCATAGCAGATTGCGTCGGACATTGCTGCAGCCATGTCCCCCGTGCAATCATAGGATGGCTCCAAGGGAATTGGCGATGAAGCTGGGAAGTTGGGCACCCAAGCTGAGCCAATCCCTGAACAAGGTGTTCTCACACCTGCCCGGGCGGCTGAGCACTCAACGGACCAAGCCGCGTCTCTGGAGCAGAGTGACCCCACAATCAGTGATTCAGCTGGTGTGCCAGCTGAGGGGGAAACTCTGTAACGCCCCACTTTTTATAAAGTAAAGAATGCATTTAATTTTTTTTAAAACTTAATATAATAAGAAAGTGTATTTAAATGCGAACGAATAATATACATCTCAAAACAAATGGTACTATTTTATTAATAAATCCAAAACTCCATCACACTTTCGTTGCGCTACTCTGATTTTATAAAACATAGTCTAATTATAAAAGTTTCGTTGCGCCTCTTACCTTTTTTTATATTTTAAAAATAAAATATATAACTCGAGCGGAAGTAATAATGAAGTTTAAAATAAATTACTAAAAATAATTCTGAAATAAGCAACCTTAGAGTATTAGCTAAGATAAAAAAATATATATATATTAATAATATTATAATAAATTAAATGGTAGTATGTCGCCTTTGTTTGAATTTGAAAACCAGTCAACAATTCAAAAAGTTAAATAACTAAAGTGTAAAGTCTTCGGCTATCCCCAACATCGGCAGTGCATCCACCCATTTAATATGAAAATAGTTTGAATAATAGGGGTGAGTAACACATACTCAGTAGGAATTCTAATTGTCCAAATTAAATATAAAATAACATAATTTAATGAATCGAGCACATATACTTTGCCATCACATATACTTTGCCATTGGTCGAAGCCACACATATACTTTGCCATCACATATACTTTGCCATTGGCCGAAGCCACACATATACTTTGCCTTCGGCCGAAGCCAGACATATACTTTGACATTTGGTCGAAGCCTACTTTGCCATTTGGCTGAAGCCTACTTTGCCATTTGACCGAAGTCATACTTTGCCATTAGCCGAAGTCATACTTTGCCATTGGCCGAAGCCTACTTTACCATTTGACCAAAGTCATACTTTGCCATGGAACATAAATAATCATAGAACATTTCACATATAATATTCACATCGAATTCAACTATTAAAAACACATTTGCAAGTAATTAATTCATGAAATCATGTATATAAACATTTAATAAGATTAATTAAATTAACACTTAAAAGTGTAAAGAAATCCCTACCTCAAATGCAGTTGATAGTCGTACGAAGCCTGAAGTTAGAAAGCCTAAACGTTTAGTTCTTCGTCACCTACAATAAATATTGGTATAATTAAGGGATTGAAAAATAAGTTTCAACTCTAATTCAAGATACAAGTGCTAATGTAATCAGTTAGGACTCCTAAAAGGTGAAATTTAACCCAAAAAAAAAAATTATAAGCTTCGAGGCTAAGTTGAAAGAAAACAGAAATAAGTTTAGATTTTTGGACCAAACTGAAACTAGCCAGGGGTTGAAATGAAATTTCTAAAAAATGAATTAGGAATTAGAGTGAAATTGAAACTGATGGGGACTGAAAAAGAAAGGAGTCAAAACTCTGGTTTGGAAAATGGACTAAATTTAAACTCTCTAGGACCAAATTAAAAAAATATAGAAAATATGGTGTGGGGTTTGGGGCTCAAATGAAAACCAAAAGTAGTAACAATTGACAACAATATTTTATCAAATTCTCAATGTCAAGCCCCTAACCCAATCCACCATTCACGTCTGCTACTTTATTTCTTCAACCCATCACTTTCATTTCATTCTCCGCTCAGACTATCTCCTTCCCCAATTCCAACCGGTGACAAACTCCTCGCCAGCGAAGGAAGTAGCAGACAGGGTCCCGGCCTCTCTTCTCTATCAGTCCAGCAGCCGGCAATGTCCGGTGTCACCCCTACACCTCCGATGCACACACCCGCACCCATAAACACACACTAAAAGTCGAATACCCATCAACACCCTCACTGAATCCTCAATTTCTCAAGTTCCTATCGAAAATTAAAGTTGAACTAACCCATAATAAAGCTTGCCCAATGACCGACACATTGACCAATATCAATAGAAGAAAATATGGTTCTACTCTTTTCTCTCATGCTCACCCCCAAAAGCTACTGCAGATTTTCCTTATCCAAAATAGACTAATGTTAACCTGGGGTAAATTGAGGAGAATTTGATTTTTTTTTATGCTATTCTTCTTTTTTTTAAATAAGATTAGAGAGTTTGATGTCTTCAAGAGTGTTAGGGGACGTGATTTTTTGTTTGAGAAAGTGGGGAGTGTTGCAAATCGTGGGTTTAAAGTTTTTGAAAGAATATTCTGTCAAATTTTTAGGGAAAGAGATTTATCTATTTGGGTTTGAGATTGAGGTGTAACTCCACCAGATTTTTAGGAGAGAATATTTATCTGAATAGGTTTTATAAAATCAGATAAAACTCTTGATCATATTTAAGCACGCGCACACAACACACACACACACGTATATATATATATTTATTAAAAATAAAATAGAATAATTAATAACAAAAATGGTAAAAGAAATATTAAAAGAATTAATATATAATTAATGGGTATTACAAATTTGGTGGACTGGAGCTTATCTAAATCGATTTTAGTGAGTTTGACTAAATTTGAATTTTGATAAATAAAAATATAGAACTAGACCAGAATGGGCTTGAATTTAAAATCGGTTGATAGTGGTCCAACAGTATTATCTTGATATAATAAAAGAAAAAATATTGTAACTAATAATGATATTTAATTATAATATTACGAATAATAATCATAAAAGAAAGTAAGACTCAAATTTTGATAGATAAAACACCGCATGATTTTAAAATCTAAAGAAATACTTATATGGACTTAATAAAATGGACCCTTTTAAAAATAAATCATCACGCCAACTGAATAGATAAATAAACCTAAAGGTTTTCTTATATCAGACCAAGAATAAAAATCCTAAACTCCATAATTAATCGCCCCAAATATAAAATATTATAGGATGTCACATTAATATTAAGGAAATATTATCAGAAATGTCAAACTAAGTAGGTGAAAATTATTAGCTATAACCTGTTTGTGTTGAAAATCCGGATACAAATAAAATGTTATACTATATATATATATACTTTATAAAAATATAAACAAACTATTATTCTATTTTCTTGAAAGAATAAGATAATTAATACAATGTAATAATATTAACATACATACCATATATAGTGGAACTTGAGCTTATTTAAATGGATTTTGAGTTTTGATAAATCAAAATATATGACCGAACCATTGAATAAGTTTGAATTAAATTGGATTAATGGTTGCCCAATAATATTATATTAATATAATAAAAAATATTATTATTAAGATTAATAATAACACTTACTTATAATATTATAAAAGTAACATAAAAGACGATAAATATTGAACACCACGATGAGTATTATATATATATATATATATATATATATATATTAAGACTAATAATAGTAAAAGTTATAATATTACTAACAATAACATATAAGATGGTAATTATCAAATTATATGTTGGGTATTACAAACTCTCTCCACCACAGCTAGGTTGGAGGTTGATGTGGGAGACTCATCAATGAAGTTTGGAGGCGATGGTAAGAAAGAATCTGAAAAACAACAGAGTGACATTGACGAAGCTCGGACAGTTAAGTCTGTCTCAGCTGAAATGTCCACTGCTCTGAAGGCCGATGACACTGTTGATACAGCCGAGGCATAGGATGGTGAAGACCCGGGAGTTAACACTCTGGGCTATGAAAGTGCAATACAAGGGGTTGAGACTCCTCCGGATGCCAACGTCCAAAACCCTAAGATAGTTGAGTCTGTCGAAGGGAATGCAGAAGGCCCTGCTGCAGTTGAGACTGCCAAGGGTACTCAAGGCCTTGGGGAGGTTGAGACTTCCCTAGGAAAGGATAAAGATGTAGTTGTTGAGAACATTCATCTGATCGAAGGTTTTGCCATAGATGAAGTCATTGGTGCCCTTAAAGACTCCCAAGAAAACATTGACACATCATTTTTAGAATCAGAAGATGAAGCAGAGTCAACCCAAATCTCAGAGGATGCTCACAAATCTCAGAGCCAAGTCAGTGAAATGACGGCTCCTATGAGATTTAATTTTGATGATGAGCCAACTTCACAGGTCTCATCATCCTCCGATGAAGCTGATGATACAGTTGAGGACAAGATAACTCAATTGGAAAAATCCACTGAGATCGAGGAAGCTGTTGACACAGCTGAGTCTCAGTCAGCTGGGCAAAATATCTCAAATGCCCCAGCTAGAACCGAGTCATCTGCGCAGGCTCTCACAGTTGCAGCAGTAACGACTCCTTCAACTCAGTCACAGGCTCCCACAGCTGTGACCACTGCCGATGAAGCTGCCACAGCTGAGGCATCGAGAGCTGAACCCACTCATCCAGAACAAGGTAAGGCGACGAAAGCAAAAGACTCGGAGATCCCCTTTGTTCGAGATGATATTTTTGAGGAAGAATTTCCTTTCGCCATTGAACTGCCAGACTTAGAAGTTGAATCTGCCAGAGAATTAAGGAAATATACAGTGCGTGAAGAGCCAGTCATCCCCACGGATATGATTGTTCCAATGAACTTTGATTTTGATGTAGAATGGCCAGCATCCGAGACATCCGTCTGGACAATCGTGATGCCACCCTCACAGCAGATTTAAGAGGGATTATTGTGCGCATCAGGGAATGGGCTGCGCAGCAGACAACTATGAGATCTAAGCAAGGCTGCTACTTTAAAGTATTGTTTGGATGTTGTTGTGGAGTGCGGA
The DNA here is from genome assembly GCA_016081115.2 of Rehmannia glutinosa. NCBI lineage: Eukaryota > Viridiplantae > Streptophyta > Magnoliopsida > Lamiales > Orobanchaceae > Rehmannia > Rehmannia glutinosa. The sequence continues at coordinate 16,440,950 of CM071927.1, read as the reverse complement.
TAATTCAGCATATCAGAAGAGAATGAAGGAGTACATCAAAAGGATCAATCAGTCCCATAAGTCAGAAATGGAACTGCTGCAACATTTCCACAAGAATGAAATTACCAAACTCAAAAATTCCATGAATGAGAAATTCAGTCTTCTCATGGCTGAAATGAAGGTAGTCCCAGCCGAGTCTAAGGGAACACGCTCCAAATTTTGTACAGTGTATGATGCAGCCGACTCCAAGCACAACTCCACTATCGACCGACTGGACTTTATCCTTAGTGGGATGTTCCGTGGGATACCTCTCTCATTTGATGATGCCAAAAAGGGGGAAGAAGAGTCCCTCAAGGGTTTGAAACAAGAAAAACTGAAGAAACGCGAAGCAGCTGAGGGAGAAAGAAGTCCGAAGGATATGAAACTGATGTTTGCTGAAACCCCATCAGCTAGGTCAAGTCACAGTCGATATCCTCAGCAAACTCCCTGTGACCTTACCAATCGAGAAAGTTGTTGTATCAATGGCAGACAAAAGAAAGATCATTGAAGCAGAATTGAGGAGTTAGTTGAAAAGCAGGATGCTCGCGTTTAAGAAATCATGAAACAATATGGTGGTCCTCCAGCCGGAAAGGGCTACGCTGCGATTCAACCCCCAAGAGAACTTATGATGCCCGATGATGGATCTGAACCTAGATCGATTGAGGAGTTTAAAACTCTAGAATCAGAAGGTTATTTTCAAGGAATAACTCTACCGCAAGCTTGGGATCTGTCTTGGGAGAAAGGATTGGATGTGGTCAAATCAACTGAAAATCAACAATCTTCCAGCAGTCACTCAGCTGGTAAGCAGAAGACTCCCGTGCAATACATTCCAAGAGGAGGAAGAGCTGAGTCAGGAAGGGGAAGAAGTGGTGGTGGAAGAGGTTCCCAATTTAACCAAAATACAAAGACGTAGCATATGTAGATCCAGATAAGAAAGGCTTAATCTACTAGGCTAGATATCATCAACTTGCCAACCTAGAGGTTGAAAGAAAGAACGATGAAGCTGCAAGAAGACAAGAAGAAGAAAATCAAAGGCAAACTAGAGAATGGCTCGAGAGGAATCAAAGGGATGACCCTGCTGCCAAACGGGCCTACGAAAAGAAGAAAAGAGAAGAAGATGAAAGAAAGATGAAGAGAGCTGAGGCTAACAGAAGAAGGGCTGAAGAAGAAAGAGGAAGGAAGCAGCAAAGGCGTTGAAGTGTTTCTACAAACCCCTTCATGTATTTTTGTGAAAATACATCTACGTAAGTCTTCTGTAATAAGCTTAGTGAATTTTCCTGTAATTTTCACTCTTTATGTATCTTAGCTTAGATATACTATGTTTTGACATGTATACATTTATATTGCTTTGATACCGAATGTAAACAGTTGTGTAAAGGACAAGAATGTTATGATCAATAAAGTGATCTATTTTAAGCACACATTCTTTGTTATTGCATTGTCTGTATGTATCTTTGATGTTTACTTTCTTTGAATGTTTTTTTAAGTTTTGGCATTATCAAAAAAAGGGAAATTGTTAGGAAATTTATTGAGTAGATTTTGATGATACCATGTAAAACTTAAACTATGAAGTTGGCACACCATTTTCCTTGTAATTTGTATTGTAATAGATAGGGCTGAAAAGGCTGAGTCAAGTCAGCTATGCCAAGAACTACAAGAATTCAACTGCGGACTGGATTGAAGACTCTGATGTGTGTCAGCTGAGTATGGCCTAGAAGGAAGTCAAGGACTCGACTGAAGGAGTGTCAGCTGAGGAACAGCTGTAAGAAGTGTCAATCAAGTCATCTCAAGAAGTCAAGTCTTGAAGTTGAAGTGGCAGTTGAGCTATCCAATAACTGGAGCTGACTCTCAAGTCACCTGGGGTAAAAATAGCAGTCTAGTCAAGATAACTGACTTAGATCCGTTGATTAAAGTCAAGAATGTTACTCAATATAGTAATATGTCAAAGTTGTCAGGTCTAAAGTGTTAGTCCCAGAAATATGCAAAAGGAATGAACCAATGGGAATCATTTCACCTTGTGTCAGGCACCTGCAATGCTGCGAAGACATTTAATACGAGGAAGGGTCAACATCAAGGACTGCGGACCAAGACAAGCCAATGAACGAAAGTGACATTTGAAATTAGACTATCTCTTCAACTGGCAAAATTTTAAATGTGCACTATAAAAGGCTGAGGAAGTTATTGAGAAGAGGTGACCTGAACCACGAACAAGCAAGCAATATTCAAGCATTTAACCTGCAATTTTCTCATAAACATTCAAGCAATTCCTCCAGCCTGAAACTCGAAGGAAATCAATTCAACACAAGTAGTGAAGGAAAGACAACTTCAAATCTGTTGAAGAGAAAACTTTTAAAGAAATTAAAGTGGTCTACTTTCCAAGCCAGGATTGTAGAAAGGTTCCAGGTCGAACCATTATCAAGTTTGTTAGAGGGCTTCGTGATCAAATCCAAGAACTTGAGAAGTGAGTTGAAGTAGCAAGGCAGCTGCCCTGTGAAGAGGTTGAGTCGCAAGAGAAGCCAGCTGTATGATCAAGGTTGTCTCCAGACTATTCACCACATTGTAAACTGATCTGTTACATGGTGAATTCCTTCAGGAGTTGGAGAAGAGATGATTAGAAGAATTACCCCATCTTCGAACCTTTATAAAATATTTGTGTCATTTACTTTCATCAAATTTACTTTCCTGCATATTCATTTTATATCTGTTGTTAGATTCATAATTGATATCCAACTGATAAATGACTAAGTGCTAAGAATCAAGTGTTAAAAATAAACTCAAATCAAGGGGTGTTCAGTCTTCCGCTGTTAAAAACCAATCAGCCAAGTTAAGTATTTGGCTTGAGCAACCGAGTTATACTATCAACATCTCTATCGAGTCTGTTGAGTGGGTAACTTAGCTAAAAAGCCAACTTAGCTATCCATCAAAGACACATATGTTTGAGTCAACTCTGTTGAATTATTTTAAAAGAACTAAATCGAAAATTTGGTAAGGTTTATTCAAAGCCACCTTCTAAACCTTACTTCACACCCCTTGGGACCTACACTATAGTTCAGGTACTAAAAGATCAATAACCCTTCAGAAGGATCTCTAAGTTTAAACCTACAATTAAAGAGTCATCGTGCCAATCGGGAGGCCAGGATAAAGTATAGGCTTTGGCTATAAGTGGTTCATGGGAGAACACAATAGAAGTTCAATGTCTGATCAACATCGACCCTGCATTTGCCTTAGAGTTGTATAGTCTGTTCCATTTTAAAATGGGCAATCTATTGTCCGTTCTAAATCAGTTGAATTACCCAAACTCATTTTAATGTATTTGATCTAATGCTATAATCGATGACAGACCATGGAAATCGTAAGGTTAATAAAATTGTATGTGAAAAACTAATTCTATTCAGATAACTACTAAATATGTTTCAGGGAGGGCTATTAATACTTTCGAGAGAATAAAAGTAATATTTTTCAGGTGGACTACTATTACACTTTAGGATGACTACAAATTATTTTTAGGGTAAAAATTAATATTTTTTAGGGCACTACGAATACTATGTAACAGCTTAATATTACAAGTATGTCACCGTCCCTATTAGGGTTGTCAATTTAGGTTGGGTCCAGTTTCGTTGGTCTAAGTCATGGGTTCACGGTCAGAACATGCCAACACAAGAACATCTATTTAATTATCGTGTCAGAATTTTGAACTTGAACCCGACCTATTTATTTCACATATAACTCGAACCCCACCTATTAAACCCATTTAATAAAATTATTTTTATGTAGTACATTCAATAATTTATTCTGAATAAATTTAAAATTTTAAATCAATTACAGTGGCATACTATTCAATCAATAATAAATCAATACGCACGACATAAAAAAGAAACAATATAATTACATAAATAAATACTGTCACGCCCCAACGGGACGCGATGGACGATTCACAACTTAAATACAAATGGACTAACATTCCAGACAATACCAATGAGAACCCAATAAGACAGAGTCTAAATAGCAGCGGAAATAAATAACAGATACAAGTTATCACTTAAAGTCTACATTCCAACATCCAAATTACATCCCGAAATTCAACAAGGTAGTAACTTAAAGTCAAGGGATCATACGCCCCTCAATTACAAACCCGAATTGATTAGGATACAAGAGTCCAACAACAACATAATAAGAAAAGAGTCCGATCAACAACAAGATGCAGTAAATCCAACAAGCGTAGTACAATGTCTCAATCCGAGCCGGCTCAAAGATCCCGGCGAAATCCTCATCTAAGGTTAGAAAACAAAGGCGGGGATGAGACAAAAATCTCGATGGATGGGGTGATCGTAATGCGAGTGTGGCGTAATATAGTTAATGTGAGAAAACATTTATACGAAAAACGCGTGAGTATGATGCATGGTTTCACACGATTCACAAGCGTCGTGATAAATTATTTAAATAATATATTTCGATTTAAGAAAACAGATTCATGGTCACACAGCACTATGTGATACTGATCAAGACAAGTAGATTGCGTACGGAAGTGTAACGGCAATCCTATGCAAGGCAATTAATGGTTGCGTGACGGACTTGTAGCGCCAACCAATGCAAAACAGTAAGCGGTTGCACGGGAATGTAACGCCAACCAAAATGGGGACGATAACTCCGGAATCGTGTGGATCGATAAGCGATTCCTTTCGTTCTTCCTTGTAACTCCCGATCAAGTATGGTCCAAGACCGGCACCTTATCGCTCCGTAGGCAAAGACAAAATCCCGAGAGCCGGGCGAGGCTCTGATCTGTCATAATCATGATTATACCTCAATCTACGACCCGCTCCCTTCGACAACTCCGTCCCGCCGATTGCGGGATTAGGACGATGGGGCCGGAAGAGTGGAATAGCGGCCGAGCGCCTTGCCCGGTTCCCCGACGTATCCATTCTCGATCGTGAGCTCGACACACCAAGTTGACTCGGCGGGAAGTAATTACAATTACAGTGATCAACCAGGCAACAGTATTATTGATTCGGGGAAGCGATTTAGGAGCAATTTTGAAAAACGCGAGTGGCAATTATGGCGTTGGTGGAGTATTTGGATGAAGATGATTATCGGAAGGATAAGCAACCTTCAATATCTTGAAAGATTAGGTGGAACATAAGTCCCGTCATAGATTCCAAAATCGCAAGGCGAGGAAGTCGCTCCGCGATCGGGTATTAATCGGTCAAATTGATCCGATAAGTCGTGGGAGTTTTTGGAAAAGTAAAATACTTAAATTAAATCTCCAAGTCAGAGAGTCCAGGGCGATTTTAGTAAAAGAGAAAATAATTTGAGTGAGGTCCTTTATAAAAGGAAAATTGTAATTTAGCCCCGTTTTGTAAAAACTAACACTTTTGGGGTTAAAAATTGAATAATTAAATATCCCGACCTTGAAAAATTATGTGGTCAGTTCCTAAATTCTCCAAATTGTCCAGAGATTCAGATTTTAAAAGCTTTGGGGTCGAGTTTTTGTAAAAATCTCACATTGGCCCCAAATTTGTAAAAATTGTCAATTCGGACCTTAAGTTTTAAAAATTCGGAACCCACAAACCGGAAGGGATTTTAATGTGGTTCCAGTTGGAAAATGTCACTAAGGTTAGTAGGATATTGGGACAAAAGCAGTTTTTAAAAACAATATGAGTAGGTCCCTCAATTTTTGAAAATATCATTTTTGTCCCATTTTAAAATAATTGCCTTTAAGGCTTTTAGGGGTCCAATTATTATGAAATTTGAACCTTGGGTCCAAAATATAATTAAGTTATAGTTAAGTTAGTATTCCCAGGTGCATGGATTGCATAAGTCCTGGAAATTTCATTTGGGTCCTCAAGTTTAATATTTTTCACATTAGTCCCTCAATTTTAGTAAAATTGTTTTCCAAGCCCTAACCACTTGGATTTTTGGAATACTTTTAAAATATGGGATTCCCAGTAACTTAAAAGTAAAAATTTCAATTTATAAGGTTTAGGTCTGGTACAGTTTTAAAAATTGCAAAGTAGCCCTTAAACTTTCAAAATTTTACAATCTAGTCCTTGGGCTTTTAAAGGTTGATTTTATTTATCTTAAAACTCTTAAAACATTATTAAAATGTCCAAAAATCATTTTTGAACCTGAGTACAGTCCCAAATTTCGAATTTTGCAGAGGGGTCCTTTAACTTTTATTTTCTTGCAATTTAGTCCACCAACTTTCCATTTTTGCATTTTTAAGTCCAAAATTGAAATTTAATCAATTATGCTCGACTTTTCCAGGTTATAAGTCATCCAAATCATAGATTTTAAAGATCATACACATGCATGTCCAACACATACAAGAATTCATCAATTAAAGCATTAAAGTGTACATGCATCCACCTAAAATTCAATAAATAGTAATTTTAAGCAACTCTTGAGAATTTTTATGATTTGATATATAAAATTGACATGCAATACATAGATTATATATATCTCAAGGCTCATGATCAAATTTTCTACATGCAATTTAATAAAACACCTAAAAGTTGGAAAAATAATTTTCCACCCACCTTAATTTTGGAAATTGTGAAATAAAGGGATAATTTCACAATTTTGAGTGAGGCTTCTTAGGTCAGCCCCTAAGTCAAGAAAATATCAAAATTTGGAGTTAGAAAAATGAGAGAAAAATTTAAGGAGAAAAGAAGGAAATAAGGAAATGAGAAGGACTACACTTTACTTTCTTGTGTAGTAGATGTTTGGAGACTAGTTGAAGCTCAAAAATTGGAAATTTGGCTCAACTCCAAAAATCTCCTAAGGTCAGCCCCTATTTCTCAAAAATGGAAATGGGGTGTTAAAATTTGAAAAAAAATAGGAAGAGTAGGAAAGAAGGGGTCTAGTACACTTACCTTGTAGTCAAATTTTCTCTACTATTTTCTTCTTCAAGCTTGAGGTCCTTCTTCAAAATATTGTCAAGCTCTAACCTTCAAAGTCTTCTAAATGTACCTCCAAAACCAAATTTAAACTTAAGTTAAAAAGGTGGAAGAGATGAACAATGTGATATCCAAAAATGGATTGAAGCTAAAATTTCTTACCTTGTAGTATAGTGGTTCGATTTTTATGATGTATGAGGAGGAAAATGTTGAATTTTTTCTAAGTATGGAAGAAGAAAGTAAGAAGAAGAGTAGAGAGATGTTGGGAGTTTTTAGAGAGAAGGAGGAGAAGGCTTTGAGTATTAGAATGTGTTGATGAGAAATGAGATGAAAATTTGATGAAAAAATGCCATAATGGCCGTGTAGTATGAGAGAGAGGGAGAGGAAATTTTGATCAAATTGTGTCTTGTAATTTGTCTCTTGCATGGAGACAAAAATGCAAGTCAAAGTGTGGGTCAATTTGAATTTGAGAAGAATAAGAAGAATGTTGGTTAAGTGGGAATAAGTTGGGGAAAATAGTAATAAAGAATTGGTGTATAAGATGATGTGTATAATGTTTGAATTAATGATATAATTATACACAAGATGACTAATATATGGTGTATGTGTACAAGAGTTGGATGATATTTTTATCCCAAAATATCCATCATGGTCGTCCACTATAAGGGTAAAATGGTAATTCCATATATTTTTTTTTTTTTGTCCCAATTTTGATGATAATAGATGAAATATATCAATCTCCAAAATAATTAGTGATTCCCTTGATCACTTGTAAGTCTCATGATCACTTAAACTAAATTAAAGTCTTAATTCTATAGGGTAAAAATCTCTAAAATAAATAGTCTCTTAAAATTCCAAGGTGACTAATAAATACAAAAATAGTACTAATGATCAATCAAGTGATCATAAATGAGGAATAGAATTAATGATGATCATGATCACAAGTAATTAAATAAAATGAAATAAAATACAAAATGTATATATTATTAATAATTACCCGTCAAAATGACGCGGTAAAATAGTCGATCAAAAGCTTAAACAACAATAAGGTTCAACTAATAGCTTCGGAAAAATCGGGGCTTCACAAATACAATCATATTTTGAGGACTAGCATACAAAAAGATATATAAAATAATAACAACATACATAATTAATGAGGTTTTAACATTTAAGTTTTAAGGATATGTCTTGTTTTTATTTTCTTCTTACAATTTATTATTTACTTATTTTTCATTTAAATTTGCAAATGGGTAAACGGGTTAAATGAGTCATAGCACTGGAACCCAGCCTGTTTAATTAGCGGGTTCTTCGGGTTCGGCCCATTTTTAACTTGGATCTATGAAGTCAGGACTCATACACATAAATTTTGTGTTTAGTTCGTGTCGGGTTTGTGTGTTGGGTCCGAAATTATCCCCTAGCCCCTAGTGATGCTATGTCACCGCCCTCAAAATATTACTAAAATGTCGTTGTGGATTTGGGCATGGATCCGTCTGACGAATTTAGACCCGTTAGACAACCTGACACAAGTTTTTACCCTTGAAATTGAGGGCTAAAAATCCACACAGCTACTTTTTATTTTTATTTTTCCATTAGAAAGCTTATTTTTTGGCCTAGGTAAAGACTAATAAAGTTATGGTGAAAAGTGGCAATGCATGTTAAACAAGGATTTTTTGGGTGTGAAAATAATGATCATGGTCACAACTCACAAGTATTAAAGTGATAATCCCTATCATTCTTGAAAGCTAAGGTATGTTTGTTTAGTGATTGGGGGAGTTTCTGGAAAGTGATTGGGGGAAGGGGGTTTGATGTGATGTATTGGGAAATGTGTGTATTGCTAGAGAAATGCATTAGGAAATGTAATGTATGTTTGGTTGGTGATTGGGGGAAGTGATTAGGAGAAATGGGTGATTGAGGGATGTAAAACAAACATACCTAAGTAAACTGCATGGTGGTGAAATATGTGTATTCCACTCAAATTGTGTATGTAATACATATTTTGCAGATGGAATTGGATTCATACTTTCTATTATTTTGGTTAATTTTTATTGAGAAAATGACGTATTATTATCAAGTGTCGGACATAACTCGGGCACAACATAACACTATTTGATAGAAATATGAGTACACCACCCAAAAATAATTGTCCTCAAACAAAAATTAATGAAAACATATATTCATCCTTTTGATCTATATATAAAAGTGTCCGCCAAAATGTAACATATAAGAGCATTCCCAAAACACTCTTTAAATTTAAAATGCATATATTGCAAAATAAAGAGAATCTTTAAATATAAAGAGTGATATAACACTCCAACACTCTCTTTATATTTAGCTTTTTGTTTTATTTTCTCTCAATATTAATTTATTACACATGGGATAATTGGAAGTAATTTAAAATATTTTTCAAAATTTGTGTTGTTTTTGGAAACTGTCATATATAAAGGTCATTCAAATTGCAAGAAAACTAATGTAATTAATTATAAAGAGTGGTTTTGGCTCTTTAAATTTGGAGAGTCAAAACTCATTCTCTAAATCTAAATGTTAAAATAAAGTATTTGTTGGAGATGATTTTTGGTGGATGACTCTTCAAAATAGAGAAAATTATTCATTTAGAGAGTCTCTTGGGCATGCTCTAAGATAAGTAGAAAATATTGAGGTTGATTGTTAAAATCATAAAATGTTTATTATTAGTTTCTTTATAATTAATGTATTAATTTACTATTTAAGTCATGTAAAGTGATGCATTTACTAGTGATGTAATATAATTTAATTTGCAGCATGTCATAAATTATATACTTTGTAAATTTATATTACTAATTTACTACAAGAAAATTCCAGTCTATCGACAGAATTTACGGACAAAAATAATTATGTCATTAAATTTTACATTTACATACAAAATACCTATAGAATATAAAATATTATTTACCCCAAAACTATACCGACTAATTATTGGCAAATTACCAACAGTTTTTAAATTTACCGACAGAAACACTATAGTTATTTACCAATTGTTTTAGACTCTGTTGGTAAATATTTACCTACAACGATTCTATTTATACTTTACAATTATCTTAATATTTACCTACATATTTTTTGTAGGTAAATTAATTTTTTCTTATAGTGTAATGGCATGATTAATGGTATGTGAGAATGAGCATTGTGAGAATGAGCATTCTCAACTTCATACTCATTCACATGATTGGTATACTTTAGCACTAGAAATATTCATTCAAACAGAAATTCCTATTACCAAAATTATGGAATGGTCATTTATCTCAGATGTGGTCTTATATTAGACCGTCTCATGGATTTAATTTAATGAGGCGTATCCTACAAAACACAAAATCATGGGTTTCTTTTATGGGTATATCCGTAAGATCGTCTCATACAAATTTTTGTCATTATCTCATCCCTTGTGGGTTTAGCTATTATGTAATTATTTTGGAGCTTTTCAACATTTTATTGTATACCACTTTTTTTTTTTTGCTAAAAACATTAATCATCCCCGCCGCAAATAATTATTACAAAAATCATGTTAAAGCAAAATAGACCACTAAGGTGGTGATTGCTTATGAAAATAATTTTCATTCCACTAGAGGAAATTTTGTACCGTAAAATACGATTGCTTGTGAAATTTTTCATAAAATACACTATTCACTCACATGAATTTTTTTCTCTTACCAATCAATTCTACTCCTTTTTTAAAAAAATCATCAATCCCTTGGGGCAAGTTCCTTTGGCGGCCGAGCAGGCTGGACAAACCGAACATCCGGAGAGTCTGAGCCTGTGGGGGATGAGACATCTTTTCTTCCTGCGTCTTGGTTGTCTCAGCTCCTTCTGTCTCCACAGCTATTTCCAGGACAACTGGGTCTCACTACAAGAAAAACGCTCAAAGACATCGCTTAAAAGACATCTGTTTCATGAATTTCATGATGTCTTATGCTATACTTCCAAAGACTAGATAAATAAGCCGAACAATTTCGCTAGTTTCTAATTCAGAATTCACACAAAACAAAGAAGAACAAAAGTCACCTCGCAAAGCAAAGCAAATCTGCCAATTCACGTAGAATGGCAAAGCAATAGGCAAATTCCAGCAAGAAATCTCACAACCTCAATCTATCACAAGAATTCCCCAAAAAGAATTATTGTGTTCTTCAAGGATTCAATTGTACCTGTTCTTGAAACTGATGCAATCTTTTCCTTTTTGAACTTTTTGAAAAATTGGACTTACCCTCCATTGGATGGCTTCTTTGAGCCTTGGTGGTTTGTGTGGCCTTCCTGGTTGCCCCACTGTGCTCGGATTGACCGTTGTAGTTGTCTTGTGGTTCCCCAGTTTCGTCTGGTTTTCCCAAGGCCCTATGTTGGTTTTTCTTTTTCTTCTTTTTGAAGCAACTGGGGTATGTCCCATTTTATGTTGCTTTTTAACTTCCTGATGGGTATTGTTAATCCTTTACCCACATTGGCTATCCATCTCGGTTGCGGTTGCTATTGCTTTTAATAGGGTATGCCCTATGTCCATTGTGTAATTTTTCTTGTAGATCTCTCGCCACCCTTATTTGAGCACAAATTAGGAGCGTTGGGTCGAGACCGCCCATTCCTTATTTGTTGCCTCGAATAATTGGTTGGAGATCCTACTTTGTTTTTAGTTAACCTCTGTTGAGGTTTGTTAGGTTTTCTTTGTTATCTTGTTCGTTTGTACCTCCTTTGCTTTGAATGTTAATGGGTCTGTCCATTTGACATTAAGACTGAAACTGGGGTATGCCCCTTTTAATTTATAATTTTTCATATTTTTTAATGAAATTTTCACATTTTCATCAAAAAAAAAAAAAAATTCCCCAACTGAGACAATCATTCTTTTTGCTTCCTCTTCAATCATTATCATTTCAACATTACAGATATCAAGACCAACAACCATAGTTACATCATTGTACCAGCAAAAATGCAAAAGCCAAATGCATTTTGAAATTCAGAAATCCACAAAAATAGGGAACTCATAAATCATGTTCTATCATGATATGCAAAAGAGACTCTAAACAAGCTAAGAATTTAATGATGTATTTTGTAAATATTTACTAATGAATATTAATATATTCTTTTGATACAAATGTAATATATATATAAACTTTATTATCTTGTATATATATACACAAATGTGATCTTTTGTTTTTTATTCTTGGCTAGGGACGTCAATTGTGACACGACACGATAACCCGACACGAACCTAACACTTTTCTCCATTTTTTATTTTTTTTTCATGTCAATTTTAAATTATATAGGTTTTTCGCGTCGGGTTACCCGTGTCATAAATGGGTCTGTGTGTTCGTGTCGTGTATCTTGACCTGTAATTAAATGGGTTGTGTTCGGGTTCGTGTCAGATCTATAATATCTGTGTCAGAACACGACCCGCGAACACGAAACACGACAAGATTGATACCCCTACTCTTGCCCCCTCAAGTTGTCCTGGCTCCGCGCCTGCATGGGGTGATGGTTTTTACTCTCCAGGCTACTGATTAAGAACTTGGAATCCCAAATGTGATCTTTTGGACATTTGGTGCTTGTGGGTTCATGGGATTTAAGCTACAGGTTGATTTATTTAACCAGCTTTCATTCCAGCTTTTATTCGAACAACAAATCCAAATGATCTAATATTAGACTTTCTAAAGGGAGAAACTTGAGGCAACCTCAAAAGCTTCAGCTGCTATTTTACACACTTTCGATGCCTTAGAGCACGGTGTATTGGATATTACCTCATCGCCAATGTTTCCGCCAATCTACACCATCGGCCCTCTTCAGTTACTCGTCGATCAGATTTCCGACAAACGTTTGGAGTCCATAGATTGCAGCCTCTGGAAACAACAAGATGAATGCATGAAGTGGCTAAACTGCAAAGAAAAAGACTCCGTTCTGTACGTTAATTTTGGTAGCATTGCTATTTTGACACCAAGTGATATTCTTGAACTGGCTTGGGGGCTTGCTCAATGGCGTAGCCAGGACGTAGAAGTGGGGTGAGCCGGAATGAAAATTCAAAAAATCATATAAGCTCCAATTTTTCAAAATAGTAAAAAAAAAGTCAACTCGAGTGCATTACAAATTTACAACTACTCAAAGTCTAGTACATTAGGCTAAAAGGTTAGTTGGACACGACGATTTTTTACTTTAGCAAATTCATCAATAACAGAATCTATATCTATTGTGCTAACAAGTTCCCTTTCGATAAAAATTGTCAAGCTATCCGCTAGAAATTCATCATCCATTTTGTTGCGAATCGCAGTCTTCACATGTTTCATTGCTGAGAATGCTCTCTCAGTCGTGGCTGTAGAAACGGGCAACGTTAATACAAGGCGAATCAATCTTGTTATCATCTTGTAGTCCTCCACTTTTCTTGTTTCCACCAACTTTTTACACAAATTTGCAAGAGTAGCCACTTGAAATTGAGGATTATGAACTACATGAGCATGATAAAATTGCAATTCACTCTTCAAAACATTCATCTCACGCTGCTCAAAATCATCAGGATAAAATTCCACGGCCAACTTATAAATATTATCCGCATTGAATGATTCAAAGGAATTTTTTGGATCCAATGCAACACTTAACTCAAGTAGTCTAACCGATGTCTCATTAAATCTCGAGTTCAACTCTGCCAATTGAAAATCTATGGATTGGTTGAAAAATTCAAAGTGGTAATAGTGTTCAACACTCATTTGCTTTCGGCCACGACCCATGTTGTTGTTCATGTCGGGTATAGTGATTTCATGCTTTAAACAAAAATCTTCTACTTCTTGAAGCAATATCCCCCACCCTTCATCTCTCAACTCCTGAAGAAGAGTTTTTGTAGTCGACACATATCCAAGTGCAAATAATATATCAACTGATTCCTTCTGAAATGCTTGACAAAGAAAATCAGTGATTTGCATAACTGCCCTCATCAAGTGCAATCCAAAAACAAAATTAAAACTCTAAATACTTGTGGAAGCACCCTCAGCTTCATTTCGAGCCTTTGAATTTGGACCACTTGTAGTGATGCAGTCAAGTATCTTGCAAGTTGAAGCATACATTTCTATCATATTAATAACAGAGTCATAATGAGAACTCCAACGAGTAGTACCTGAACGGTGTAAAGATGACATTTGATTAGCTCCCCTACCAGATTCACGCTCTCCACTTGCCAACATATTCTCAATTTCTATTCTATGGGCAGCCTGCAACTCAGTGTTGCGCTTAGCAGAAGATTTAACAATGTTAATGACATTGTCCAATATAGAGAAAAACTTCCAAATTGGATCACATTGCTTTGCTGAAGCAACTAATGTCAACTGCAACCTGTGTGCAAAACGCTCTGTCAAGATACCTGCGACGTTCACAAACCTTAAGATGATGGCCATTTGTTCTCTATCTGATTCATCTTTTGCTTCATCAACAAGAAGAGAAAAACAAGCATCTCCAATTTCTTCGCGTATCATACGACGGACTTTATTAGCTATTATTGTCAAAATTTCTTTTTGGATGTCTGGAGAAATATATTTGGCATTTTTTGGGGCATTACCCATTACAACATCTTTGACAGATGTGCTCCACTTTGCAGTGTAATTAATCATTTCAATCACATTTCCACGATTCAAAGATTTTTCGCCCTCTTTTTATAACCGAATGCTCAAATACAATAATAAAGGTGCGGAATGTAAACAACACACGTCGATTTAAAGAGGTTCAACCCACCTAGGGCCTAATCCTCTACCACCCCAGTATATCCGGGATGGATTTCAAAAAGAAAAAGAATTTTATTAATTACCAAAATTAATACAAATTCAACTTACAACACCTTGAAAAGCACCACACTCTTCTTCAACACCACCTTTGAGATTACCACAATCTCTTCTTGAAGATTACCACAATCTCCAACGGCGCCTTGTGAAGATTACCACAATCTTCAACCTTGAAGAATACCAAATTCTTCAACACCTCAATAAGAAGATCACCACAATCTTCTTGCACCTATCACCTAGATCATCCAAGTGTGTTCTTACCACAAGAAACACTCACAAGGATATCTTGTGTTTCAATGATAACCAAAAATCAAGATTACAACTCAATAATGAATAATACAATTTGAGTGCAAAGTGTAATCAAGAATAGCCTAGACCTCAAAGATGTGAAAGTGATAAGCTAGGCAATTTTACAACAAGAATAATAACAATGAAAGACCAAGTATTTTGCTTGAAGTGTATCTTGTTGTGTTGTATCTCAATTGTCCACTTGGTTGCTCCAAAACTTCCTCTATTTATAGGAGATGATTGATCAAGCATAGGCTCCTCTTGGGGATTGAAAATCTACAGAAAAATACAATTAAAATCAAGAATGTAGTTGTTAGAAATCAATCCCACAATTTAAGGAAATGTGTGTATTTGTCAAACATCATATTTTTGCTATTAATACAGGCGGCCGTGCATGCGAAATAAGAGAAATAAGAACACTTTGAAAATTTCAACAGGCGGCCGGTCGACATAGGCTTCGACCGGTCGACCCTGTCTCAACCGGTCCCCCTAATTCAAAAACGAAGAGGTTTTGTTCTATTTCAAAATGAAACATGCAGTCACAGGTCGACCGGCTGGCGGCGGCCGGTCGACCGATGGTCGATGCCCGCAGCGACGGTCGACACACTGTTTTTGCATCCGTCTCATTTTCTGTTTCTAAAAATATCTTCAGGTACGGGTTGCCCTATAGGGCGACCGGTCGACCACGAGACAGAAATGTTGTCCAATTTGTGTCAAAAAATAAAACTCAAGAAATACTCCGAAAATTCAGTAAAAACATTTTAAACCAATCGGGAGTATTTAGACAACATTTAGAAATCTTGTTATAGGAGTAAAAAACCATTGATATAAAATCATTAAAAGTGTTGTCCATTATTATCAAAAATAAACTTGAGGAAATACTCCGGAAAATATTAAAACCATTTTAAATCATTTAGGAGTATTTGGACAACCTTTCAAAATTTTGTTTTGGTGATAAAATAAAATCATCAAAATTAAGATAAAAACATGTATCAAACAATCTCCCCCTTTTTGATGATTACAAACCAAAACAATTTATACACAAACTAAGAGAGCGATTTTAGAAATGATTTTCCGGTAAAAATATTTGACCATTTGGAAGCAACCAAAATTTCCAAAAATATTAAAGCAACCAAGTAGGGAGTAAATATTTTCAATAATAAGCACAAGCTCCCCTTATCAACAAGCATATCAAGAATAATGAAAAAGTAATTTTCCATAAGCTAAAAGCTTTAGCTTTTACAGTTTGTTCAAGAGCTTATAAGCTCCCCCTGTCACAAAACATCATTAAACAATTATATAAGTCCATCAAGCAATTATTGGACTAAAAAAAATCACAACTTATGGCTTTTATGAGCCATAGCTTATAGCTTTTGTGACAAGCTTTTATGACAAGCTTTTATTAGCTTCTTTGAGCTAATGAGCCAATATCATGTTTCTCCCCCTTTGGAATCATCAAAAAGAATGTTAGGATGATAAAAACATTATACAAATATATCAAAGTGCGCAAACGAGACGGTTTATCAACCATCGAGCAAATTATACATAAAGTCCAAGGAAAATGGGAGAATTATAACATAAGAGATCTATAAGCTCATTAGAAAGCTAAAAACATGATTTCAAAAGGATTTTAAGACATTTTGAAGCGAGAGAATCATGTAGAAGTTGAAAGATTCATTGCGACATGTCATCGAACACCTTGTGTGCGTTAAAAATAAAAGAGGTTGTATATAGTCATAGTAAAAGTTTCAAGCCAAAAAAAATTTACATATCATCAATCAACCTCATTCCAAAGCTCAATAAGATCATATGCAACATTTGTTCATCAAATAAGAAGCTCAAAGTAGATTCTCAAGGGTTCAACCCAATTGAGATAAGCTAAGAATGATCAAGGCATTACAAATGCCAAAAATTAGAACATCTATCAAGTAATAAGTCATGCCTTAAACAATACATGTATCAAATGTCAAATGTCCCAACATATCCAACTAAGCATAATGATCAAAGTATCAAAAGAAGCACTTTTACCATCAAGTACTTCATACCAATTATCAAACAATGCTTAAATTAGAGTATTTTTACCATCAAATACTCCATCAAAATCATGATCATCCACAAGTCATTATCGACTTGCAATTTTAACCCTTTTAAGAAAACAAGCAAATATCATTAGTACAAATGAGTTTTACAAAAGTTCATCAAAATACAAAGCAACATTAATGAAAATGCTAGAAAGTAAAGGGGGTGGGGACATCATTCCTCATCCGAGGAGAAGCAAGATTCGGGAATAAAGTCCTTGATGAATTTCTTCAACTTGCCGATAGACTTTTGCATTTTGGAGGTCTTTTGCTCCAAAGCCTCATACCTCGTCTCATGAAACGCCCTCATCTCATCAAATTCGGCTTGAGTATACCTCCTAGGCGGTTGAGCACCGGTATTACCCTCCGGATTGCTCGCTTCGCCCTCTTCCGCCAATCTTGCGGCCTCGGCGTCATCAAAGAAGTCATTAGGATCGGGGGACTCTTGACCTCTTCCTCTAGCCATTTTTGTTGGTCGGATGTCCATATTCTTGCGCATCGTGACCATTTGGGAGATGTTATCAATGTCAAAGTCATTTTGAAATACCTCCGAGTTACACTCCGACGAAGGTAGTCCCGATTGAATAAGAAGTTTACAAATCCAATTTCCCATAACCAACTTCTTATTGCCTTGAGTGATGGACTCAATTAGACATTGAATAAGTATGGCACCAAAATTAAGTGGTTCCCTCCTAGCAATCTTATATGTCAAAAAGTAATCCATGTTGCTAGGCATCTTTCCCGACTTACCACAAATGCAATATGCGACAATGACCGACAAAATACGATGCTCAAGTGTCATTGCCAACAAAGAATACTTTGGCCATACTCCCAAATACGTCTTAACTTCTTTCATCGACACCCCCAACATTTCATCATTCCAAGTCCCACAAGAGAAATAATCCCAACCACCTTCTCTAACATGTAAAAGCGGCAAATATCATTGGGAGTCCATCGAAAATGACGACCACTTTACTTTTTCTAATTAACGGCAATCGGCTTCCTTTCATTATCATATTGCACCCACATATTAGCATAAAAATGTTGGATAATATCATCATCATACAAAACATAAGCATGCTCCCATAGATACATCCAACCTTGCTCCTCAAAAATCCTCTAATAGTAGGATACTCATTTCTAAATGAACTAAAACGACACATTTTAGTCCGAGCAATAGATTTTCCTCCCATTCCCGAATCCTCATAATACCATTCCGCATACTTATTTATGAAATTAAGAACATTGTGGGAATTAGGAGCTTGAGTAACAAAAGATTTTTTACCTTTCGCCCAACGACAATTTTGGAGCGAAATTGTTCCACTGAGCTCGGTAATTTGAGCGAGAGAGAATGGGATTTTGAACATCATCACCTTCTTGAGCCACGTTTCTTTGAGCGGCTCGAATATCCTTTGTTCGGCTTCCTCTTGCCGATTCCTCGACGAACCCTCTCCGCCCCTTCTACGCTTGGAGATGGGATTTCGACCGGTGGAATTCTTTGGAGGAGCCATATATGTAAGATTATTGTGAAAATAAGAAGATTAGCAACAAGAATCGTGAAAAATGATGAAGAATTGAAGATTGTAGAAGAAAGGGATGAATATTCGCTGCTATAAGGGTTTGGGAGTTTTCTTCGTGCATTTAAAAGCGAGACGAGAATGATTATATTTTGTAAAATAGGCACAGGCGACCGGTCGAGGTAAGGGCGACCGGTCGACGTGCGGCGGCCACGGTCGCCCCCGCTGACCGTCCCAGGTAATTTTTCTTTTTCCCAAAGTTTTCCAAAATTCGATTTTTCACCCCAAAAGTTTTAAAACTTTGCAAAAAGATAATCTTGGACTATATCCAACAAATATGGGTTTTGGGAAAACATATATTCGAGAAAATCGAGACTTAACAAGTAGTGCCTTTTTAAAGAGAATATTTGCAAAATCATTTAGGGGCACTTAAGAGGTTAAAAGAAATATCTTGAAAGATATGTGCATAAGCATAATATCGAGTTCTAAGAAAAACGATAGTTTAAGAAATTTGATGACGTAAAAGCCAATGAGTATGAGATATGTATCCTACACAATTCTTAGACAAAATTTGCACGAAAACACAAGTGTAGGCAAGTAATAGGAGATATAAGGAAAGAGCTTATGCTATAATATTTCATAAGAGATAATAAGTCACATAAGTCTAATTAAATGCACAAGAGTTTTAGAAAATCATGCAAGGTCTTCTTTTAAAAATGTTTTGAAACTCACAAATATATTAAAGACCTAGATTAGAAAATAATTGCATGAAAACTTATTTTGCAATAAAGACATAAATAAAAACATGCATATAATTAAGATAAAATGCATATATAAATGGAGAGATACGGTTTACCAATTACGCCGTTTCCATGGGTTGTGTCTTTCCCATTGTTGATGATATCTTCCCATTGAGAAGTCACTTTGTTGATGATGACTTCTTTGATTACTCCATTTCCAAGGTTTGTTACCTTCCCTTTGTTGATAGTCTCTTCTTCTTTGAAAATCATCTTGTTGATGATGTCTTTGCCATTTCCAAGGATTATGTTCTTCCCAATTTTGATTATATCTTCTTCTTGGAAATTGGCTTTTTTGAGAATAATTTCTCCTTCTTTGATCAAATGAAACGGTCATTTGATGTCTTCTTGGCGGTATGAATTTTCTTATGTGACATTATTATGTGACATTATTATTTCGCCGGGTACCTAATATGACATTATTTTGTGGTACCCTTATGTGTTTGGGTCCTTTGGGATTAGTCTTGAGACTTTTAGGTCTCCAATGATAATTAAAGCTATTTCTAGCTCGACAAAAATTAGTCGTATGACCATTTTTACCGCAATAGAAACATGTAATAATTCTAGGAGCATAATGACTAACATGCTTAGAGACTTGATTCTTTTTCATGTGATTGACATCCTTAGGCTTATGATCAAGTTCTAGTTTCGAACAATCAACAATCTTGGTCATCTTATCGGTACTCAAGTTGGATTTAGATAAATTATTTTTCAAGCAATTTATATCCTCAACAAGAGTACTATTTTCTTTTTCAAGGTTTCTAACCTTGTCAAGTGTGGTGGTGTGAGCACATGATAGTGATTCGTAGGAAGTAAATAGACTATCCTTATCATTTTTCAAAATATTGAATTCCTTTTTCAAATTTTTGTATTTAACAAGTAAGCTTTGGAATTCATTTTGAAGTTCATCATAATCATTTTGCAAATCACTATAATCATTTTGAATGACAATATCATAGGAAGTAGAGGGTTTAAGACATACCTCGTTTTCTTCATTGATGCCCATAAAACAATATTCAACTTCTTCATAATTGGAAGTTGTAAGAGGCTTGTTCCTTAGATTTGAACTTGTACCCCTTTGAGAAGTAGATGCTTTTGTTTGACTCCTTTCATTTGCAACTACTCCATAGATGGCTTCTAATTTTTGCCATACTTCATGTGCCGATTTTATTCCTACAATATGTTCATATTCCAAATTAGTAAATGAACAATACAAAATATTGAGAGTTTTACCGTTTAAGGAGATGATTTTCTTCTCTTCATCATTGAGCTTTTTGAAGCCTTTTGAGGTGTGTGGTGTATCTTTCGTCGGAATGGATTCTCCGTTTATGACGGTGTTCCAAATGTCGAACCCGAAACCTTGTAAGTAGCATTTCATTCTTTCTTTCCAAAAATTAAATTTTTTGGAATCAAATAGTGGTGGCTTGGTGGTAGAGGTGCCGGATAGATGAGCTTCGTTCGTAGTCGACGATCGTTTCTCTTCACTCGCGATGTGAAACGAGCTTACCAAAGAGTTTGGCTCTGATACCACTTGTAAGTCCAAGCGGCTACGATAATCTAGAGGGGGGTTGAATAGATTATCTCCATCTTTTCGATTTCGCCCTCTTTTTATAACCGAATGCTCAAATACAATAATAAAGGTGCGGAATGTAAACAACACACGTCGATTTAAAGAGGTTCAACCCACCTAGGGCCTAATCCTCTACCACCCCAAGATATCCAGGGATGGATTTCAAAAGAAAAAGAATTTTATTAATTACCAAAATTAATACAAATTCAACTTACAACACCTTGAAAAGCACCACACTCTTCTTCAACACCACCTTTGAGATTACCACAATCTCTTCTTGAAGATTACCACAATCTCCAACGGCGCCTTGTGAAGATTACCACAATCTTCAACCTTGAAGAATACCAAATTCTTCAACACCTCAATAAGAAGATCACCACAATCTTCTTGCACCTATCACCTAGATCATCCAAGTGTGTTCTTACCACAAGAAACACTCACAAGGATATCTTGTGTTTCAATGATAACCAAAAATCAAGATTACAACTCAATAATGAATAATACAATTTGAGTGCAAAGTGTAATCAAGAATAGCCTAGACCTCAAAGATGTGAAAGTGATAAGTTAGGCAATTTTACAACAAGAATAATAACAATGAAAGACCAAGTATTTTGCTTGAAGTGTATCTTGTTGTGTTGTATCTCAATTGTCCACTTGGTTGCTCCAAAACTTCCTCTATTTATAGGAGATGATTGATCAAGCATAGGCTCTCTTGGGGATTGAAAATCTAGAAAAATACAATTAAAATCAAGAATGTAGTTGTTAGAAATCAATCCCACAATTTAAGGAAATGTAAATTGTCAACGATCATATTTTTGCTATTAATACACAGGGCGACCGGTCGCACAGAAATAAGAGAAATAAGAACACTTTGAAAATTTCAACAGGGCGACCGGTCTCGACCGGTCGACCCCTGTCTCAACCGGTCCCCCTAATTCAAAAAATGAAGAGGTTTTGTTCTATTTCAAAATGAAACATGCAGTCTGGGTCGACGCCAGATGCGGCCAGGTCAGCCGACCGTCGACGCCAGAGCGGCCTGGTCGACTGCTGTTTTGCATCCGTCTCATTTTTCTGTTTCTAAAAACATCTTGTCACGGGTTGCCCTATAGGGCGACCGGTCGACCACGAGACAGAAATATTGTCCAATTTGTGTCAAAAAATAAAACTCAAGAAATACTCCGAAAATTCAGTAAAAACATTTTAAACCAATCGGGAGTATTTAGACAACATTTAGAAATCTTGTTATAGGAGTAAAAAACCATTGACATAAAATCATTAAAAGTGTTGTCCATTATTATCAAAAATAAACTTGAGGAAATACTCCGGAAAATATTAAAACCATTTTAAATCATTTAGGAGTATTTGGACAACCTTTAAAAATATTGTTTTGGTGATAAAATAAAATCATCAAAATTAAGATAAAAACATGTATCAAACAAAATATGCCCGTCTAATTTCATCCCTTTTGTCAATAGGCCAATCACTTATTCTTCTTCTTTTTCCTGGATCCCGCTCAATTTCAGATGATAAATTTGGAACAGATTGTTGATTTTCAACTGAAGGAGAAGATTGTTGATTTTTCAGTTGGGAGAGTATCTTGATGGTAATTCGATGCCTCATTTTGTGTATTTCTTATGGGCCGGAAGAAAGAGTGCAATGTAGCTTTGCCTTTTTTGCAAGGAGGTTGTTGTGTAGACATATTTTCTTCTGTGAAAACAATGTATTTAATAAATTCTATTATAAAATTTATTTCAAGAAATTCCCATTATTAAGCATTTATTTTCAATACCTAATTGTCAAAGGCTAATATCAAGTCAAATATCACCATTTTCAATTCATACCTAAAATCTCAAATTCAACTAAAGTTCCCAATCCATACCTTATTTCTCAAATTCAATTCCAAATTTCCCAATTCATACCTAAAATCTCAAATTCGATTCTAAAATGCCCAATTCATACCTAAATTCCAAATTTAAAATTAGTAAAAAATCAATATTTAATAAATAAATTACAACACACAACAGTCTAACACTTACACACGGCACATAATTGCAAATTTACAAATTAATTTACATATTGCACACAATAACAAATACACAAATAAATCAAATTAAAAAAAACGAAATAAAAGAAATTTAGGAAAAATATCAGTAAGAAAAAAAGGGTTGTGGAATGTGGAATGGTTGTGGTTTGTCTTGTTGTCATTTGACGACTGACTCGACTCCTCTCTCTCTCTCTGTTTTGTTTTTCGCCTTGTAAATAAGCGTTCCCAAACTTCTCGTTTTTTCTTCTTGCTTTTGTCTTTGCTTTTCAATTTTTTCTTTTCTTTATTCAATGTCTACTTTTATTTGTGGGTGGGCTTTATTGGGGTGGGCCTTATTTTAATTGCCCTGGGCCAAGGTGTTTTCGACATAAGGTAATTTACAATTTTTTTTTATTAATAGCTGATTTTTTTTCATTTGGGGTGGGCCAGGGCCCAGAGTGCCCCCCCCTCTCACTGGGCTTCCGATAGCAAGAAGAATTTTACGGGTAATCAGGTTTGATTTGCTAAAACCAGGGATTTTGCCTTTGATTGTGAGTCGGCATTTCGTGGGTGGAATTCAACGATAGAAGGAAAAATCTGACAAGCTGATAAACGATGAGCTCCATAAACAAGAGAATTTGCAGGGATAATTTTTCTCTATCGCTTTTCGATACGCCGTAGTTTATCATATTTTGGATGTGACTATTTCTTATATGTTTGTTTAAATAAAGGCTGCCTTCTTCAGAGAGCTTAGGCGCGACCACGCATATTTCCGTTGGGGAATATGTGTTGGACACAAGTCACAAGGGTTGTATTTGGATTGATTAACAAACACAAGTCACACTGGCTGTATTAGGATTGAATAATTTGTTAAGAGAATTTAAGGAAATGATTTCAAATAAATGCACACAAATAGATTTGAAATCCACCATAAACTAGCTTAAAATAGGAGTTCACAAATTTGAAAGTCATTGTATTATGAAATTATCCGAACAACCTCAATGAATTTCTTATTAAGAATTTGAAATCCTTATATTCAAATCCATCAATCCAAATAAAGCCTAGGGTTTTTATAGTCATAACACAACTTTCCATAATCAAACATACAGCATTCCAGGAGAAAGCATTGAGTTATTGACTGAAATGCCAAAAAACCGTGCACCCTTCCCGACTAGCATTTAGCACCGGTATTATTAGTTCATTACAACGCCTAGAATCACAATATGGAACTTTGGAAGGATGAAGTTTTATCTGTACAGATAACAAATACCAAAAACAAAAAGGCTAGAGCAATAATATTACAAGGAGTTCCGATATTATGAAAATGGCTGGGGGATAAAGGAACAAGAGATTGAGAGCATTAGCACCAGAATAGTTTCATGTAAACTTATTGGCCATATATACTCCTTTGCCCACGATATGCTGAAAAGGGGCCATCAAAATTTCTGCTTTCATGATATGCTGTCTCCTAGAAACGTAAAAACTCTCTTTTTGAAGACTCGAGCCAAGTCCATAATTTCAGATTCTCTTATATGCTTTTTCGAGCTATTGTCTTTCCATAATAAATTGCTATTCTGAGTCAATCTGTTAGCAATGTCCACAGTTGTGCTCGCCATATCTCTTGTGTTTGTCAATGCTTGCAAAACTGGAACAGAGTAATCAGGATGCGACACAAGTCTATTCAAAAAAATAAGTGCCTCTCGTATCAGCAAGCATCTGCCAAAAGAAAACGGAGCAGTTGTATATAAGAACAGATGGAAGAACAAATGAATATAGTTGATCCTTTATAAACCCGGCATGAATTGAAATCTAGTTGTTTTTGGGATAAGTTTCAAAATTACAAAAAGCCCTGTGAGGTTTGATGGTATCTTAAATATATGGGGGCAACTATAATATTTTTACAAATGTCAAGGATGTGTTTTTGAAATATTTTTGCTTATCAATGGGTAAAGTGTTAACACAAATGCAACACTCAAGGGGATTTTTGTCATTTTCAAAAATCTCTGGATTCTGTCGTTATTAGCTCATCCCTCGGGGTAGTTTTTGTAATTATACATATCAGCAAACCATCAACTTTCGGATCATGGTGCTAGTAACCCAAGATATAAAGGTTAATTATAAATATTACCCCCAAGGTTTAGCCTAATTGAAAAAAACATAGTTAACTTTAAAAATAACAAATATTCCCTTGACATTTGTTTCTCTTTTACAAATTACATCCTCAAGAGGGAGGTATTTTTTCGTAAATACAAACCTCAATGGGGTGTTCAACGTTTGTAATAACACTTTATGGGGGCAATTGTATTTTTGAAAGATAATCGGAGTTTTTGGTAATAGGCTAGACTCAGGGGTAGCTTTTGTAATTATCCCAAAATATAATGTTCTAGCATTGTTTTACTGAAAGAATAACATAAGATGAAATATTTACTTGAAGCAAAGACATTCCTCAACTTAGGCAAAAGAACATATTATAGATAAGAGAAGTACTGTTGGACTTGGCCATGTACAGAAACTTACTGTTCTTTGACAATGCCAGATTTTTTAGCAGACGTTAATGCCTGAAGGTCCAGATCTGATGCTAAGCTTAGCAAAATAATTGCAAGGAAATTGGTGCCCTTTGAAAGCTTATGATACAGCAATATTTGAAACCCAGATTTTCCTGCCGATCCCATGAAAGCTAGAAGACTTATAGCATTTCTTCGAAGCCTCATCTCCTGAAAGTTGAGCAAAATTTAAGATAAAAGTAGATCAGACGAGATTCCTGGAAAAGATTAGGGAATAATAAGCAAAACAAAATACCCAATCACACAAAGGGGGTATTTGACTGTTTCAATCACTGAAAAAAATGTTTCTAATCTTTTGGCTGAAATAAAAAATTAACTTTTTATGTTTGCAAATGCCAACTTCTGCTTCTGATTCTACTTCATTTAATCAGAATCTAAAAACAGGGAGATGGGTGCTTTAGGGTGCGATTGGATATGCTTTCATTTTGAAAATTTTCTTTTCGCTAGAGAATAGTGAAAAGAAAATTCTGATGAAAGTTTTTGGAAAATTTTGAGAGTGTAAATGGATATGTAATGATGAAAGTTGATTTGATTTAAAAATAGTAAAATAATGATTGGATGTGATTAGTAGTTAGAAATGTGTGAGTGAGTGAATAGTGAAATTTGTGGGAGAATGTGTAATAATGATTAGTTTTTTTGTGGAAAAATGTGTAAATGTGATTGGTGAAAGGAAAAATGAGAAAAAATGAAAGTGAGAGAATAGTATATTTTCTGAAAATTTTCATAAACAATCGCATGTTTGGTCAAAAAAAAATTTCTCCAGCGGAACGAAAATAAAATCTCGCTCATATCCAATCGCAGCCTTAGTTTTCTGATTCTGCTTCTGGTTTGGCTTCTACAAACAAATAAACACTTTGGCAATTTTTCAACGAACACTCTCAATCAATTTCTGATTCTCAACTTCTAATAATATTTGCAAACACTCCCAATATTGATAAATGCAAATGGCATGCAGCAAAAGAAGGGGGGGGGGGGGAACCACTATCCAATTCAACTTAACAGATCAAAATACAAAAATAATTTAATCAAAACGATGTGTAAAACCCCACGTGACCTGCTCAAATATTCAAATCAGTTTCACATCTTGTTTCTGAAAAGTAAAGCTTACCGCTGCAGAAGCACTTCCATAGCAAGCAACACATTCTGCCAAGCCAATTAAGATCTCATTGAACCCATGAAAAGTTGAAGTATTTTTGTCGTCAATATCTTTGGAGCATGCACGCTCTCCATCTTCTTCAAAACCAGAACAAAGCATAGGTATGACTTTTGGGCCTACAGAATACAGGCAAGATGAACAATTGCACGAATAAAAATGTTTAACCTCAACCTACGCATTTAATATTCGAAAATGGATATTTAAACAAGATCATAAACATAAAAATTAGGGATAATTACAAAAACACCCATGAAGTTTAGTCTAATTACAGAAAACCTAGTTATCTTTAAAAAAGTTACAAATACAAGTGGAATTTTTTGTAATTAGGCTAAACATCAGGGTGTTTTTGTAATTATCCCTAAAAATTAAAGTTTTACAGTTGACTATAGCAAAGGCTGCGTGAATAAGTAGGTTGGTTTCATGCACAGCTTAAGACAATTCACTTTTCAGCCAAAAACATGGAGAAACTCACAATTACATAACAGATAAAGAGTATGAACAGCTTGATCTTGCACAGAAAATCCAGCTTCCCTCCTCAATAATTGTGGTAAACTTTGAAAAACAAGTTCCCCAGCAAACCTGTCTCGAAGATGCCCTTTTTTAGAATATTATACGGATTATGGACAATAAAATCACCACGTCAATAGAAAAGTACTTACTTTTCTCTCTCCGAATAGGCATTCTGTCTCATGAGAATCAGATTCATGATTGAAAGTGCTTCACGCCGTATTTGTGCTTCATTGTTTTCAATGGCAATTAGGCACACAGTTTCAAAGAGTTCCACCCAAAAGACTCCAGAAATAGATGTCCCAATGCTATGATTAAAGAACCCATTATAGCCAGGGTTTTTAACACTAGACAATTTCAGTCCAGAAAGAATTTGGCCACGCTTTAACATCTCTGCTACATTTGCAAAACATAAGCTTTCATTTTCCGAATCTCCACTTCCATTTGTATCAGATTTGACGTTTTCAGAGAAATGTTCCTCAACGATAACATTTTCCCTGGTACAGTACACAGGAGATCAACATCTGAACCATAAATTTTCATAATTCCTTTTTTTCCTTGTACTTTTTTCTTCTTTTAGGAGATCAAAGCTAATATATTGTTGAATAACTTTAAGTGGAGAGAAGAAACCATATAACTATTATGCAAGATACAGAAAGGGAGAACAGCTTTGAACAGAAAGCTCAGTCTAAATGTCATACTGTATAATAAGAACAACTAAAAAAACCCAAAGGTGTTTTCTAAATGCATATGATTTATATGAAAAAAAATATATATATATCATGGTTTCAAGTGTCACATCATAAACAGTTCTACCTTTATATCAGTACAGGAAATTGTTATTGATTATAGATGCCTTATTTGGCCAAAATAAAGAAGACTAACTAAATTACAATGTTTCTTGCAGTATTAAAACCGCAACATCATGAGAACTCCTAACATATAAGAACAAAATTTCGATCTTTTCATTGAAAAAATTAAATAAATAAATAAAAGACACCATTGTTTTTTATTATTCATGCTGAGAATTATTCGGCAGGCAAGTGCCTTATATTCACAATATTGAGAAGAGAAATTATGAAACAAATCAAAAGATAATAATTTTGCCTCTCAAACTAATCATGAAGAAATCTTTTTAACTAGCATGAAAAACGTTAGCAAAGAGAACAAGATAAATCCCATCAGGTAGTTCTTCGCACCTTTTACCAAATTCCTTTTCCATGCTGAGGGAATCACTCAAAACCTTGTGTAGAATACGAATAGAACTACGAACAATAACAACCTGCACCAGATGTACAGGTGATCAGACAAATGAAACATAACGTGGCAAACAATGAAACTGTTTCCATCAATGACACAAGTGAATTGTAGCTATGAGTAACAAATATCTTAGGCCCCGTGTATATATCATTATGTTTATTACTGTAAATTAGATATTGTTATGTAGTTAAATAAATAACTACAATAACAAAAATAAGTATTTCCAACCATATGACATTGTTTATGTGACACTCGGGGCTAAAGAGGGCGGGGAGTGATCGTCGGTGCAAGAAGGCAAGGACAAGGAGCGACTCCTAGCAGGCTTCTAAGCGGAGGGAAACATGAATGAACCGATCACACACCCGAAAAAGAGGATATTATGAGACTGTGTAGGTATGGGACTATACAGTTGAGTAGAGGTTAAAAGATTTGATAGGTACTACTCATACCAACAAGATGCATTTTCTTTTCTGGTGTTCATCTCATAGAAACTCTGAAGTTAAGTGTGCTTGGCCCAGAGCAATTGTGGGATGGGTGACCTCCTGGTAAGCTGCTCTCAAGATGCGCGTGAGTGGCGACAAAGCGCGCTAGAAAGACTCGTGTTGGTTTATAGGGATAGCCGACGATCTTAAAGGCGGGCCGTTACAGTTTATATTGAATATATATATATATATATATATAGGATATGGATCAAATAGGTCCTCCCATTTGGGGTGAGTCCATAGGACCCAATCCTAACCATAGATTAATATTTTTGGGTGGTCCAGATTTTTAGGGAATTTATATTTATTTTTTTGTTTCCAAGAACTAAAAAGGGTAGGGTGGTCATTTTATAATATAGAATCGATTATTGAGATTTGA
This sequence comes from Rehmannia glutinosa, assembly GCA_016081115.2. Lineage (NCBI taxonomy): Eukaryota > Viridiplantae > Streptophyta > Magnoliopsida > Lamiales > Orobanchaceae > Rehmannia > Rehmannia glutinosa. The sequence continues at coordinate 16,411,649 of CM071927.1, read as the reverse complement.
TAAGATCTCAATCACGTTCAATCTGTTCCCCCTTTCACGCCGGCACGTGGTTTGATTATTGAGTAACCCATATCCCTCATATTCACTTTTTTTTATCTCCAACGTATTCTATTGTTAACAACTTATGTAATATAATCATATGCATGTGTAGTATAACCATATTGCATGTGTAATTTAATCATATCCGTATTGCATATGTAGTGTATATTTGTTGCTTATGTAGTATAGAGTTGTTGCTTATTACTTGCTTATGTAGTTAATGTATTTGTGTTGCATATGTAGTGTATATTTGTTGCTTGTGTATTATGAGTTTGTTGTTTATGACTTGCTTATGTAGTTAATGTATTTGTGGTGCATTTGTAGTGTATATTCATTGCTTATGTAGTATAGACTTTGCTTATGTAATATGGGTTAGTTGCTTATGACTTACTTATGTAGTTAATGTAATTATGGTGCATACGTTATGTATATTCGTTGCTTATGTAGTATAGGCTTGTTTTTATGTAGTATAAGCATTGTTGCTTATATAATATGGGGTTGTTGCTTATGACTTGCTTATGTAGTTAATATATATCGTAGTGCATACGTAGTGTATATTCGTTGCTTATGTAGTATGACATTTGCTTATGTAGTATGAATTTGTTGCTCATGACTTGTTTATGTAGTTAATATATCTAAAAGCATCATGACACATCTATACAAGCAACAAATTACATCTTCATAAGCAACCTTCGAATCGTAGTCGAGTTCTAAAGCAACTATGGTGAATTTTTTCGCAACTTTTTTAGCCTCGGTAATGCGTTGAAGAAGAAAGATGAATGATTTTTCATGACTTGTTTATGTACGTTGAAGAAGAAGCGATGTAGGATTGTTACGTGATTTTGTTTTGAGATTTGGAAGGATTGCGTGAATCCCATGAATACCGTGAATCCCATTAATATTGATTTGAGATAATGACTAATTTACCCCGTGTTTAATTAACAAGCTTGTAATTTGTAATTTTGCCTCTAAAATCGCAGCCCTTGGAAAAATTAGATATATGGCTAGGATTGGTCCCTATGACTTACCCTATGAGGTGGTCTCATATAACCCTCTCCTATATATATATATATATATATATATATATATATATATATATATATATATATATATATTAAAAGCATTTTGAATGAATGTGTTAATTATGTATTGGCTTGCAAATTTTATAAATTAGTGCTTCTAATAGTTACTTAATTGTACTTAACAAAACATAATAATACTAATCCATAATGATCTAATTTTTCATAGGTTAATTATATTCTCTTAATCAAAGTACCATTGATGATATTAACAGAATTATTACTTAAACACACACATACAAGTGTAATAGTGTCTTCAGACTTTCCAGCATATATTCCCATGGAAATGAATCTGAATAGTCGAATACCACATGGAAAATGGGTTTTGATTCCAAAATCTCTACATGAAAGATTTCCAGCTTTAGGAAAATGATCTCTTTCCTCAAGACATAGGGTATTATACCAAACGCAAGAAGTGATGTGCTGCAATCATATTTCCAAATAGATGCCACACCCCACCAAACAAACAAGCTCAAAAGGTAATATCTTACAAGTCAATTCAACTAGTCAAGAGAGCTCTTTCACTTGTTAGCAACTAAACAAAAGGTGAAGAAAAATTATTTTCAAGTCTATAGCTATACCGGGAGTTTGCATGCAAGTAACCGCCTTTTAATTAATCCCAATGATGAGATACTCCGCACTTTAATGAGGCTTCTGGTAGAAAACATAGTTGTATATGTAAAGAACATACATTACAAGCACAATAACTAAGAATATTGTACAAAAGAAATGTACATCAAACAACTAATAATTCATAAAATGAATAAAAACAACAAAAATTGGATTACTTAGCTTGTGAACTCACATTTTTGAGACTGCAAAGATCAGCCAAAGCTCCTAACAAATCCCCCAATCTCAAGGAATCATTACTAATCTGCAACTGTAATAGGGAATTACTGTATATATTGACCAAGCTCTAGGAATTGAGACATATCAATGATGATCACCACAGTGCCAAACAAAGTAATCATATAATCTTCACAAGCAAAGGCGAAAAAGCAAACTGATAGTGATTATTTGATTAGTAAAGATGATAGAATGATGGTTATCAGAATTTTATTATGACAATTGTGATTTGATTGACAAAATAATGCTTACAATCAAATATCATCAAATGTTAATTATTCATACATATAAGGATTAAGATTGAAATATGACTGCTAAAGTTTAAAACCACAGTTTAACTCATAATTTGAACTTGTCTTTTCCAAAATATGCAATCATGCAAATAGCAGGACTCATAAGCATTTACCTTGGTCAACACAGAGTATAGGTGTGATACTTTTGCAGTTTCCATGGACTGAGCTCCCTTATTAAAGTCTTTTTGAGGAGAGTTCATGTATCCAAACAGCAGGTGGAAATCTACTTCACAAGTCATAAAAAGCTTTGCAACTAGAACTCTTCCCTGTTTTTGCTCATCTGAGTTCCACAAACGAAACAAATTTTCTGAGCTGCAAAAAGAATTTTGTGGAGTTGAAGTGCTTACTTCAGTGGTTTTATTGCTGTACTCCTACTGTAGTAGAAGCAGATGCAGCAATACTCAACAAATAAGATGATACTCTCTTATTGATCATTGTGGAAGTGCTCACCTACGTATTTTCAAGGAGCCGAGCTGATTATTTGCATTTTGACACACCGTAGATATCCCAGGAGCTGTAGGACTAGAAACAGGGCATTCCCTGTCTCCATAAAAAAAATTATTTCATACATAGCCTCAAGAATAATGTCTAATTACATATTAAATGTGAGAAATATAGAGTAGTTACGAAAGATCATTAGCATTCCCATATATCCATATCAAAGAAGATTCATCATGGATGTTCCATGTAACTTTTACTATCATTTAACCCCGGAAAGATAATTAGCATTTAAATTCATGTCAAAGTTGATTAATCATGGATGTTCCATGTAACTTTTACCATAAATCAATGTCATGCTATGTTTAACTTTCCTCATTTGAAATTCTTTGTCATGTTATTTCTACACAGGATCAAGTTTGCATGAAATGCTTTCTCAAGATATGAGCCCTTTTTATTAAGAAGATATGATGATTACAGTTCCTGTTGGCTTACAGTTAATAGGACTCCATGAAACCAGATTATGTGATTTAGACGAGACAAGCATAAACAAGAAAGAGCACAGACAGGATATAGTAATTGGTCCAGAAGCAGTACTAAATAAACGTCAATTAGCTGACAAAGAAGCCCTAGGCTTAGAAAGGTCACAATTTGATATGCATGACAACAAGATTGGGATGCCCCTTACATCTCTGCATTCTTTGTGTGTTGATCAGCATCTTTTGCCTCGATCCTCGAATGTAAAACTTTCAGCTGCTCCTCCTTCTTGTCCCTTTCCTTTCTAAGCTCCAAGACTTCCTCCTCCTGCAGTCAAAAGTTCTTAAGCTCAATCAGAAGAAAAGTTTGTGCTCAAATCTATCAACACAAATGATGTCACCATAATTCATAATTTATGCATCAGCACAACATTAGAATCAGACCAGAAAATGAGAAAAAGATGGGCTAGCATATCTTTAACCATACCTTGCATTAAAAAAAAATCCCAATAGTAGGCAGTACACTTACTATTTTCAAGTGGAAATAAAATTTTCATAATGAAAACTAGAAAAAGAAAATGGAACTGCTGTGATCAAAGGTTCCAGACATCCAAATGCGTACAATAATTTACCAAATGATGAAGGTGCTTCGAAACGCCATGAAGCTGCTTCGAAACGTGATTTAGCTCTTTCTGCGATGAAAAAAACAATAGCAGGCAGGATGTTATGCTTCTATTTGTACAGTTACAATCCACAGAAAAGGGGGGAAATGGTATTATTAACCCACATTCAGAAATATATGTAAGACTTCACTGGATATCATCATCCTAATGGAAATCTGCACATTGAAGTATAATTTTTACCTTTAGTCTATCATTTTCCTGCTCCTTGGCAGTGTGGGTCCCACCAGTACCAAAAGAACCAATCGAATCAGGAATGCCGCCCGTGTGGTAGGGTTCATGGGTTCGCTGCGACAGTTCGCGAGGAGGGGAATAGCTGACGTCACACGGCGGCGGCAGCGGCGGAGGCGGGTGGTGAGGACGCTGGGTTGACAAAGCCAATTCCTCGGCTTGGACAAGCTGGTCAAGGAAGTCGGCGTCCCATTCTTCCACCTCGAAACTCTCTCCCCCCATCACTGTACGGACCGCTCAAAACTGCTTGCCCCGCCACTTCATCGAGTTTTAAAGCACCAGTGGAGAAATAGCGAAGTTTTTTAATGGCGCACGTTGGTTTTTATTAATTACATTACGACAGTCCATTTTATTGCTTATTACGTTTCGCCTCATGAATAATTCTCACACTTTTACAACTTAACCAGGGGCGTTCCTACTTCCTCCTATGTGGGGGGAGTAAATCCTTCCAACTAAAGCGCGTGATTGGATATGCTTTCATTTTGAAATTTTTTTATTTTGCTAGAGAATAGTGGTGAATTTTGATAGTGTAATTGGATGTGAGATGAATTTTGATAATGTAATTGGATGTGAGATGAAAATTTAATGATGAAAGTTGATTTGATTTAAAAATAGTAAAAAAATAGTGATTGGATATGATTGGTAGTTAGAAATATGTGAGTTAGTGAATAGGGAAATTTGTGGGAGAATGTGTAATAATGATTAGTTTTTTGTGAAAAAATGTGTAGGTGTGATTGATAAGAGAAAAAGTGAAATTGAGAGAAAAATATATTTTCTGAAAATTTTTATAAACAATCGCATGTTTGGTCAAAATTTTCATATATTTTCTGCGGTACGAAAATGGAATGTCACTCACATCCAAGGGCGCCCTAAACTTTGGTGTTTTGCATAAATCATATTATACTTATTAGTTAACCCCCTAGGGTTTGACCTAGTGGGTTTGGAGTATCTCAACGTCTTAGGGTCAAACCTTGGTTAAAGTGGAGTGAAAGACTGAAAGTGATTGGTTGGGACTTGGGGTTGCCCTATATAGAGAGAATGTTTTGAGTAATGAAAAATATCAAAACAGATAATTTAGTTGTTTGCTTTGAGAAGGCAATAGTGTCTTAGAACATATTCTATAATACTCCATTCGTCTCAAATATATAGTTCGTTGTTCTTATTTGGGATGTCACAATTATATAGTCAACTTTCTATATTTAATAGTATTTTTCTATTATTTTAATAATATATCCTTGTTTAATATACATTTTATAATTTACACTATTCATTAAATAAGGACAAATCAAGCAAATATTTAACATATTTGTAGTTTCAAGAACTTTTCTTAATCTGTGTGAAAAGTCAAACTGGACCATATATTTGGGACGAAAAGAGTAATTGATATTGAATCAATGAAAAGGCATTGTGTGTAAATTTCTTATATTTATAGAATGATCATAAGTATATTCTATGTTGTTTCTTTTAGTTTGTAGTTGTTCATTACATCTCACTTTCGAAATTGTTCCGACTCCGCCCTTAAACATAACATATAATGATATCTTATCCCGATGACAAGAACTAATTAAATGGAACAATTCAATTGTTAGGTTTGTTGTAATTGATTTAATGAATTGTCTAATTGTAATATGTCCACTTATCCGCAATTGTGAATTGATATTCTCCTTGCTCGTATAAATTGCAACATGAGAGGGTGACCAAATGGGCAGGGGTGGGTTTGAAGTCGAGTCGAATCATTGACCGGAATCAGAATCCAAAATCAGAATTGAAACCGCATAGTCCTATTCCAGTTACGATTCCTTGGTCTCAAAAACCATAGAGCCGTCGGTGAAACATGGGTTTCAAGGTTAAAACCAACGATTTTTATTTTTTATTTGGTAAATATATGCTAGAAGAAATATTAAATGTTTATTATGATGGTTTATATTCGTAACCACATGAGACACGTCTTAAACCAAATGTTGTAAGCGAGCTACGTGAACTTTGATTCCTCTATACCTTAAGAGGACATGTAGGCAACTTAATATTATTATTAATAACTAGTACGTTGACCCGTGCGATGCACAGAAGATGTAATGAAGGGCTCATATGATATGTGAATCATATGTTATTGGTTTGTCGAATTATATAATTTGAATGGGTACACAAAACAATTGTAATGAGCAAAAAAAAATACCAAAGACTACAAACGACTTTTTCGAATTAAAACAACACTTGTACATATTACAAATTTTGGAATACTTTCTTATACACAATTTTCACCGTTTGTTTATTGTTTGATTCGTCATCACCACAAACTAATATTTTCAAACCCTTACGATTCATAACTTGGGAAACAACAACGTATAACTGGCCATGACTGAACACTGGATTCTTCAAGTACAAACCCGACATTTGAGAGAGATTGGCCTAGGCTCTTGTTTATAGTCATGGCATAAGATACAATGAGAGGAAATTGCCTACGTTGGAACTTGAAGGGGATTCTGAGATCCAACGGTGTCAATGTCATACGCGGAGTCAAAACTTTATTGCCTGCATTGGTTCCAGTGAGAATTTTAGCTTCGAGAACATGCTTGGCAAGCCTCGTAATCACAAGCCTAGAGCCATTACACAATCCAGTGGAATGGTCCATATTTCTCAAGAGTATAATTGGAGTCCCGACCTTCAGATGCAACTCATGATTAGGAACCCCTGAATATTTTATCCCATTCAAAAATTTGGGAGTGTGCAAATAATGTAGGAAGTCAACATTAGCATCCGATTCACATGTGATGTCAGAACTCAAATACGTATGGCCCTCAGATGAGTTTAAAGACGTCATATATTGATTTATAGATTCGACAACATTTAGGGTAGGAGCTAGTATAGCCCTTTCTTTCAGGTACGTCGGATCATCAATAGCGTCTTTAAACATTGGATAAGTACTTTCTATAATAGTTGCAATCGGATCACCTAAAGATTCGAGCAAAATATCTTCAGGTATATCAATCATGGCACAACCATCATTTGATCATCCGATTGTTCCATCACCAATGCTTGCGATCCATTCAAAGAATTCGGCCAAATCTTTATAATCATTGCTATCACCAGGTTCTGAAGACTCATGTTCTTAGTCAGTTTAAGCACAGTGCAGTCTTTCCACAAATACGACGCGTTAATAGATGCATTAACAATATCTTGTCGAGTTCCCTTTGGAATAACAGGCAAGATCTATCTAAAATCTCCACCAAAGACAACGATTTTCCCTCCAAAAGGTTTATGTTCCAACATTGGGTCGATGAGTTTCAAAAGACCTCTTAAAGTCTCGTCTAATGCCTAAAAGCAATACTTGTGAATCATCGGTGCCTCGTCCCAAATTATAAGTTTAGAATGAATAATAAGCTCAGCAAGCGGACTCCCTTGATTGATATTGCAAGTTGAGTCCTGATTAGGGTTCAATGAAATAACAAATCGCGAATGTGCAGTCCTCCCACCGGGCAATAGAAGAAAAGTTATACCGTTGGATGCAACATTCAGTACAATTTTTCCTTTCAACCTCAATCCTGAAGATAAAGCCTTCCACAAAAATATTTTTCCTATTCCTCCATATCCGTAGACAAAGAACACCCCACCTTTATTTGATCGTACAACACACATTATCGTTGAGTAAACTTTACGTTGCTCATCGTTAAGTTTCGAGATGAGGTATTTGTTCTCTTGCAACAGAACATCACGATCATAATGCAACTCGTCATATATAAGTCTGTTTCGGTTGCTATGAATAGTGTCAGCATCCGGAAATGGCATTGAGTCAAAATTGCGCAGACTCTTACCTAGATTTCGCAATAATTTTTCAAATTCCAACAACGTAAGATTCTTGATTTCGTTCTCACTCAATACCAAATCTGTTGCATAAGATCATACTAATAATTATAAAACAAAACATTTTAAAAAATATAAAAGGTTTTAGTAATTAACATAATTTTTGTAAATAATACCTTGATACTGTAGAAGGTGTCAATGTTTGTATAAACTATCATCAGAAAGAAACTCCCAACATTTCTCCCAGACATGTTCTGGTCGGCTCAAAGAGTCCGACGAAACCAATGATGCAAATAAACTTCTAAGATTCTCCGCAGAAGCCCAAGAGCTCACTTCATTGATGGCATCAATATATTCTCTATCATCTTCTAACAATCCTAGAGCATAGCAAGCCTCTCGATAAGAAGAATGTTGTACACCGTTGACCTTCTTGTAGTCGTCATGACATGTTGCTCCACGAACAACATTGATAAGATACCTCAAAAAGTACATATCATCAGCTCCGGGGAGAACATAAAAAACTTGTCCGATTGATTTTCAATTTGTCTCGGCATCCATTTTCTGAGATTCGGCTTCCACGTGAATTTTGTGGGAGCTTCAGCGTATGTTATCTCTCTCGCCTCAGGATATATTTTATTCACTTCCATCCATGCTAAAAATATACTTTCTCTTACTGAATCTTTCTTAAGAACATCATCTATTCTGTCAAAATCTGAAAAAATAATGTTTTGTTCATCGAGGAGATGAAAACTTAAACGTTCAACTGGAGGATATTTATATTGAATTTCGAATCCCATTAGTATCCATGCTACCTCGCAGGACGAAACATACCTACAATCATAATACAGGCTCACCTCGTCAACAGTTTTTCTAGATTCCTCGTCATTGCTACTCGTATAGAACGATGCGGTGACTCGATAATTTCCTTTATTGACATACTTGAACAAATACTTTATCGACCTAGATTGGTTACACCATTCTACATTGATGTGAGCTCCATATTTCAGCAACAAATAATGACTGTGCGGCACAACATATCTGTTGTCAAGAGGTACTCCATTTATTTCCACTATCCTCCCATCATTCCAACGTCTATAACGTGGATAACCTTCATCATCAATAGTCGTCACATCTACAAAAATTTTTCGGAAAATGTTTAGTGCAAATTCCATCAGCCATGCAAGGAGAAGTTTTTCTAGCATCACCACATGGACCATGTATCATGGTCCTTCACTACCGCATAATAACATGGGTCTAAACTCTCATTGGGTATTTCAGCTAATATAATTCGATCTATATCATCGCGATCGGATTTTTGTTTTCTTTTGCCAAAAATAGCAAAATATGGGCATATGGTAAACCACGTTTTTGAAACTCTATCGTGTATACCACTGCAATTAAAAAAGGGGAAAAATTAAAAATATATTAAATCATATTGGAAGAAACGGACAATTGAAATAAATTTTTTACCTGCCATGACTTCACCAAAGATTTTATTTTGTCGAAGCTCTTTGATCAAAGAATCCAACTTGAGTTTAAACACCCTCCAGACAATATCTGGTCGGTCCTCAGGATTCAATTTCTTTTTCTCAAGAAATCTTAAAATCTCTGGCCACTTTGGATTGCAGGTGAATGTTATAAACAAATCTAGATATCCTGCCCATCGACATATAGTCATAGCATCCTGATAATTCTAAATCATATATCAAGCACCTCCGGTGAAGCTAGAAGGTAATATAATTCGTTTTCCTTGAGTACCACAGGATTGATGTCTCCATGCAACAACGCGCCACTTAGACCCTTATAAATATTGCAACGCAACTTCTTCTGATGCAAACGTACATACTTTAATTGTGCTGACTCAACCATTGTATAACCATCGGCAATAAATTGCTGAAATAATCTTCTAGAAGACAAAATTGTAGAAGGTTCGTCTTCTCTATCGTGTAAGCGATATGCGAAAAACTCTCTCACACTAACAATTTTTCGGCCTCCCAGGTTTTTTTTTAGATTAAAAAATGATATATCTTCCATGTAACCATCTTCACCGTAGGGTAATAACAACGGATACTGTAATGCCAAGTATGAAGCATTCAGCTCATTTATCCGTTTCAAACTGCCCGATTTTGTTTCCACTAATATATCCCTGTCTCCCAAGGCTTGATCAAAATCTCCAACAATCAGAGCAGCAACCTCTGAACTTGAAGACATATCGTATCTCCTAGCATCCATATTTCTCCTACCGATTAGACGCAAACAGACATCAGGTTGACCGCCTTCTAAAATCTTCTCATTTGCCATTCTAAAAGTCTTAACTAATACATTGTTTTCATCTAGCATGGCCTTCAAATCACTGACGATCGCTTCATGCAGATTATTATGCTCACTACCTTGCCTAGAAAATAATACAGATACTAGGAATATCACTACATAAAGCAATCAACGTTAAATATTGAGATTCATAAATAAACAAACCTGACAGAGTTTAACCGATTAGATATTTCATTGTCCGTGTCATATATGTATAATTGTGCGAATTTCGATGTTGCACCATTTGATGGTAAAACTTCCCATCATATGGTAATTTTGTCCATGCAATCGGAAAATAGGAGGGCCTCTGTCTTTATTTATGTCGGTGTCAATCTTGCCTCCCATCGATGTGAAACAGAACATATTATTGTATGATCTGATATTGTCCTCGAAGTGCTTGCTCTTATTTCCATCTCCAAACAACAAATCTCCAAGCACAACAGGTGGTTCTTTGATGGGAGGAAGTTGAATTATGCCATGGGCACAACACAAAGAATATCTGGGTTTGGATTTGGGATAGGAGATCAATCTTTCTTCAAACCAAAACACCGCATTACAAAATTCACATTTGTGTGTTGCATCTCCAATATCCCAATACTCCACAAAAAAGAAAAAAAAAACAGATATACACAAAAAACTTAAGTCGAATATATTGCATTTAAAATTTCATCAACTTTAATCCAGATCATAAATACCTTGTTTCTCAACTACGGATTTCCCACTTGAGGAATAATGTGCGAAATCATTCTTAGTTTCATCGACTATTGCAGTAATGTTAGAAATGGGATCCATACATGTAGATTCCTCACATGTTAGATCGATTATTTTTGTCGACTCTCAACCAACGCTTGAAGACTCCCTTGTGTATTTTTTTTTTTTTTTGTATGTTGAGATTCTTTTTGAAGACGATATCCCTGTAATTATAAAACCAACTTACTAATATAAATACAACTCAAATGAGTATATGTAACTTTAAATATTTTAATTATACAAAATAAGAAAAAATTGCAGAAACTTAACATACCATTTGTGATGTTAATAAATGGCGTTTTCGGCATTGAATTAACAATGCTACTCGATGACCCTTGCAATTCCAATTGTGTGGACACACTTGTACCCGCCTTTAAAGATAATACATGATTTTCTGAGCAAACGAAAGGATACAATATTACAATAATTTTAACAAACAAATTGAAAGATATAAGAAATAAAATATATTTATAGAATATATATTGGTCACACTAATAAATATTCAGTATTAAATAATAACAAATAATTAAAATAAACAATTTTAAGAAAAATGGAACATACCATCTATACTCACCGAACTGGGGATATAATTATTTGTATTAATAATTGTGTCAGAGCAGCCACGGAAATCATTTTGTCTACATAATCTTGACAATGAGTGCATATTTGTTCTTGTTGTCATTGTAGGATATGTATTTGTTTTGTTAATAAGCGGTTGGTTTGATAATTGTCTTTTAGCCCGATTTTGTAAATCATTTGTCGCATCCATGCTAGAAATCGACAAATTGGAGCTTTTAATATTTTCTGCACAAATGAAAACAAATTAAGGTCAAAAACTAATTAATATAAACATAATAGCACATAAAAAATTAGAAATAATTACATGAAATTAAAAAATTAAAAATCATTTTTTTTTATTTTTTTAACCAAAATAACTAAATAAATGTAAATATATTTATTTATTATACAATAAATATCTAAATATAATTTTAATGTTTGTTTTTTAACAATTCAGATAAATTCATTTTGTCAAGCTCCTAAAATAAATATAATTAACATGAAATATATTAAAGTGAGCAAAATATATTAGTTTGGAAACTAAATTTTAATTCTATCTATATTTTTAAATTTATTTTAATAGGTAGTAAATAATATTTTCAAATTAAATCATTACTTTCGAAAAAAAATTCATTAAAAATTATTACCAATATGATAAGTTGTGGTTCTTTTAAAAATAATAATCTATCTATATATATATATATATATATAGATAGATAGATATATAAGACTAATAATTTTAAATTTGTAATGTGTAGATAATATAGTTTTCTTAATTACAACTATTATGCTAGGATTAAAATGATTATGTATTTTAAAATATTATGGCTTGAATTATTATATGAAAAAATGGCCCAATTAGTTAAATTTAATGAAATTAAAAAATGTTTTCTATTTTAATACTTTTATCAAATTTTTTAAACTTATTTAAAGCATTACTTTAATTAATTTTATTGATTTAAAATAAACTTGAAAAACATAAATCTAATTGTGCCATTTTTAAAAACATTGGATTGAGTAGAATCCAACTAAAAAATGTTTGACCAGACCCAACCAATTTAAAAAATAGCCCAACTTCTCACACAAAAAACCATTCATTAAATTTATTTTAAAAAAAATACTCAGCCATCCGATTTCAGATCGGATGGCTATAATGCTTCCACATAAGCTAGCTCATTTTGTGGAATAATCTAGAAGGCCACGTGTAGAAACCATCCCATGCAATTTTTAATAATAAAAAAAACCACCAGCCATCCGATGTAAATCTGATGGCCAAAAATCAATCTGATTCCCTTTGGAATCCTCTAGAAACCTATCTAACGTCTCTCTCTCACCATCTCTCATTGCCTCTCATCAATCACTCACCAACCCCTCCAATCTTATCCCATTTCTGATTTTCTCTCGAACTTTGTGTCTCAATCTTTGCCCTCTCACCATACCCTAAACTCACTCTCATCTCTCTATCTCACCAACTCTCAAACTCTCGACCCTCTATCACTCTTTTAAGTGAAAATCTTGGCAGATCCTACACCGATCTAGAATCACACTTACGAAAGTTTCCTTAGGTGCGATTAAAAGGTTGAAATAAAGCCATGGGGAGAGCTGAGTTTTGTGTGGGTTAGTTGTTCTGTTTCGTTTTTTTTTTTTTTTGTTTGAGGCTAAGAGATATATGGAACTGTAAATATTAAAATCCGCAGGCTTCAAAATAGCCTTACGGAAAAAAAACATTTACATATATTTTCAAAAACTCGAACATTTCGAGATATTCTTCCAGATCTGTTTGTTTTTATTATTTTTTGTTAACTTCAGTTTCATTTTTTAATTATTTTCTTATTTTGGATTTATTTCTCGGAAAATATATTAACAAACCTAATCCGAGTAAACCCCTTTGTAAACAAATCTGGATATTTTGAAGTTCTGAAAAAAGTTGTACATATCATTTTTTCTATTAATAAATCAGATTTTTTTTCAAAAAAAAATTACATTCTATCGATTTTGTATTCACATTTTTTGTTAAATTTCAGATTCATTTTTAATTTTTTTTTCGTATTCTGGACTTATTTCTCGGAAAATCATTGTACAAAAAAAAAAATTCGAATAAATACCTAAATATTTCTTCATTTTTTAAAGTACTAAAAGGTAACAACAACAAACGTAGATCCGGAGTTTTTTCAAGGTTAAAATAAAAAAAATATAGATCTATTGTTTAATACATGCAATCCTTTAATTTTTTTATTGTTTTTAATTTCTTCCTATTATGATACAGATCTATATTTTCGGTATTTGACATTCACGAATATATATTTTTATTTTAGTAAAACAGATTATATGTTTTTTTAACATTTTAAAAACTAATCTGTCTTAAATTTTATATTTAATATATATTTCAAAAAAACAGTCATAAAACAAAAACATATATATCCGTTATTAACTGTATTTTAATCGTTTATAAATATTTTTTGTTTTATTTCAGTATTTAGTTAGAATTAAAACTAAATTAATACTTTTCTACCTTGTGCCCCGTAATTTTTTTTTTTTTTTGTAAAATTGAGTCAGAGGTCTCTGTTTTAAACTATATTTGCCTTGAAAAAACTTAGATTTCGTGTAAAATGTTTTCATTATTAACCTTTTACAAAAGTTTAAGCTAAAAGCCAACTTGACCCTGCTCCACTGAAAGTAGAGGAACCCTGTTGGACTCTTAAACTATGGATCTTATTTTGAATTAGCCTAACAGATACAAAAGAAACAACTCTATAGAAAATTTCCGGTTGTATGCTTACCTTCATACAATGACGAAATGGAGTTTTATTCCAAACAATAAAAAAGATAAGTATTACTTTTAATTTTTTTTTATATTTACATTTTATTTTATGTTCAAACCTATTAACTCATTTTCATATTGTTGACAGGGTAAATAAATAAGACTATGGTGGAGCCACATTCTTAATAGCAAGTATTTAATTGATGTTTAATTGTTTAGTTTTGTTTGCAATATCTGAATGATTGTTCAGGGGTTTATTTAATATTATATTGTTTGCTTGAATCCAGCAAAACATAAATTGAAGGGAATTCACAAAAAGAATTTACATAACATTGAATGATTATTCATGACACTATACAGACAAACAAAATCATATAATCATTTTTTAACTATAGACATGAGAAAGATAACAATGAATGATTATGCAGGTTAAATAGAGTCATAAATATTACTTGTATGTGAGTTTTGTTGTTTTGAAAAGAGATTGTAAATGATATAAACAATTAAAGCAAGAAAAGAAACAACATACCCTTTTCATTTTCGGTATTCCTCTGTCTTTTATTCCCAATAACCAAGTTGCCTGAAAGCTTTCTCATGTTTTTGAATAGAAGTAATTGATGATGTACATTTTTTCATGTGCACGTAAGTTATGTAATATTTAAATGATTTATATAGACTGTTGATAGATAATTATGGAATGTATGTGATAGGTTAAATAATATCTTTGACTTTGATGTAATTTCTGTGATATCCGAATAGGATAGATATCTCATAAAAGGTGTCTAATATATTCTATATATTAGTATAAAATATCTATACTAAAAAAGGATGATTGTATTATTTCATTTGTTTAAGGTAAATAAATTTTATCTGTCTGAGTTTGGAATTAAGTATATATATATATATATACATATATAGATAGCTCAAAAACTTCTTGTATTAGTTCATTTGTTTAGGGAAGAAATCAGGTTTGGGGAATATGTAATATCAGAATAATATTTTAATTCCGAAAAATATAATTTATAACACTTCCATAATTAGAATACAACATAATTGCATATGTTCACATAAACAAAATAATTCAAACTGTTCTTAAATGGTAAATTAATTGAATTGTGATACATTAATGTAAAAAAAAAAAAGGAATTTGAGTTGTTTATTTTTTTGCATTTGATGGACATTATATTTGCATTGACATTCATGATGAATATGATTATGTTGTATTTCTAACAAATTAGAATAAAATATGGATGCTTTTGTATTATGCGTTGATTGTTTTGTATTTTAAACTTTGAGAAAAAAACCCGCTTGACCCTACTCCAAGAGAGTGGTGGATCCTGTTGGGGTCTCAGAGTATGTTTATGAATGTTATTAAGTCATGTTTCTTTCGTTATGAGTTCTTTTTATTTATGTAAGTCTGTATTTAAGATGATGAAACAAAATAAAATAAAATTTTTATTTTTTTTTAAATTTTTGAACAGAAATTTGTAACATGACTGAATTAGAATTATAGAACTAAACAATACTGACCATGATTTATTTATATAAATTTAATTTTTAACATCAGAGATATTTAATTATGTAATATTTTAAGCAAAATTTAAAAAACTTATGTAATATTTTAATTTTAATATTTCTAAAAACTTTAAAATATTTATGTAATATTCAGCAATATTTAATTTACCCTAAAAAAGACTAAAATATTGATGAATACGTGAACTTAAATTTTTTAATTCACCTTGCTCATTAAAAAATTCACCCACAAAATAATGTTGAATACTAAAAATTGCACTGAAATAATGTAAACTCGAAGTAATAAAATAGAACAACTGAAATGTAATATTAATCAAATTAAACGAAAACAAAGAAAGCATTATTCAGTAAACTATCACCTATTGATCGTAAATACTAAAAAAAACTACTCAGAACTGGGAGTTTAAATGTCAAAAAATTGTTGTCCAACCAAAAAAAATACTACCAACTACTTAACTAATCTTCTTCCTTCTTGATAACACTTTTCATCTTCATGGTAGTCGATGATGATGAAACTGTTCATTCAATATTTTCTTAGCCAGTGGGGAGACATCCGAATGACCACGCTTGCCCAAAAGCTTGCTGGGGGTGCTAACCTCATCTCCTGCGCTCTCCTCGTTTAATTCCTAGACAAAAAATATAAGATATTATGTAATGAAAAAAAATATAAAAAAATAAAGGTTCGATTATTATATTTTTCGCGCCGAAGCTCTTCCGCTTGTAGCTTTGAAAGAAAGTCTGATTCCTTTAACAAAAAGATATCATATATCATATATGCAAAAAAACAATTACGAATTAAAAACTTTAAAATATATAAAAAATATCTGACTCTCCAACGAAGTAGCCCCGTATTTCCAGACTAAATCTTGATCTGATGTTAGCCTAACAAAAAAAAACACCCCAGCGTAATTGCGCAATTGCTCTTCCTTGATCTGTACCTTGAAAATCATCATATTGCCAATGACTGCTTTCAAATCAGCCGACAACTCAACGGAAGGACTACTACCATCTTCCTTCTATACAAATATTAAAATATTAATAATTAGTAATAAGAGATAACAATAAAAAAATAACTCTGATTTGAAAAACTAAATTAAATAAAATTACCTCCACAAATTCTTGCCTCAATTCAACACAAGATTTGCCTATCATTTGCTTGCACTCTCTATCCCATCAAAGCAATGTCGCACTTGCAGATTCATCATCAACTTGGAGATGAATCATATATCTGTTCATAAACGATTTTTAAAAAGTAGAATAACAAACTCATTTAACAATTTCAGAATTTATTATTAAAATATTTATTTAAAAAAACATATATTACCGAATGCGCCCGGTTGGCTGCAAGTGATCACACTTAATGCAATAAAACTGGTCCAAGGCCGGATGAAGTTTTTTGGTACATCTTGTGCATTATATGTACCACCATTCATCAGAAATGCCAATTATACGTGCACAAACCCAAAAGCTCCCACTTGAAGGTCAAAAACAATCGAACATTACACCATATATTTCAATAAAAAATATTATTGAATAACAATAATATGAAAAATAAAATGAGTTATTACCACATCATTGGCATACAGATGTTTTAAAGACTTCAATGAAAAATTGAGAGATTCTAGATCTTCCAAAACAGTAGTCGATCATGGAATTGAGACATGACTTATTGAAAAGCTTTGATTATTGTCATTTAAAGGACTGAAAAAAACATAGTCAGAAAAAATTTAATAAAATATTAAGGAACATGAAAATAAAGTAATTCTAATAACTTTCTCTTGAAATCTTCAATTTCATCAATAGCTTCATTGACGATCAACTTGGTAATATAAAAGTTGTTCGATAGCTTAACTTGATCTGGATAGACAAAAAAAATGTAACGAAAATTAAACCAAAATTATTGATAACTTGGAATACATATTATTTTTTTTAAAAAAAAAATCGAAATACCTTTAAACACTTTTGGCCGTCCCATCTGCATAATCACAACAACTGGGTCGGTAATATTGTTCTGCAAATGTGGCAGAATCTGTTCAAATAATCTTCCCATAGTGTGCATGATAGACGTCTATGGATGAACAAAAATTATTGTTAGTTTTACTATAAAAATAAAAAACAAACGATAAATTAGATTATCGAATTACTCTAAATCTTCCAAGGTTATCTAGATGAATCGTGTAACTCGCCCGTCTAGGTCTTTGTTTTGTGTCGAGTGCATCGAAACCACTCTACCAATGACATCTAAAAAAAAGTTCAATTAAAACAAAATAAAACAATTTATAAATTACAAAAAAATTAACCAATTTCGAACAAAATATTAATTACCTAGCAACATGGTATCATCAACCTACTGTGGATCCATTAAATCAACAATTTTTTTTAAAATCAAACAGAAATCGAGGGAGAGACTGCTCAAACATTTCGAAAACATGTGTTTTCCCATAAAATAAAATTTTATGTTTTGTGGTAGTTGCTTTATACTTATCAGTCTCCTTTGTAACCAAAAAATCTTAATGACATATACATGTCCCTCCTTCAACAAAGTTTTAAAATTGGCAATCTGAAACTTTCTTATTGTTGCATGAATGCGACCACCCTGTAGTACAAAACGCAAAAATTAGAATTGTTTTTAAAGGTAAAAAAAAATTGACAATTAAGAACTGCAAAAAAAACTTACAACACTATCATGAAATATGCCCTCCAGTGTCGTTATTTGATTTCTATCAGAAAAAGATGGCTTTTCGAAAAGTCGAATAAGCATCAGTTTAACTACCCACATCGTTTGGCTGTCGTTGAGATCACGAACCAGAGTAATGAATGTGGCCATTTCGAGCAGTATTTTCTTGTGATTATTCGGAGACAAGAGGAATTGCAAAGAGCTGGAGAACTTAAAATCGTTGTAATTATTTTTTCAATGTATGCAATATTTATAGTGATGCTCAAGTGATCTTGTAAGGCAATTTTGAAAAAAAATATCGTGCTGGATATGTTTGCTTATATTAGGTTGCTAGATTCTTACCAAAATATGAAAATATTGGTGTTTTCGAAAACAAAGATTTGAAGTGAATCAAATCTTTTCTAATTCTATTAATTGAAACTTTGACAAAAGGTTGATCATCATTGTATTTCATTGTAAAATCCCAAAAAGGAAAAAATGGATCGGAAGCTTCAATGAGCTGCAATATCTAATTAATTCTTTTCTGAAATTCAAAATAGGTAAAAAGTTTATTTTTAAAGGTCAACTTACCTTATAATAGTTATCGGTTAAAAATCTGTACCATATGCCGAAAATAAACATCCAAATATTAATATGTATTAGCTGTAATTTATTAATTCAGCCATAAATAAGTGATTTGGTCAAATTTAACCAAAAAAAAGTTCTGGAAGTCCTATAAAAAAATCGAGCAGTCAAGTTTTATAAAGAAGAACCGGACAATTTTTTTAGAAATAAGTATTTAGGCAGGAAAACAGATTTAGAAAGGGGTTTGTTATTATATATATATAGATAAGTCTAATTCATTTTTTATTTTTCCATTTCCCATTTTTATTTGTAACTGAAATTTTATAAATCATTTTAAAAAAAAATTCAAAAAATTATCAAAAAGTGAAAAAAAGTGTACCGATTAAATCGGAACTGGAACCAAAGAGGAACCGAGTTTCGATTTGGAATTAGAATCATTGGTTCTAGTTCCAAAATTGGAACCATGAGACTCTTTCGTTGGTTCCAGCTCCTCATTTTGGAAGAACTGGAACCTTGACCATCCCGACTTCCAACTCTTGCTGGTGTTGAGGGGCATTTTGGTCAGCATCACAATTTATAGATTGGAAATGAATTGAAGTCCCAAATAAATGAATTTAAACTTGCTTTAATGATCAAACCGAGCTAGAACTCTGGTCGATTATGAAGCTGGTGAATATTAATCACAGAGCATTTAATTGAGGTGACAAAAATCCTCTTTTTTGTTGTAATAAATGGTAATATTTATACTATTATATTAAACAGTGAATTAATCATTTCCCTAACCTTGAGTGGGACACGTGTCACTTCTTGATCTCGCATGAATTGCATGTTTGCCGATCAATATTTTATTATTATTTCTGTTGTACCTTTGTATGCCACTAAGACTTCAAGTCGACCATCGCTGACCTCTCCGACTCATTTTCCCAAAACTCTTCCAACTCAAGCTTATGGGTAGGTGTAGACAAATTAAATTTGTACCAATGAAACGATGCCACATGTGAAATTCTATATTAAATATCAATTTTATAATTTCTATTTATATTTGGGAAATTAATTAAATTTAATTCCTAATTTAAATAGTTGATTAATTGATATTTTTAATATATATTTATCGGCCAATTAAAGATTGCCAAATGTCAAATTCTTATAAATCAAGATTTATCTTGATTTATTATTATTTCTTTTGATAATTATCACGATTTGTGATTAAAGGAATAATATTAAATTTGAAGGACCAATCAAATTAGAGTCCTCATCATATGAGTTATCTAAGAACCACTCTCCTACAACTATAAATAGGGGTCCTTCTCAAGGAATTAATTCACAATTAAAAGAGAAGAAATCCAAGCAAGAAGGCGGTGGAGGAAATTCTCTCTAGGCAAGAAGAATATATTCAAGGAGATCCATGGTGTTCAAGGCGAAAGTCAAGGCTTTCATCGCGGAGTCCATTCAAATACGGCGTTTGATTCGGAAATAAGCTTCCAAGCCCTCGAATTAACGTTATTGAAGTCAGAACCATCTTGGAGGAAGATCAAAAGGTCAATTTCACCAAGAAGTTCATATATTCAAATCAAATATCATCAAATATATCCCGTTTGATTCGAGATCAAGCTTTCAAGCCCTCGAATTAACGATATTGAAGTTCAAGTTTATGTTTGGAGAAGATTAAACTGAAGAATCGACTCCAAATTCTCAAATTCTAGATATTATATCCTTAAAGAAAAGAATCAGAGGAAAAATAGAGATTGTAACCTATATTTTTATTTTGATTTATATATATTTAATTTGTACACTTTTTGTTGTTTGATATTCGCAGGCAATAAAAAATTTGTGTTACAAATTTTTGGCACGCCCAGTGGGACAATCTCTACCTCTCATCTCTTTTCCTCAACAAATCTTGAAGTATCGCGATGGCTACTCGCAAAACCACATCAACAAAAGCTGCTTCTTCAAACTCTTCAGGTGACACAAGTAAAAGTGTTGGTATCACTACAAGGAGTATGTCCAAGAAGCTGAGTGCATCCTTTGAGAAGACTCCAGTGCGAGCTAAAGCAAAACTAACACATCTCGAAGATGATGGAGACTTAAGAGATGATGCTTCATCCCCAATCTCCCGCTCGACATCAAGTTGCTCAAACATAGCACCCGCTATGATGACGAATGCCACATCACTTGAAGAACAAATCGCAAGTTTGACGAGGGCCATTGATGGACTCGTCAATCATGTCAAAGAACAAGACTCGCAAATTGCAAAGCTGATGAACAAAATAGATGGTGTTGATACAAGCCGTGCGATGGGCAAGCAAGTTGAAACACATGACGAGGTCGAGACATCCATGAAGCAACGACCAAATGAAAAAGAGAAATCTCCAGAAAATGAGTTGCAAGTCTCGTCTGATGGGCTGATTCCAATCGACCAACTTAAGGAGTTCATTATGGGGACTATTAAGGACAAGTTCGATGGAAGTTCCAAGTCGTCTATGACTTATGCCAAGCCATATACACAAAGGATTGACAACTTGAAGATGCCGCTGGTTACCAACCTCCAGAAGTTCCAACAATTTGACGGCAAAGGCAACCCAAAACAAAGCATGTGGCTCACTTTGTCGAAACGTGCAATGATGCTGGGACTTATGGAGATCGCCTCGTAAAACAGTTTGTCCGATCCTTGAAGGGCAACGCATTCGATTGGTATATTGACTTGGAAGCAAACTCGATTGATAGTTGGGAGCAATTAGAACAGGAGTTTCTCAACCGATTTTACAGCACTCGGCGGACGGTTAGCATGATCGAGCTTACAAATACTCGTCAGTGGAAGGAAGAACCTGTCATTGACTACATCAACCGATGGAGGAATTTGAGCCTCAATTGTAAAGACCGGTTGTCAGAAGCTTCGGCTATTGAGATGTGCATCCAAGGAATGCATTGGGGCCTCCGATACATCCTTCAGGGGATCCAACCAAGGACATTTGAAGAGTTGGCTACTCGGGCTCATGATATGGAGTTGAGCATGGCCGCAAGTGGAGTTGAAGGACCACCCATCCAAGAGCCTCAAAAACCCAAAGAACGATATGAAGCCAAGAAAGGGGGAAAGTTCTCTTCTAAATCTCCAAGCAAAGAATCCATGGCAGTTAACACAACACCTATCAAGTTCAAGGGCAGTCCAAATGTGAAGACTAATGAGAAGAAAGACACTCCTCAAGAGAGAGAGCAAAGAAAGTTGACTCTGAGGGAAATGCAAGCAAAACAATACCCATTCCTCGACTCTGATGTCTCTGGAATATTTGATGATCTACTTAAAGCAAACCTCATTGAGTTGCCCGAAATGAAGCGTCCCGACGAAGCTGGCAGAGTTGATGACTCGAAGTACTGCAAGTACCATCGTTTGGTAGGACATCCAATTCACGATTGTTTTGTATTTAAAGACAAAGTCATGCAGTTAGCTCGCCAAGGAAAGATATCGCTCGAGGAAGATAACACAACTAGCAATGTTATTACCATCACATCTGGATCCATGGATGATGGCAATGTTGCATGCAACGTGACGAATGAGCAACATATTTCACCTAGTGAAATGTGTTTGTTTGAAAACGAAGTTGACAATATTACTGAAGATTGTGTTTCAACAATGACTTTCACTGACAAAGACTTGCTGCTTGGTTCCAAACCCCATAACAGGCCATTGTTCGTGACCGGCTATACTCGCGAGCAAAAGGTGAATAGGATTTTGGTTGACGGAGGCTCAGCAGTAAATATCTTATCACTGCGCATATTGAAAGAGTTAGAAATCCCCATGGATGAACTCGCAAATAGTCGTTTGATGATCCAAGCTTCAACTGGGGGGGCAAAGGGCTCTCGGCATCATAAGATTGAAATTGTTGATGGGCGAAATGGCCTCATTGCAACCATTTCATGTCATAGACGCTAAAACTTCTTACAATATGCTTCTGGGACGTCCTTGGCTACATGAAAATGGGGTGGTTCCTTCTACTTGGCATCAATGCTTCAAGTATTGTAATGGTAAAGAAAGTTCTTGGAGATGATAAACCTTTCACCGAGGCAGAGTCACATTTTGCCGATGCCAAGTACTACTTCGTAGACATTAAGGCAATGAAGGCTAAAGAAAATCCATCTAAGCCACAAGATGATGAAGCTAAAGAGAGCAAAATTGAGAGTACTTCTTCAAGTCACGATGACAATGGACCTTTGGAAGGATTGGTATTGCCTTTAACAAAACTCGATGATAAGAAACCATCTCCGCAACCACTCGAAAAGTTTGTCCGCCCGGTGAGGACCTAAGATCGAACACGGAGAAAGGGCTCCAACACGCGAAATGTTTTGATCCAAAAGCTTATGATCTTCTTGTCAAAGCTGGATATGATCCGCAAGAAAATTCTACCTTGGGGAAGCTCCCTTCTGAAGCTACGAATACAGAAAAGATGTCGAAAGAAAGGGGACATGTGGCTAAAAATACTCGGATAGGTCTTGGGTTTGTGGCACCAACTCCCATTCGTATCGCCATTAGAAGAGCCAATGTCAATAATGTGTCTGAGGGAGAACTTTCATCGACGGAGGATGCCTTTGACGAAAATGGAAAGAAGGTCCGACGAATATCAGTCTTTGATAGACTCGGACCCATTCAAAAATTGAAGAGCAAAGGAACCATCCATCAGAGATTGGGCATCTCTACATCATCAAAATATTGGAAAAGATCTAGACATCCACGGGCTACTGAAAAGCTTCGAAGTCTTGTTCCATCTCGTATGAAGCGACAAACTACTTTGCTCATATCATGTGAAAGGGTGTTGAAAGCCAAATTTCAAACTGTTGTTTTCACGCAACCTCAAGATGATAAAGATGATAGAGAAAGTGTGGCGTCGACATATCATATCACCTTAAGCGAAGAAGGGGAAGAAGAAGAAGATGCCGAAGATGCTCCTCCCGAACTCGAAGAAGAGATCAAAGCCACGGTCGACGAGCTTAAAGAAATTAATTTGGGCGATAGTGATAATCCACGACCAATCTACATCAGTGCATTGTTAACAACTGATGAAGAAAAATCGTATATTGAGTTGTTTCGGGAGTATAAAGATGTGTTCGCTTGGTCCTACAAAGAGATGCCTGGATTAGACCCAAAAATAGCAGTACATCACTTGTCCGTTAAGAAAGGAACTCGTCCAATTAAGCAAGCTCAACGATGATTTCGGCCCGACTTGGTTCCATTGATTAAAGTGAAAGTAAACAAGCTCATCGGCCGGGTTTATTCGCGAAGTCAAGTACCCTACATGGATTTCGAGCATTGTCCCTGTAAGAAAGAAGAATGATCAAATCAGAGTTTGTGTTGACTTTAGAGATTTAAATGAGGCGTGTCCTAAAGACGATTTTCCATTACCTATAACTGAACTCATGATTGATGCCACTACGGGCCATGAAGCATTATCTTTCATGGATGGATCGTCTGGATATAATCAAATACGTATGGCTCAGGAGGATGAAGAGTTGACGGCCTTCTTTAAATACGCCAAAAGGAATATATTGTTACAAAGTGATGCCATTCGGTTTGAAGAATCTTTGGAGCTACATATCAAAGAGCCATGCGGAAAATCTTTGATGACATGCTTCATAAGAATATTGAGTGCTATGTCGATGATGTGGTTGTAAAGTCTAAGAAGCGAGAAGACCACCTCCTTGATCTCGAGGAAAGTTTTGAGCGATTAAGGAGATATCAACTTAAGATGAACCCATTTTGAAATGTGCATTCGAGTGTCGGTCTGGAAAGTTCTTGGGGTTTGTAGTTCGTCATCGAGGTATTGAGATTGAGCAAGCAAAGAAGATGCGATAGCAAGGATGCACGAACCTCGTGATATTCACGAACTCAAAAGTTTGCTAGGAAAAGCGCCTATCTTGAAGGTTCATTTCAAATCTAGCGGTCGATGCCAACCATTTAGTCGCTTATGAAGAAAGGTGTTCCATTTGAGTGGGACGAATCTTGCCGAAATACTTTCAAAAGTATCAAAGCATATTTGATGAAGTCTCTGTGTTGGTTGCACGATGCACGGGCGCCGTTGATCCTTTATATTCGCTTCAAGAACGTTCGTGGGAGCTCTACTAGCACAAGAAAACGATAGTGGAAAAGAGAGCGCTTTATACTTACTTGGAGGATGATGACACCAAATGAGTTGAATTATTCACCGATCAAAAAGATATGCTTGACATTAATCTTCGCGATCCAAAAGTTGAAGCACTACTTTCAAGCTCACACTATTCGTCTTGTCTCAAAAGCAAATCCACTAAAGTATGTTATGACAAAGCCAGTTCTTTCTGATAGACTTGCGAGGTGGTACCTTCAATTGCAACAGTTTGAAATCACATATGTCCCTCAAAAGGCAGTAAAAGGGCAAGTCTTGGCGGATCATCCTATCCCTGCTGAGTGGGAGTTGTCTGACGAATTACCTGATGAAGATGTGCTTGTAATCGAGATTTCCCCTCCATGGAAAATGTACTTTGATGGAGCTTCTCATAGAGAAGGAGCTGGAGCTGGAGTTATCTTCGTGACGTCTGATAGAGAAGTGTTGCCTTACTCATTTACTCTAACTCAAAATTGTTCAAATAACGTTGTTGAATACCAAGCTCTCATCCTTGGGTTGGAGATGGCGGTTGACATAAAGCAATTGCGTCTTGAAGTTTATGAAGACTCTAAATTGGTGGTTAATCAACTACTTGGAGTATATGAAGTGAAGAAGCCTGAGCTACTCCCATACGTCAATTATGCGAAGGCTTATTGGATGGCTTGGAGATGTAACAATTGAGCATATTCCAAGGAAGGATAATAAACAAGCCGATGCTTTAGCAAAACTTGCTTCTACACTCGCCATGCCCGAAAGTGAAGCTCGTGTGCCAATTTGCAGAAGTTGGGTAGTACCTCCAATCTTTGATGATGAAGGCTGCAATGAAGAAGAAGAAAATCATGTTGTAGAGGTCTTTGAAATTGAGAAAGAAGATTGGCGTCCACCACTTGTGGATTATTTGAAGTATGAGAAGTTACCGACGATCCACGACAAAGAGTAGATGTTCGACGCCGTGCGGCTCGCTTCATTTACTACAAAGGCACACTTTATAGACGATCATTTGATGGAATCTTCTTGCGATGTCTAAGCGATGATGAAGCTATTCAAGCCGTGGAAGAAGCTCACTCGGGGTTTGTGGCGCCCATCAATCGTGCCCAAAGTTACACTTTCGAATTAAAAGAATGGGCTATTATTGGCCGACAATGGTGAGAGAGCGCATGGATTACGCGTAAAGATGCAAGCTGTCAATTTCATGCAAATTTTATTCATCAACCACGAGCCATTGCGACCCTTTGTTGCTTCATGGCCATTTGATGCTTGGGGTTGGATGTGGTCGGACCTATGACAAAGTCATCCAGGAGGACACTTGTATATCTTGGCCGCAATGACTACTTTTCTAAATGGGCCGAGGTTGTACCCTCAAAGAAGTGAAGAAAGAAAATGTTCTTGACTTTATCCGCATAAACATTATTTATCGCTATGGGATCCTCGATATATAATAACGGATAAGGAAGCCTTTCTCAAATAGCCTCATAGATAAACTTTGTCAAAAGTTCGGATTCAAACAAGAAAGTCCTCTATGTATAATGATGCGGCTAATGGACTTGCTGAAGCTTTTAACAAAACTTTGTGTAACTTGTTGAAGAAAGTGGTCTCAAAGTCAAAGCGAGATCGGCACGAAAGGATCGGAGCTTTTATGGGCATACCGAACCACATATAGAACACCCACTCAAGCAACTCCGTATGCGCTTGTATATGGTGTTGAAGCGGTTGTTCCCTTGAACAACAAATTCCGTCACTAAGGATAGCCTTGCAAGAAGGACTAACCGAAGAAGAAAATGCACGATTACGCCTTGAGGAATTAGAGGCTCTTGACGAGAAACGATTGGAAGCACAACAAAGACTTGAATGTTATCAAGCTCGTCTTTCTAGGGCTTTTAATAAAAAGGTGCGATCACGCTCTTTTCAAGTTGGTGATTGGGTGCTTCTTTGTCGGAAGACCCATAATTACTACTCACCGAACTGGAAATAAATTCACATCAAAATGGGATGGTCCTTATGTTATTAAAGAAGTCTACACCAATGGCGCTTACAAATTGGTTGCTGAAGACGGCTTAAGAGTTGGCCCCATAAATGGCAAGTTCTTAAAACGATACTATCCTTAGAGACGGAATAAAGCTCCATGACGCATGAGCCTAAACTGCATGTTACTCCTGGCCCGCATGAGTATAAACTGTGTACGCCCCCCCCCCCTTAAAAAAATGTCCCTTGAACTACGTTATGACTTGATCCCTTTTTAAGCACGTGGCGACTTAGAATTTTCTAAGTTCGGTCATGAGTTTGTGATAGTCATGGTTTGGTTGATGAATTATAGTTATTTTAAAAAAAAAGGAGAAAAAAAAAGAGACTTCATTAAAAAAAAAAGTACTTAATAGATTGCAAGATAGAATATGATCAATTTCTATTACGTAATCTTCAAAAAAAAAGTACTCATACATGAAGCAAAAAAAAAAAAAAAGAGAAACAAAAAAAAATATATCTAATCAAAAGGACGCAAACTCTTCAATTCTTCTTTGGCAGCCTCTAGATGCACCATCGAAAGCTCCAACTTTTCCAGCACTTTATCATTCGAAGGCGAAGTAGTCTGGATGGCGGCAATCTCGTCTTCAATCTGTTGAACTTCGGTATGAGCAATGTGAAGAAGTTCTTCTTGTCGCTTTAATGAAGCGGTCAAATTCTTCTTTCGTTTCCTCAAATTGTCAAGCTCTCTGTTAATGGACTCTAACTCTTCCTTAGTGGATGAAATCCGGGCAGACTCTTTAGCTTCTTTAGTCTTGGCATCATGCAAACGATTTTCGACTTCGCTCAATTGTTTTGCAAGAAGTTCTTTAGACACAATCTCTGAAGATGACGACCTTGCCTCATCATATGCAACAGCTTTGGCAAAAAGATCTTTCAAAGATCCCTCCACAAAAGAGATGTCAATAATATTAAAACTCTTCATAGATTCAAGCACAATCATCACTTCATCTTGAATAGAGGAAAGGGAGTCAATTGGAATGTTGGATATCTTCTCACGCAGATCACCCCATAACTTTTGAAGGTATTCTAGCTGGTGGTTACGAATAAATTTCTCACCTTGAAATACTGAAAATACCGCACAAGGAGATGTCTTGGCCTCAATGGGGTTAGATGTAACCTTTTGATGATTCACGGTTGGCAAGTTGGGCCCCATAATTGACCTCTGGCTATCTTGCGATTCATGCTCGCACTCATTATCGAGTAGTTGTTTCTCCAGCTGAAACATCACACCATCAAGGAAACGGATTACCAACTAAAATGAAAAAAAAACAAAAAAAAAAAAAAAAAAAAAAAAAAAAAAAAAAAAAAAAAAAAAAAAAAAAGTTATTGACCTCTTCAACAAAATTCTCCGTAAGCGGTTGATTACTCGCAACACCACCATTGGCTTGTCATTCAGAGATTTGTCAGTCTTTTTAAGTCTCTTCCAATGATGATCCGCATCACTGCTGCTACTTTCTTCGAAAGAAGGGATGGCTACTTTTCTCTTATTTGACTCGCAAACTTCAACACCTAAGACATCGCACCCGTTAGAAAAAAAAAAAAAAAACGCACAAGTAGAGAGGTTCGGATAGTCTCACCAAGCGGACCACGTTTAGGCTTTTTGTCCTTCCGCAAAACTTTCTTTGGCTTCGAGTTAATCGAGTTCTCTATGTTTTCTTCAAAGTAGTTTCCATGAACCCGGGCCCACCATTGTTCATATTCCTCTGAAGAAAACGTCTTCGCACTTGGGGGCATGCAAGGAAGCCAAGCTTTAGAAAAAGTCTTAGATGAAGTGCACACACGCCAATGGTAAACCCTTCTTCTAATGAAGCTCCACGCACGTCATCTTTGAGAACTCCGCACCATTTGATAAAACCCGAATCGTTTGAATCTATGAGGATTTGTAAGGCTCAATCACAAAACGCCCACCTTGTCGCAGGGGAAAGATAACTTGAGCGAATGGCGATGAAGTATTCTTGCTCAAACTTTTGTGCATTGCCATTATCAACATAGTGAAAATCCTTGTTCTTCGTAATCATAGTACAAGTCCAAGAAATCCAATCTCCTTTGTGGATTCGTCTGCGAGCTTCTTTGGGTTCATAGTATTTCGCGTGTCCCTCGCCCGAAAAGACCGCCATCTTAGGGCCATTTGTCCCTTGCCAAACTTGATTATGAGTTTTGAAGTAATAAGCCAACCACCCATAGACAAAGTGGACGGGAAACATTGAATACACCTTGGATGGCCTCGGAGAATTTGCAATCTTATTTAGACCTCCAAAGATACTCGCTAAAACCGGAACAGCAAGGCCCACCGTTTGCCCATACGCCATGAGACTCGCCATCTTAAAAGTGCCAGGGCGTATTGAGTTGAGATCATCATTTGGAAGAACAAATAAGCACAACCAACAAGCCAAATATGCCGCCAAGTATGTTTCTCCATCGAGCTCTCCTTGACACCGAGTTTGGAAAATAAAGCTTTCTCGTGCCAGGGACCATTCACCATGTACGCCGATGTCACCAAGTGGATTATGAGTCGACTCGGGATGTTCAGTTTGCTTCTCCTGTCATCAATAGAAACTTGCGAGTAGTGATCCCCATGAGCGCTCCCTTGAAGTAGATGATACGCATGAAGTAAGCGGTTGCATGAGCGAGGAGGAATCTAAGTCTGCCCGTCAACACCGCAAGCTCCTTGGCACTTCGGAACAACTTCATCATACAAAAACCCAGTCATCATAGGCAAGCCGGCTAGAGTATGCGAGATCCCACAATGATATAGATAATTCGCCATGGGAAGTCAAAGCAATGTGTTGGTAGATGGACACCACGCCTCGCAAAACGCCCGACAATATTGGAATTGCAATCATATGTAAAAGAGAAGCATACACCGAATCATATATACGGGCCGCTGGAGTTTGTTCTTGCATCGACTAAGTATGTCTTGGTCCACTCCCGATAGCCTTTGACATAATGGAATTCGCCGCCAAACCTGGGATTGGATCTCCCGTTGGGCTTCTCTGCGATGATATTACGCCCAAAGTCGGTAATGAAATGGCTCATCAAACTGTTGGTGATGGGTTGCTTCTAGGGCCCACATCTTGGATTTGGAGTCCTTGAGTGGTGGAATCTCACGAGACCATTCCTTATATGAAGTCGATTTGTCAACTTTGGCCATTCTTTGCGTGTCGACCAACACGTGGATCATAAACCGCCAAAGTGGTACATCGTTCTATGTCGTGACTCTCATCATCAAGAATAATCAAGTGGTGTATGCCGGGCGAAGAAGAAATATCTTTGAAGTATACCATCGTAAAATCTGTCCAAAATCTTAAAAAAAAAAAAAAAAAAAAGGTTAGGGAAACGTGGGTGATGAAAGATAAGAAATTGGTATATTGGCATAACCAAATTACATTGCAATCTATAAATCAAGATGCATGTCAAAGGCAGAATGTTATAATCAGAAATTAAAAAATAAAAAAAAAAGGGTTTCAGAAACATGTTTAGCCCAAAGTGCAAGTGTGCATGCATGCTTTGACATATAGACAAATAGTAATCCGAAGTTGATAGTAATATGTGATGGGAGTAATTTTGCAACCTGCAGTACAAGGAAACAGAATTTTTTTTTTTTAAAAAAAAAAAAGAGAAGAAAAGTCTCACAGACAATTCGTCGAGCACGCGACAGGCGAAAATTGCAAACCAAGAAATTGAAGACTTGTTGCATATAAAGCTCACCCAATTACCAAATCAAAGCAGCAGCAGGTAGCAAGAAAAAAATAACAAGAAAATGTGACGCCGAACCGAAGCAATTTGCCGTATCCCACCCAAGAAAATCCAATGTCTTATCGTTCACAAATTCACGATCAATGCTACGAGTACGAACTTCGAATACAGCTGCAAATATGAATTTTTTTTTTCTTATCTGATGTGAAAAAATAGGCCAACCGTGGTCTCTTTTATAGGGGATGGAGCAAACCACAGGTGACTAGGTTTAGAAGATTTCTCAACATCTGATTGGTTGAGTAGAAAATTGATTCCAACTAGAAGTAAGTTTCCAGCTGGAAATTGGTGCAGATATGTTCTACGCAAAGAAGAAGTCTATTTCTGCTCTGAGTTGGAGTAAAAAAAAAAAAAAAAGTTTAACCAGAAAGGGATTGCTCAATTATATCCAGTCTAGAAGATTAATTTGGATGAGTTCGAATATATAAATAACTCCTGGATGATTGTTTCAATTGAAAGAGTAATCAGCGCAGTTGACTTTGTAAATTTGGGCCTATCTACATGAACCATTAATGTATTTGGGCCTTAGTTTATTTATTAAAAAAGAAAAAAAGAAAGAAACAGAAGAAGAAAAATGGAGACAAAGACATACCTGTTGCAATTGATTTCCCGTGAACTGGCGAAGGGAAGTGCTAATGAAATATGCATATGGGTTTTGTATTATCCAATGGCAAATTATGTCTTTGGGCTGGACTAATTGAATAAGTTCAAATGTTTATGGGCCATAAATCTAAAAGATGTGGGCTACATATCAAGTGGTGCTTAAATGGGCCTATGAGAACCAATACATAAAAGTTAGATAGTTCACGATTCAAGCTCAAATTCCACTCAAGTAACTATTGTGACTTATTCACTCCAAGACGCTTCGTTCGTGAACAAGTCACAAGGAGGCATTTGTAGACAAATTAAATTTGTACCAATGAAACGATGCCACATGTGAAATTCTATATTAAATATCAATTTTATAATTTCTATTTATATTTGGGAAATTAATTAAATTTAATTCCTAATTTAAATAGTTGATTAATTGATATTTTTAATATATATTTATCGGCCAATTAAAGATTGTCAAATGTCAAATTCTTATAAATCAAGATTTATCTTGATTTATTATTATTTCTTTTGATAATTATCACGATTTGTGATTAAAGGAATAATATTAAATTTGAAGGACCAATCAAATTAGAGTCCTCATCATATGAGTTATCTAAGAACCACTCTCCTACAACTATAAATAGGGGTCCTTCTCAAGGAATTAATTCACAATTAAAAGAGAAGAAATCCAAGCAAGAAGACGGTGGAGAAATTCTCTCAAGCAAGAAGAATATATTCAAGGAGATCCACGGTGTTCAAGGCGAAAGTCAAGGCGTTCATCGCGTGAGTCCATTCAAATACGGCGTTTGATTCGAATTAAGCTTCCAAGCCCCTCGAATTGCGTTATTGAAGTCGAGAACCATCTTGGAGGAAGATCAAAAGGTCAATTTCAAGAAGTTCATATATTCAAATCAAATATCATCAAATATATCCCGTTTGATTCGAGATCAAGCTTTCAAGCCCTCGAATTAACGATATTGAAGTTCAAGTTTATGTTTGGAGAAGATTAAACTGAAGAATCGACTCCAAATTCTCAAATTCTAGATATTATATCCTTGAAGAAAAGAATCAGAGGAAAAATAGAGATTGTAACCTATATTTTTATTTTGATTTATATATATTTAATTTGTACACTTTTTCTTGTTTGATATTCGCAGACAATAAAAAATTTGTGTTACAGTAGGTCAATATCCAATATACTTATCGCCGATCAATGACATGATATGCTCAATCCCCAACTAGGCCCCGATTGATCCCAAAGGTTGACAACTCTGATCGGCTATCAACTGAAAGTGTACTTGAATATCTAGATACCATGTTAAAATACTTATGGAAAATAAACTGATTTTTAAATAATTGTACTTTTTAAAGAAGGCCAACAACTAATATTTATGCTAAAAAACCAAAAAAGAAAATGACATTGACCCAAAATTCTCCATAAGAATTATAAGAAATATCGAGGGTCTAAATATTTCCACACAACCGCGGATTGTTGAAAATTTCCTGGCCCGTGTAATTTTGCAAAATGGACCTCTAACGCTTCCTAGAATTGTACTTAAAGACAACCAGAAACGTCAAGTCAAACAAGGGACAAAAGAGTGCCACTAATGTACAAGTGTACAATGCAGTTTTTTAATGAATTTCGTAGCCTATCATTCTTTTTCTTAATTTTGAATTGACAGTGGGACTATTGCCACGCGCTCATTCACGTCAAAAACTATGTAAATGTAAAAGAAAACTACAAAAAGTAAAATGTAGTGACACGTGGACGCGAGCGCATATAATCTAAACCCGGACATGTTTCAGAAAACAAACCGGGAAAAATAAACCGACGACAAGTCCGCGTTTGAGAGAGAGAGAGAGAGAGAGAGAGAGAGCTGCAAGAGAGGAAAAGCCGAGTCGTCGATTGGGCTATCAATCACTTGCCAAAACCCTAAATTCATACCTCCTCAAAATCTCTCAATTTCGGTTCTGTAGCTATAGACTCAATTTAATTCACCTTTTTGAGTGGTTAGTTCTCGCATTTTCTTTTTCTTCTTATTTATTTGGATTGGTTCCTTACGCCAGCCTGGATGCGTATGTTATGGGTGAGGCTATTTTCTTTTTTTTGTTCTTTTGCTGGGGTTATGATTAGGCCAATTTATTGATTATGTGAAGGGAAAGGATTTTGTTGGCTAAATTTTGTTTGTTTATGGAGCAGTTGTTAATGGGCACCGTTGCCTAGAAGTGAAGTTGATCATTTGCTGATTCTGCTGAGGCTTGCTCTGGAAGAGCGATTCCCAGGGGTAGTTTAATCTTATTTTCTGAATTTTATTGTTTCAATTTTGCTGGAATCGTTTTGTTTTCCTTTATCTTATTATATTAAAATGCATTTCAGTTCATTGTGGCAATACTTGTTTTTTTTTTTTTTCCTTTCATTGTAATGTTAAATTTGAAATGCTTTATACTATGTGTATGTTAAACCATGCAGACGTATTTGTAGTTTTGGCAGAACTGAGCTAGTCTCAGCACTTGGAGGGACGCTGAGTCCAAAGTTTCGTATACGTTGTGGGCCTGTGGCTATGAGGTTATTAGATGAGATTAGTTGCATCTCGTTTTGAGTGGTTGTTTAATCCTGATATGTGGTTAACTAAAGCAGACAATTGTTTTACACGTGATATGATCTTGATAACATCTACCAAAATGTCTTCACCTCAGTACATATGTAGAAATTGATATAAGCTGAGTATCTTCAATCATGATTTTGATATTTTATACTTGGGATAATAGGTATTTATTGTTTATGGAAATAATTTCAGTTAGTGTGTTAGTTCACGCTAGTGGGTGATTAAATGCATTAGCGAGTAGTATCTTTGTTATTTCCTTTAATATTCTTCGGTGTTTGCTAGTGAGAGGGAAGATAATCAATATTTGTGCCAATCATGCTTCTAATTGTTGCGATACATGATTTCTTGAAGAATTTGTTCCCGACAGACTTATCTTTTTAAAAAAATGGGTTCCTATGTCTACAATTCTAGAATGTGAGCCAATTATCGATTGGCGATGAAATCCATGTATGATTGTTAGTTTTTGAATGGACTTTTGGAATAAGATACGCCTCTAGATCTCTATTTGGAGAACTGTCTATTTTTGGCTTTTGAATTATTTTTCTTACATTTGTAGGGCATGGTCATTTAAGTGTCTTAAGGGAAAGTGGGCCATACTTATAAGCACATGTTGAAAGTCCATATTAAAAAACCCATCTCATAAATGGATTATTAGTCAATAAATGAAACCAATCAGTACCAATATCACCAGCATCTCTTCTGTCCACCACCCCATTTTCTGTTGCCTGCCTTACACCTTGATGGCCCCAATTACCCTCACAACATTCATTCCATTAAGATTTCAAGTATTGGCACCCTAGATCTCTAAGCCCGGGTACTACCCAACATCACACCTTATTCTATGACCTAGCAACATCATCTCTATCTCAAATCCTCGTTTTCTTCCCCTGGCCCCTATGTTCCAAACCAATCATCTTCTATAATTCATCTGTTTTGAATGTTACATCAACGTCCTGGCTTCATGAGGTACTCTAGTTCATTGTGGTTGTGCTTTCCCTTGTCCATCTCTTCTGAAATGATAAAGCAAACTTCGAAACTCATAAGAAGGGGAGAGGGAGTATGAGTGATCATCTATAATTAGATTAACAAGTGAAGCAGATTGATAAAAGAAAACGTAAATTAAATAGAGAGTGTGGTTTTAATAAAGCTTATCAGGGGTTTCGAATCCCAAGAAGAAGTCTGTAAAGAGAGGAAATCTGAAATACTATTGGCGGCTGCAAAATACAACCCAGCTACGTATTTATGATATACATGAAACTCCTGCGGCTCCTCGATAATTCACTTGTGGATTTAGCACTTGGCTCATTCCAATCTTAATTTAATCTTCTCCTGTTCTAGTAAATCCTTTCCCCATGTACCTTGGGTAGCCATGTGAAAGTGGACTTAGAGCGTTCTTATTCCCATTTGAGTGTGCATCAAATGCCCTTAGGTGACTCCATGAAACTTAAATAAAACTAATATATAAATTAAACACTGCATAAAGACCTTTCAAGAAGGAAAATTAAGACTAAATAATGGAAGAAAATTACTGATTCTTATGCTCCTGACCATAAAATCATTAATATGTTAGTTCAAAGTGTACCTTACGTGAAGAATGGTAATAGAACAGAAAACAGTTTTGGCGATTTTCACGTTTGGTGGATTGAGAACTTTTTCGCGCAATCGGCAATCTTAGTGTGGTCTTATTGTACTATTATCAACTTGGTCAGCATTAGATTGCGCCTGCCTGGTGTATAGGGCAATGGGTTGGTGGTAACATTTCGATTTGATTACAGTGACTGGGTAGGCTGTGTTATATACTCCCTCAAACAAGTTGATTAGCTTTCTTGATTTATTCTATTCAGTTACAAGTCTGTGCTTTGTCATATAATCAAATTTGAGCATGCAAGTATTCCAGAATCCCATGTTGCTAGAGGTCTTTACTGGCTTGTATGTCAGGGGAGGCACTGCTGAAGCCACGTGGGAGTATGTGACTGATGTTTGTCAGAAATATTGGATGTGTGATTTTACTTTACTTATCATTTTCCTGTCGTCGTGGTGTTTAATTTCCTATTGTTTTCTGCTGTTAATCAAACTTATTTTTGCAGAAAGATTTGTTTGTAATGCTTCAAGGATAAATCTGAGTTGTTCTTTGGTGCTGTTTAGGGCAACAACTTTTTCTTGTACTTTTGACAGAATCTGTTAAGAGATTATCTCTTATGCTTGCAACTTACGAAGCTAAGTATTTATTTTGATATACCAGGGGATGGAGATATCTTTGCTAAAATCACTTCTCAACAGCATCACTTGTTTTTCCCAATTATCTTCTAGTGAAAGGATCAAAAGTGAACCAGTTCAAAAATATCATCTAAAGACTGAAGAGATACTGAAATTGTTGAAGCCAATACTTGATGCCATTATTGATGCCGAAACTGTCTCAAATGAAATGCTTCAAAGAGCATTCACAGGACTCCTCCAATCTGTTAATGAATTAAGGGAAATATGTGAAAACTGGCAACCATTGATGAGTAAAGTTTACTTTGTATGTGATATGATCATTGATTTTAGTTGTAATGTGTAACCTTTTGAATATTGCCGAATTAACTTTGTCCTGGCCAATCTTTGCTTGATATGTAGGTTTTACAGGTGGAATCACTTATGTCAAATATTAGAACTCATGGTTTGGAGATTCTCGAGTTGCTGAAATCATCTGAACAATGCCTACCAGCTGAACTCAGTGCTGCATCTCTTGAGGTAATGTATAATGGCTAGTCAAATTTCTCCTTGTTTTCTCTGTGTGAAAAGAATATCAATGAGGCACATACAATTTGAAGATGGGTCCTTATTTTAATGCCGTTTTACTTTTGCTGTGTGATGTTGCATTGCAGCACCTTGTACAGAAAATCAAGCATGTAGGATATGAACAAACTTCAGTAACAATCATGAAAGCTATCAAGGATCACGTGGAGGGCTCTGGAGCTAGCTCAGAGAGCCTGGCAAAGGTTGCTGATAGCTTGGGCTTAAAATCGAACCAAGAACTTCTGATTGAGGCTGTGGCTCTTGAGAAGTTGAAAGAAAATGCTGAAACAGCTGAAAAGACTGGTGAAGTTGAGGATATAGATCAAATGATTTCCCTGGTCACCCACATGCATGACCTCCTCGTTATGATGAAGCAGTCTCAAAGCTGTAACCCTGTTCCAATACCTGCTGATTTTTGTTGCCCACTTTCACTTGAACTCATGACTGATCCTGTTATTGTTGCATCTGGACAAACGTACGAGAGGGCTTTCATACGGAATTGGATAGATCTCGGGCTTACTGTCTGCCCAAAGACACGGCAAACTCTAGCACACACAAATCTTATTCCTAATTACACTGTCAAGGCACTCATTGCAAATTGGTGTGAAACAAATAATGTGAAGTTGCCAGATCCGATAAAATCTATCAACTCAAACCAGCCTTCTTCACTACTTGCAAATGCTGAGGCCGGTGGAGTCAGGAGGATTAATGGTGGCAGCACACCAGATAGGTCTTTAGGTTCTCCGATAAAGAGTTCAATTCCATCAACTCAAAGAGACGGAACATCTCCATCACATCCTCGTTCGTTGTCTGAGGATTCTTTTACAGAAACTTCTGCAAATGGACATGTGTTGGATGCTGAAAGAGTGTCCCCGAGAAGTTCTGAAGACAGGTCAGACCACTCAGGAGAGAGAAGTGGTCTACTCTTGATGTCACCATCTAGAAACGGTGGAGCTATTGATGAGAAGTTATCACAGGGGCATAGTCGGACCAATTCAGCCTCCAGCACTCGTTCTAATTCTAATAGGTCACAAGGAACAGCCGCTGATGGCAATGAAGTGGCATCACATGCTTCTGCATACAATAGTGATGTTTCTGGGGAGCTTAACCCAGAACCCCAACCTGCTGCTAACATAAATATTCCACAGAGAGACCACGATTTCCCGCCTAGGCTGGAGACAAGAGCTC
This sequence comes from Rehmannia glutinosa, assembly GCA_016081115.2. NCBI lineage: Eukaryota > Viridiplantae > Streptophyta > Magnoliopsida > Lamiales > Orobanchaceae > Rehmannia > Rehmannia glutinosa. The sequence goes on along the minus strand of CM071927.1, from coordinate 16,373,544 downwards.
GTGGACAAGCAATTTGGCGCAGGCCATCGGAAAGATTTTCTCCAAGGCTAGTTTCTTCTCCTACCGTCGAAATGAGAGCCGATCTTTTAGAAATTGAAAATCAAGTCAAACGGCTGGTCGAGGATCTCAAGGGTAGTTCCATTGAAGCGCAGAGAAATGCCACATCTGAAATCCGGTTACTGGCTAAGCATAACATGGACAACCGCATAGTAATTGCGAATTGCGGTGCTATCACCTTGTTGGTTGGTCTACTCCAGTCGGCAGACTCGACAGTACAAGAAAACGCTGTCACTGCCCTTCTTAACCTATCAATAAATGATAACAACAAATCTGCCATTGCGAACGCGGATGCAATTGAACCCCTGATTCATGTCCTCGAGACTGGGAGTCCTGAGGCTAAGGAAAACTCTGCTGCTACTCTCTTTAGCCTCTCTGTGATTGAAGAAAACAAAGTCAAGATCGGACGGTCAGGTGCGATCAAGCCCTTGGTTGATTTACTTGGAAACGGAACTCCAAGAGGCAAGAAAGATGCAGCCACTGCTCTATTTAACTTGTCGATCAATCACGAGAATAAGGCTCGTATTGTGCAAGCAGGTGCTGTCAAATATCTTGTAGAGTTGATGGACCCCGCTTTTGGGATGGTTGATAAGGCGGTGGCTGTTTTGTCTAATCTTGCCACTATTCATGAAGGAAGGGCCGCGATTGGTCAGGAACGAGGGATCCCTGTTTTGGTTGAAGTTGTTGAGTTAGGCTCTGGAAGAGGTAAAGAGAATGCAGCTGCTGCTCTGCTGCAGCTGTGCACTAATAGCAGTAGATTTTGCAATATGGTTCTCCAGGAAGGCGCTGTTCCCCCATTGGTCGCACTTTCACAGTCTGGGACGCCAAGAGCCAGAGAAAAAGTAAAGTTTCAATTACGTTAGGGATGATTACAAAAACTACCCATGAGGCTTAGTCTAATTACAAAAAACTCCAGTTATGTTTCAAAATACAAATACCCTCTTAAAGTGCACTTTGTAACAGAAACAAATGTCAATGGGGTATTTGTAATTTTGAATTGTAACTGAAATTTTTCGTAACTAGGCTGAACACCAGTGGTAGTTTTTGTAATTAACCCATTACTGTATGCTTTGTCCCTTATTTACTTGTGTTAAGTTGAGTATTTATTGTATTTCTTCTTTCGCAGGCGCAGCAACTTCTGGGCTACTTTAGAAACCAACGCCACGGTAATTCTGGCAGGGGCTGATTTTATGAGGAACTTTTGGATGCGGTATTGCGGTAGCATATATATTTGGATTAAAAATCTGTTATTCAGTGTGTAAAAAATCTGAGGTGCGAATAACTGATTCAAATTATGCATCTTGGCTTCTTTTCTTTTTTCTTTTTTTATTTTATTTCCTTCCTGAATATCCCCTTTTCCCTTTCTTTCACTGTATCGAGAGAATGAAATATTGATTTGTGAAAGGTTGGTTCTGAGTCTCCCAAGTAACCATGTATTCGATTGTAGAAAAAAAATAATACATGTTAAGTTTCTATGTGTAGACTCATATAAAGCGATTGTGAAGTTTATTGTGGATTTGTATAGAGCGATTGTGAAAATTTCTGTTATATGCGGGTGTTTTTTTCAGATTATTGCATTATTTTGGAAGGTAGTATTCGTGCTACAACCCTACATCATGAAGTAGAAATGTTTGATTTGTTTTTTTCTTCAAAGAAATTGATATTTGGATTATAGATAAGATAAGCATCTACCTGACTATCTTTGAAATTGAATTTCAAAGATATAACTAATTAATATGGCATTATTTAAAAAGTCTTGTAATGTCATAACAGGCCTAGGATTTAGGAGCCAAATTTGGCCAGGATCCTCTTTTTAAGGCACAGATAAAGGAAAATGTCAACTTGAGGGAATTTGACTTACCTATTTTGTAAGCTCATATAACTATAGAAAAATGGCAATTTGTTTTCATTCCATGGTCACAGGTTGTCTTCACTTGGTTCTGATTCAAATTTTACAATGTTTTGTGACCAATATAAAATATTAGTTCGAAGGTTGGAGCCGAGAGGTGTATTTTTTTTGCTCACGCAGCAGTACCTTTCAGTTCATTAATGATTATACAGAATTAAACTAATACAACAATGTGAAATTCTTGAAAAAATAAATCAGTGTAGCCCCAATGTCTCCTAACTTCCAACAAAATGAACAAAGTACAACTCAGAGAACTCTGAGGAGTTGAACCTAATCACGGTTTAGTCGTAATAATATTAGGAGCAAAAATCCTCTTAAAAATCTTGCCCTTTACCTCCATAATGCGTCAAAAAGTGAAGGAATTTAAGTTATCCATAATACAGTTATCATAAATTCATAATTGAAGATGTCCGAACCAGGGGCTTGGCGCCACCACAAAGAATTGTGGGATGGAGGTCGGGGTTCAAATCCTCGCTCCATCAAATTGTTTGTGGGGTGGAGGTCGGGGTTCATATCTCTTCTCCATCAAATCGCTTCCCATAGGCGTATGCGTCTTTGGTGAAGATTTGGTGGGAACTCATCTTGAATAGCATCCGTGTGGGTTCGATTCGGGGAGAGATCGTTATTAGTAGATTGGGGTCAAACATAATTGTTCTCTTTCGCGGGAGGATCACGGTTGTACGTCGCCAGACGTCGCCGTAACTTGGCCGTCGTGCACATCCCGGGTTTACCTTGGCGGCAAAGAATGAGGAGCCGAAGCCGTTGTTGTGAAGATCCGTGCGTAGTCGGGCGTGGCGCGAGCTTATCAAAAAAAAAAAAATAATTGAAGATGTCCGTGTTAAATTATAATATTATATTTAGAGTATGTAGTTTTCTTATTTAATTTTAGTCTTTTTATTGTAGGATTTCAAGTTTACTAATACAAGTTGCTAATAAAGCGGATCAATTTCATGATTTGCAATAAAATAAAAAATTAAGTACGGACTACAAAATTAAAGAATTCATGAATATTGAAGTGGAAAACAAATATTTGTATTCTTGTGATTGTGATGCAAAACTAAAAGTAAATCACAAAATAGGGAAAGAGAGACATTCTAACTTGATTGAATGAAAAAAAAATACTTGATCTTATTAAAAGAAAAACTAAACAAAACCACGAGCCAAATCATAAAAGATTATACTAATAGATAAATACGACTTTCTACATGAAGTAAGATGTTTCCTACACCTATAAATAGGGCATGTGCAATGTCCATTTGTCAACTTCCCAAATTTATGTCTAATAATCAAACCTCCAAAAATGTCTTTCCTTCAGAAAGACACAGCACATGGCACCTCATTCCTCAAATTACAGCCAATTGATTATTTTCTTCTCTTGCTTATCTTTTTGTAATAATTATACTACTTTTGCTCTTTTTCCTACAAGGGCCCTTCTTTCATTGTCTCTGTATTTGTCCTCAAAATCTCTTTTATTCTTCAACAACTATAATATCTAACTCCACCCACCCCCACCCCAATTTGATTACCACAATTTTGTAGCCCCCGGGCATAACCTCAACTCAAATGACATGGTGTTGTGATGTCCACTTTGCTGCATTATATTAAAATTTTCCTGGTAACAGGTTGGATGAATATTTTTTGTGTGGTGACCCAGTTTAAAGTGAGATAGATCTCTTATTCCATTTTCCCTATTCCATTTCTTATTCCATATATTGGATAAACGACATGTGTACAATTATGACATTGTGACATCATCATTTACACGTATCATTCATCCAATATATGAAATAGAGGGTGAAATAGAAAATCTCAATCCGTTTAAAATATACCTTGACTTGTTGAGGCGTATTCCGTAATTCACCTCATCTACTTATAGGGGTGAGACAGTGGGGGTCGTCGGATGTGGTTCAAATTTTTTTTTTTTATTACCACAATTTTGTACGTGTAAACTTAGCTACACCGAGTTTTAATATTTAATGGAGACAGGGAATCCCAACAGAAAATCAAACTACTGCCCCAGTTTCTAACTTATCATCTTCCACTCTCTCTCTACGTTTATGGTGAGAGAAACTGAAATGCTTTAATACCAAGTGAAAAAGCCGAAAAGATCAGAGCATCTCAGAGGCGTCCCTTTTTGGTGTGGAGTTGCTTCGAGAAGGTTAAAACATGGTGGGGATTTTCTCAAGATTTTCTGTCAGGGGCAGTCATCGTCGGACTCAAAGTGCACTTGTAAGAAGCCCCTCTCTCTCTCTCTCTCTCTCTCTCTCTCTCTCTCTCTCTCCGTGAGTGTGTGTGCTTTTATGTAAATTTGTGCTTTTGATGTCCCCTTTGTGTTTGTTTTAATGTCTAACCGAGTGCCTCTGTATTTTATGTCTTTTATAAGATACGATTGATTTCTGTCTTGTAAGCTGTATCATATTTAGTGGGTTGTGTTCATGTTTCTCAAGTTGGGATTTTTCGGTTTGTACTGGGTTGTGGTCTGTTAGGTCCTTTGGATCACTGATTGAAGATTTAAGTTGAGACTCGATAAAATTCTGAGTTCTTGGTTCTTAATCTTTATGAGTTTGAGGAATTTGGTTAATTAAAATCTGCGTTGATTGAAATTTGCTGCTGTACATTTGTTAATAGATTCAGTTGATTTTTAGTTATGTGCATTCATATCTAGAAATAGGACTGTAATGATCACAGCACACTTACCCTGTTTTCTCCAGCATATTTTACAGATTGCTAGGTATTTTGTGATCAAACTGATCATACAAATGTGGATATAGAAAGAAAATTAGTTGCATACAATCTGATGATTACTTAATTGCGATCTATTTTTTCGCCCTATTTTCACCATTTCCGGATATAATATGATTTAGCCACCCATCAAGTATAGAAAAACTCCATTCTATGAGATTTTGGCACCCAATATGTATTCAACTGGTTTATGTGCTTATGGTGTATGTACAGGATGAAAGGGAAGTATTGCCTTCTAGCTCAGAGGTGACAACCGGTGCAACTGTAGCTGCATCTGCATCTGCATCTGCTTCCAGCCATGGTATTGAAATTGCAGTTGAGTTTAAGCCAGTCGAAAGGCCGACTGAGCCGCTTGACAATGACCAACCAGTCCAGTGTCCATTGCCAGAGCCTTCAATTCTTAACGTAAGCTTCTATATCTAGAATGTAAACCACAAACGCTAACATCTGATTCCCAAATCTAGTAAGCTTGTTTATGGGAGTGTTTGCAATCACTAAAAAAAAGTACTTAATTTTTGGCTGAAACTATCACCTTGTAGTGTTTGCAAATGTCAACTTCTGCTTCATTTAATCAGAATCTAAAAGCGGGCAAAGGTGTGCTTTAGATTTCTGCTACTGCTTTTGGTTTGACTATTACACACATAAGCACTTTTCCAACTTTTTCACCAAACACTCTCAACTTCTGATTCTATTTTCAAACACTACTAACTTTTGATTCTCAACTAATTTTACTTCTACTACAATAAACCACTTATTCTAAAGTTGAAGTTTTTGCAAACACTCCCTATATCATATGATAGCTAATTTCTAATTTTTAGTGCTAGTGTTGTTGGCTTGGACTTGAACTTTTGGCATTTCTGGTGTGTACTGAGGGTCTCTGTTGTGTTCTAGAATTAGTGGTGAAAAAGCATATAAGCAGTTCCTCGGGATTTATTTGTGTTACTTTTACTTTTTATACTATATATTTCTACGTTGTAACATGTAGGATGTTTCTGTTTTCGTAATTTTACCTGTGGTTATATGCAACTAGTATTGCAAATTTTGAATTATCTGAGACTTGCTATAGTAAGGCTTGTAACGTTAATCTCTCCATGATAAATTAATTTGGCTGATTATTTCTGTTACTCTAATCGTTACTGAGAAAATGAAGATAGTTATACTCTTTCCAGGAAAAAAAAAATGATTCCAAGAATAGTCACAGTAATTTATGGCTTGATTAACTACTGTTTCACATTGATTCATATGGTTAACATTGATCAACTACCGTTTCTTTTTGTTTTTAACTTAGGATTGGAGCTTCTTGCATATCTTTTTAGCTCTTGATCGCTTGTCCATTTTAATTGTTGTTCCTAAAGTCAAGGTTGTTCTTTGTTTACAAGATTCATAAACATATGCAGTTATTTTTTTCCCTTGTATCAAATTAATGTTGTGAGATGCTTTTGTCCTTCAATAAACTAGTTTATATCTTAAAAGTTAAAACATGAATACCTGCATATTATACTAATTGAAGAAATCCCTCTTTGGGAAATTAAAAAAAATCTGAAAACATCCCTTATTCTGTAGAACCCTTTGTAGAACATTTATTAAAAGAAGCTTGCCAAATACCATGTATGAGAACTTTTTAGGCAAATCGGGCTTGATCTTTGATTGAACTGTGGTAACAGCATCTAATCTTTATTCCTTTGATAATGAATCAGGATGGAAGAATATGGAAGGAGAGAGTGTCTTCAGTGGTACAAAGGAGGGGCGATGTGCCGATCATGCAGGATCAAACACCAATCGAAGCTGACACTACCTTAAGAAAACCTCGGCCTCCTACTAACCGAGTTATTCTGCCATCAGTCAGTGCCCCGGAACATAATATCCTAAAATTGCTTGACGAGTGTAATGCATCTGGAATATAATTTTCAATAATAATATTAATAGCTGTATAAAGGCTTGGTGATGTATGTCCCGTTTATCCTTTTATACCCTCCCTTCTTTCTTACGTTATAAGCAGCTGCACGAGTTCATGTATTTTTGTGAATGAGAAATTCGGACCACATGCTTGTATATTTTCAAATTTGGTTTGTCAAATCAATAAAAATCTGCTGCATATCTATTTAATTTCTTTATTCAGAGTTACATTTTTAAAATGATTCTCTGATATAGGCTAATTTAACAAAATATAGCAATTTCAAAAACGAATTAACAAAATACCGTAAAAAAAAGAAATTTCAAAATTGTGTGAAAACAGCGATACGATCGCTGTTTTCTGGGTTTTCTGCAGAAAACCTGCAGAAAACAGCGGTCGTACCACTGTTTTCTCGTTTTAATTTTTTTTAATTCTTTAGAAATCATTTTCTAATCAACATATTTTTTTTTAAATTTTAATATAGAAAACAGAGATACAATCTCTGTTTTCAGATTTATTTATTTTTTTAATTTTCGGATATTTTTTGTAAAAATCACTAAAATGTATACCCTATTTTTTGGAATATAAAATAGCAAATTCATTACAACCCGGTTACATAACAAACCCTAGAAGTCCATTACACAATTTAAAAACATAATTAAATGACATAATTTAAAAACAACTGAAAATCACAAAATTTAAAATCGTACAAGAACTGGAATATTATACATCAGTCATGGCGTGAAGAACTTCCTTGCTCAAAATTATCTCCAAACTTAGGTTTTGGTGGCAAGTAGCGCGGAGGGTGAGCCGAAAATTGCTTGAGCATTGTGTCTCTGGCTCCGGTTTCTTGAAAAGTGTTTCCAATTTATCAAATAAAGGTTCTCCTTCTAACATATAAGCATCTGGAGTAACGATTTCATCAACCTAGAAAAACAAAAAAAATATGAGTCGCTAAATTTACTAGAACAAAGACTGAATATTATACAATAGAGTAACATAAGAATATTTAATTTATCGCGTGCCACGAAACCCAGTCTTTTGCCGTTGCATGCACAAAATTCAGCTTGCGATCCCAGTATACACCCGGTGTGCTCAACATTTTGGCAAACAAGGTGTAACAAGCTTGAAGATGTTTCACTCGTTGATTTCTTACGCATACTTAAAGTTGCAATCAAATGTTTTTAGAATAGCTCTAGCCGTTATTATCGAAACATCTTGTTGTTTTCTTCACCAACAACCAGATTCCTTGCTCATCTCGATTAAAAAGAGAATCGCGAGGATGATGTCCATCGGCGGCGTCCATTTTGTTTTTTTTTTTTTTCATTATACAATGTCGCAATAAGCGAGAATTTGGTTTTCGTGGGGGTGGTAGAGGAGACCAATTGAATTCATCCATTTGAATATGTATATGATATGAATGTAAGAAAATTTATGTGAAGGTGGTAGATGAGAATAGTTTCAGAAGAAATGTATATTTTGTGGTAAGTTTGAGTATGTATTTTATAGACCATTTGTAAATCTTTTAAAATTATTTTGACAAGGCATATCACTGCAAAGCTGATAAGTTATATCAGACAAGACTAGACAACTGCATAAAGCTGATAAGGTACAATAGACAAGACTAAACAACTGCATAAAGCTGACATTTGATAAAGAGTTGATGACAAGACAAATCACTGCAAAGCTGATAAGACTATATCTGATAAAACTAATAAAAATAAATTAGTTAATTTCATACAACCCTTAATCAATGTCCAAAAAACATTTAATTAAATTATCTAATGTCCAACCCTTTGTTCTAATGAAAATAAGTATCATAATGTCCTCGATTCCACAAAAGACGTCTATTCCTCTCTCGCCTGCTCTGTCTTCTACTCGGTTGTGGTGGAGTAACATGCTCCTCATCTGGAGTCGCGGAGTCTGAACGTCTATCATCATGCATAGATGAAAATGACGGATATGGAATGGGTGATGTATCATATGCACGTCGATCGGTGGCATGTCTAGGAGACTCGGGATATGGTATGGTGTACTGATGTCCCAAATCCAAACCAAGAAAATCTGTGAATGATTGTGTAAATGGTACCGGACCTACATCCGGTGTAAACTGGACAGGTCCTTGCGTATGTACTGGCTCAGGGACATAAGAACCACCCGTGTCAACTGAAAATCGATGCATAGAACTAGACGGACCCGCACCGTCATGCACAATACCTGTGAATCGACGTGCAGAGGTGGATGGACCCGTATCATCAAGAGTAGGAGTTGTGAATCGAAGAGCAGAAGTAGATGGACCCGCATCATCATGCGTATTAGCTGTGAATCGACGTGCAGAAGTAGATGGGTCCGCATCAACTGAACGTCTACGCGATGTAGCACGTGAACTGCTCTGCCTCCCTACATGTGTCTGAGACTGTTCAGCTGGCGCACTTTGTGGATTAGAGACATTAGTTGCACTTCTACGCCTCTGACATAAACGAGTGAGATCTGCTAAAGTCGATGCACAGAGATCACGAATTGCAAGTAATGAATCATGATCATCGCCAGACTCCTCAATACTAAGCCTTAAACTTTCTATTGTATCGGCCTGAAATGAAATATATTTGTATGAAGATAAAGAAAAATACAGAATATGCTTATTATTATAAAGAAAAAATATTTACCATGTAGTCAATTATGTAAGTCCAAGTGGCTACGATAATCTAGAGGGGGGGTGAATAGATTATCTCCATCTTTTCGATTTCGCCCTCTTTTTCGAACCAAATGCTCAAACACAATAATAAAGGTGCGGAATGTAAACAACACACGTCGATTTATAGAGGTTCAACCCACCTAGGGCCTAATCCTCTACCACCCCAGATATCCGGGATGGATTTCAAAAAGAAAAAAGATTTTATTAATTTACCACAAATTAATACAACACCAACTTACAACAACACCTTGAAGAGCACCACACTCTTCTTCAACACCACCTTTGAGATTACCACAATCTCACTTGAAGATTACCACAATCTCCAACGGCACCTTGTGAAGATTACCACAATCTTCAACCTTGAATAATACCAAATTCTTCAACACCTCAACAAGAAGATTACCACAATCTTCTCACACCTAACACCTAGATAACCCAAGTGTGTTCTTACCACAAGAACACTCACAAGGATATCTTGTGTTGAATGATAACCCAAAAATTCAAGATTACAACTCGATAATGAATAATACAATTGAGTGCAAGCGTAATCAAGAATAGCCTAGACCTCAAGGATGTGAAAGTGAATAGCTAGGCAAATTACAACAAGAAATAAGACAATGTAAGAACAAGTGTATTCTTGAGTGTATCTTGTTGTGTTGTAGTTTTCTCTCTTGTCGTGTTGCTTCAATTCTTCCTCTATTTATAGAAGATGTCTTGTACATGATAGGCTCCTCTTGGGGACATGAATTTCGTAAAAAATTGCAAGACAATTGAAGAAAAGAGTTGTTAGAAATCAATCCCACAATTTAGGGAAAAGTCATGTCACGTGACAACGGTTAGAATTTTTTTGTCAAACTTTAGGGCGGACCCGTCGCGCACAAATAGACGTTTGAAAATGAGAAAACACATTTACACAGGCGACCGATCGACGGGGGGGTTCGACCGGTCGACCCCATCTTGCCCGGCCGAGCAAGACCAAAAACGAGTCCAGGAAGCTCTATTTCGTAAATTGCTCCCGTGCACGGTCGACCCCGGTCGGCCGGTCGACCACCACCACCGGTTGACGCCGACGATCGGCCGACCACACCTGTCTAGTCTACCACCCTGTTGACCGTCAACTCGCCTTTTTCAAACCAAATAGCTTATTCACTTTGTTTTTCACAACTTTTAGGTACGAGATGCCCTATAGGGTGACCGATTGGCCTCAAAACAAAAGTGTTGTCCAATTTTATATCGAAAATAAACTTCAAGAAATACTCGAAAAATAGTAAAAATATTTTAGACCGATCGAGTATTAGGACAACATTTTAGAAACATTGTTTTGGTGTAAAAATACATTAACACAAAATCATCAAAAGTGTTGTCCAATTTATATCGAAAATAAACTTGAAGAAATACTCCTAGGAAAATATTAAAACCATTTTAAATCATTTAGGAGTATTTGGACAACCTTTAAAAACATTGTTTTGGTATAAAAACAAAATCATCAAAATTATGATAAAACCATTTATCAAACAATCTCCCCTTTTTGATGATTATAAACCAAAACAATTTTAACGAGGTCGATTTTGAAAACAAAACATTTTTTAGGTTAAAAAGAGCTATCCGTTGTGAGCGACAACATTCCATGCAATGTAAACACAAGGATGGGAGTAGAGATATACAAACAAAAATAGCAAAAGCTCCCCCTATCAATATGCACAACAAGAGTAATGTAAAAGCAATCAACCACAAGCTAAAAGCTTAGCTTTTACATAATGATCTTAGGTTCAAGAGCTTATAAGCTCCCCTGTCAACAAAACATCATTAGACAAGTATATAAGTCCATCATACATCAATTGGACTAAGTATAATGCACAACTTATGGCTTTATCAAGCCATAGCTTATAGCTTCTTTTGTTAAGCTTAACTTAGCTTTTATGAGCTAATGAGCTTATAACATGTTTCTCCCCCTTTGGAATCATCAAAAAGAATGTTAGCACGATAAAAACATCATATAATCATATCAAAGTGCACAACTAAACAGATGTATCGAGCTATTTGAACAATGAAGCTTATAGGCCAAATAGGAGCGAAAAGTCGATCATACGACTTGTAGAAGCTTATGAAAAAATCATTTGATTTGTAAAAACATGATCTCTATAAATATATGAGACTTTTGAAATCGAGAGAATCATGTAGGTGATGAATTTTTCATTGAAACGTTTTATTGAAACACTGGCGGGCGTAAAAATTTAAAAAGATATATATAGCCCTTGTAAATGAAATTAAGCCAAGTTTTTCATCACCAAATGCAATTTAACAAATATCATTCATCAACAATCAATAAGCTCATCACAAAAATATATGAATTTCAAAAAATACATATAAGCCACAAACTCGATGGTTCAACCCAATTGAGCTAAAGAGAATGAAATTCTTACCATTCGGTCGGTAAAGACGAGCAATGATGATGATAGTCGAGCTAGATAATCCAAACTATGTAATACATGCAACCAAACACATTTGAAGTGAAATGTGTGCAAATGACAAAGGGGACGAAATAGAGAAGAAAAAGGCCAAAATGCCAAGTGCGGGAAAAAGAAAGCAATATATCAAAACACAAACAGGGCGACCGGTTGAGGCTGGGCGACCGGTCGGAGGCTAGCTAGGCGGCCGGCCGACCTCAGCCCTTCCACCATCGCTTCTTTCTTTTGCGAAGTTTGATCCAAAATCCGATTTTTCGCCCCTAAGTTTTAAAAACGTGCAAAATGCAAACAAAGACCTCATTAAATATACATTATGTTATAATCAAGCTCGAAATGAGATAAAATACTCGGCGGTTAAAAAAAATCCGCGAGTTATCCTTGAGACGGAATTAAACACATCTCAAGTTTTTGTTAAAAACGCAATCCCTTAGAAAGTTTTTCGAATCTCAATATGTTTAGTTCGATTATGACGAACTATATTTTGAATAATTTTCACCGGACTTGTTATCCCGAAAAATAAGAATGTTTTAAAGCTTTGGATAAACAAGTCATAAGAAGAAGTGCCTTACAAATATTTGAAAATTTCTTTTAACGGCACTTTAATGAGATTCGTTGGGATAGTTTTTGAAGTCGAGCATATAGACATAAGACATATGGAATGTCGGGTCTATAGGAATAATATAAGAAAACATACCTCGAATTTGTTTGTCAACCGACATGCCTTTCTCAACCTTTGTCAATTTCTTCATTGGTAGCCATAGAGTTTGAGATGATTCTTCCTTCTTCAATGCCTAACTCCTTCAAGAGTTCTTTTGAAATGTAGCCATCTTCTTGGCATTGAGTAATTTGAATTCCAATGATCAAATTTGAGCTTCCCTCATCATGATCATCTTAGGTTTACCTTGCATTGACTTGGAAAAATATCTTGCACAAATATTTATTAGTAGCACCATAAATATTATCAACATAAATTTGCACAAGTAAACAATCTTGCCCTTTTTCAAAAACAAAGAGAGTAGTATCAACTTTACCTCTTGTAAAATCATTTAGCAAAAATAGCTAAGTCTATCATACCATACATGGGGTACTTGTTTTAAACCATACAAGGCCTTTTATAAAAAATCATTTGGCCTAGAAAAATTATAAACCCCGGAGGTTGTTTTACATAGACTTCTTCTTGAATAAAACCATTGAGAAAATTGGATTTAACATCCATTTGGTAAAGCTTGAAATTTTCTTAAAACAGGAATGGGCAAGTAAAAATGCAAATAGCTACTAAATGTGCTATGAGTGCAAATATTACATCAAAATCAATTACCTTCTTCTTGAAAATACCTTCGAGCTACTAACCTCGCCTTAGTTCGACCAATGTTGCCTTGGTCATCGAGTTTGTTACGGAATACCCTTTTTGTCTTCTTCATTACTATCATCATAGGGCATCCGATTGATCTAAGGTGTTCATAATAGAACATTTACATCCAAATATTTTGAGTACTTCGTTTCTCATCTACACAACTAAACAAACTCATTACCGGTATCGCTTATATAAGCAAGAAAAAATAGCCCAAGTGTAAAAATATGCCTCAATCATCAATCACAAAATATCTTGCATAAGAGCATAGTAGAAATAGACACTATATATAGACCATGAAGCAAGAAACACATACTATGCATTTAAAATATCATCAAGAGTCTAATAAATCATGCAAGTTCAAATAAGCTTAAGAAAGCTATAAAAGGTCTCTTTTGAAATTAGAAAATCCGATAGCATATAGTGGAGACCTCATTTAAAAGAAGTATTTGAACAAGAGTTGACAAAGCAAATATGTGCAATCAAATATCAAATAGTGCCTTTCAAAAAATCTAAAAATCCTCTTAATGGCACTTGTATGAAATACTATGAAAAACAAGCACATAGGCATATGACAATACATATATCGAGTTCTATAAGAGTAAGAATAATACAAGTAAACATACCTCAATAATTTATGCCTTTCTTGACAAATAATGACGTAGATGGCCATTTGTGAAAAATGTAAATCCTACACAATTCTTAAAATAAATCTAGAACAAATCATTATGATAAAAGTGTAGGCTAATAGATATCACAAGTAAGCTCATGCCATAAAAATCCATAAGATATGATAAACCACTTGAGTCTAAAAATGCACAAGAGTTTTTTAAAAACATCATATAAGGTCTTCTTTTCAAAATATTTTAAAAACCACAAATATATATTGAAGACCTTAATTTTAAAATAAATATATGAAAACTCATTTTGCAAATAAGACACAAATAAAAACATGCATAATAGACAAATAAAATGCATATTCGAATGGGGAGATATGGGTTACCAATTACGCCATTTCCATGGGTTGTGCCGCTCCCACTGTTGATGATATCTTCCCCTTGAGAAGTCATTTTGTTGATGATGACTTCTTTGATTACTCCATTTCCAAGGTTTGTTACCTTCCCATTGTTGATGGTCTCTTCCTCTTTGAAAATCATCTTGTTGATGATGTCTTAGCCATTTCCAAGGATTGTGTTCTTCCCATTTTTGAGTATATCCTCTTCTTGGAAATTTGCTTTGTCGAAAATAGTTTCTCCTTCTTTGATCAAATGAAACGGTCATTTGATGCCTTCTTGGCGATATGAATTTTCTTTGATCATTATTCCGCCGGGTACCTAATAAAATATTATTTTGTGGTACCCTCAAGTGTTTGGGTCCTTTAGGATTAGCTTTGAGACTTTTAGGTCTCCAATAATGATTAGAGCTATTTCTAGCCCGACAAGTATTTACCGTATGACCCTTTTTACCGCAATAAAAGCATGTAATAATTCTAGGAGCATAATGACCAATGTGCTTAGAGACTTGATTCTTTTTCATGTGATTGACACCCTTAGGCTTATGATCAAGTTCTAGTTTCGATTTATCACAACAATCAACAATATCGGTCATCTTATCGGTACTCAAGTTGGATTTAGATAAATCATTTTTTAAGAAATTTATATTCTCAACAAGAGTACTATTTTCTTTCTCAAGGTTTCTAACCTTATCAAGAGTGGTGGTGTGAGCACATGATAGTGATTCATAGGAAGTAAATAAACTATCCTTATCATTTTTCAAAACAATGAATTCCTTTTTCAAATTTTTGTATTTAACAAGTAAGTTTTGGAATTCATCTTGTAGCTCATCATAATCATTTTGCAAATCACTATATTCATTTTGCAATTCATTGTCATAAGAAGTAGAGGGTTTAGAACTTACCTCGTTTTCTTTGATGCCCATGAGGCATTGTTCAACTTGTTCATCATGGGAGGTTGTAGAAGGCTTATCCTATGTTGTTGGATTTGATGTTGTATCCATTTGTGAAGTAGATGCTTTTGAGTTGCTCCTTTCATTTGCATATACTTCATAGATGGCTTCTAATTTTTGCCATACTTCATGTGCCGATCGAATACCTACAACATGATCAAATTCCAAAGTGGTAAGTGAACAAAGTAAAATATTAAGAGCTTTACCATTTAAGGAGATGATTTTCTTCTCTTCATCATTGAGCTCTTTGAAGCCTTTGGAGGTGTGTGGTGTATCTTTCATCGGAATGGATTCTCCATTTATGATGGTGTTCCAAATATCAAACCCGCAACCTTGTAAATAGCATTCTATTCTTTCTTTCCAAAATATAAAATTTTTGGAATCAAACCGAGGTGGCTTGGTGGTGGAGGTGCCGGAAAGATGAGCTTCGTTCATAGCCAACGATCGTTTCTCTTCACTCGCGATGTGAAACGAGCTTGCAAAGAGTTTGGCTTTGATACCACTTGTAAGTCCAAGCGGCTACGATAATCTAGAGGGGGGGTGAATAGATTATCTCCATCTTTTCGATTTTGCCCTCTTTTTCGAACCAAATGCTCAAACACAATAATAAAGGTGCGGAATGTAAACAACACACGTCGATTTATAGAGGTTCAACCCACCTAGGGCCTAATCCTCTACCACCCCAGTATATCCGGGATGGATTTCAAAAAGAAAAAAGATTTTATTAATTTACCACAAATTAATACAACACCAACTTACAACAACACCTTGAAGAGCACCACACTCTTCTTCAACACCACCTTTGAGATTACCACAATCTCACTTGAAGATTACCACAATCTCCAACGGCACCTTGTGAAGATTACCACAATCTTCAACCTTGAACAATACCAAATTCTTCAACACCTCAACAAGAAGATTACCACAATCTTCTCACACCTAACACCTAGATAACCCAAGTGTGTTCTTACCACAAGAACACTCACAAGGATATCTTGTGTTGAATGATAACCCAAAAATTCAAGATTACAACTCGATAATGAATAATACAATTGAGTGCAAGCGTAATCAAGAATAGCCTAGACCTCAAGGATGTGAAAGTGAATAGCTAGGCAAATTACAACAAGAATTAAGACAATGTAAGAACAAGTGTATTCTTGAGTGTATCTTGTTGTGTTGTAGTTTTCTCTCTTGTCGTGTTGCTTCAATTCTTCCTCTATTTATAGAAGATGTCTTGTACATGATAGGCTCCTCTTGGGGACATGAATTCTGTAAAAAATTGCAAGACAATTGAAGAAAAGAGCTGTTAGAAATCAATCCCACAATTTAGGGAAAAGTCTGTGCATTGCACAACGGTTAGAATTTTGTTGTCAAACTTCAGGGCGACCGGACGCGCACAAATAGACGTTTGAAAATGAGAAAACACATTTACACAGGGCGACCGATCGACGGGGGTTCGGCCAGGTCGACCCCATCGTGGCCGGCCGAGCAAGACCAAAAATGAGTCAGGAAGCTGTTCGAAATTGCTCCCAGTGCACCGGTCGACCCGGTCGACCGGTCGACCACCACCGGTCAACGCCCCGGTCGACCGGGTCGACCACACCGGTCTACCACCCTCGTTGACTTGGTCAACTTTTTTTTCAAAGAAATAGCTTATTCACTGTTTTTCACAACTTTTAGGTACGGGATGCCCTATAGGGTGACCGATTGAAAATAAACTTCAAGAAATACTCCGAAAAATAGTAAAAATATTTTAGACCGATCGGGAGTATTAGGACAACATTTTAGAAACATTGTTTTGGTGTAAAAATACATTAACACAAAATCATCAAAAGTGTTGTCCAATTTATATCGAAAATAAACTTGAAGAAATACTCCGGAAAATATTAAAACCATTTTAAATCATTTAGGAGTATTTGGACAACCTTTAAAAACATTGTTTTGGTATAAAAACAAAATCATCAAAATTATGATAAAATCATTTATCAAACAAATTACAGCTGTGTCTGACGGCTGGTACCCCTCCTGCACTTGTAGGTGGCTCGGCGAGATCAGGCGGCATGTAATATCATCAAACCATGCCATGTACCCTGGACCAGTCGTGTCACAACCACTGATCATAGGAGCGGAAAAAATATAATGATGTCGCTCACCCCACAGCATGACATACTTGTTATGTTTGAGGGCCCGGTCCATTGCTCCATGTCCTCTGCGGTCTATATCGTGCAATTTTCGTTATGAATCATTTGGTGTTGCAGGAATAAATTGAGTCATACCAAACTGCCCGGACACCCGCTCTGGACGATGCATCTCGACTACATCATAATTAATAAGTGGACATGATGATCTCCACGTAGGTGTGATACATGCCATGGGGAGCTGGGTAATCTCGGGCCAATTCATATCATATGGCTGCCAAATAAACTGAAAACAAAAAAAATACACCCAATTAAAATTAAGTGAATGATGCAAATAAAATTTAACTTGCATAAATACTAAATTACCTGATTCTCAATTAATCTGTCAAACATATCCCCTGAAGATGCGCACCGAATGACTCGCCATGTGTGTATGGTTAAAATACTTAGTCCACCTATAAAATATATTGTGTGAATTATTTCTAGACATGAATTATTATATTCATTTATAAGAATGCACAAGTGGACATAATACCTCGCGCCGTATGTGGGAAGTGGCAGATCAACATTTAAATCGATTTGACTAATCCTGCTTCGTATCCCCCTCGGCACTATACTTTTAATCCGCGACCATGCCCATATCTATT
The DNA here is from genome assembly GCA_016081115.2 of Rehmannia glutinosa. Taxonomy (NCBI): domain Eukaryota; kingdom Viridiplantae; phylum Streptophyta; class Magnoliopsida; order Lamiales; family Orobanchaceae; genus Rehmannia; species Rehmannia glutinosa. The sequence continues at coordinate 16,355,678 of CM071927.1, read as the reverse complement.
AAATGTAGAAATATTTCAACATATTTGTACACATTTGAAAATAATTAAAACACATGACAATAGTTTACCTATAACAGCTGCATCGGTACACCAATAATCTTGGCGTCTCGTTGTGATGCACTGCATAACTCACGATATAGCCTAGCTAGAACCGCACTCCCCCAATTAAATGACGAAACCACATGAAGATCCTCCAAGTGCCTCAAATATATAGTAGGGACTGCAACCCCGTTCGAACATGGCATCATCACACCTCATATCAAGGTCAATTCACATGCGCGTGCATATATCAAAACAAAATCTTCGTTTGTGTCATCATTCACCTCATTATTAGTCAAAAACCTCCCAATTGCTGATATTGACAACTTTGCACCCCCTGAACTCAGTAGCGGCTGGCCTAAAACCAAGTAATTGGTAACAATAATCTTGTAATTCTTCGCCTTTCGGTCGGGGATCCAATCAGAACAGGATATCCATCTATAGGAAGACCCCATATGCATGCCACATCCTGTAATGTAATAGTAGCCTCCCCAAATGGAAAATGAATCGTGTGTGTCTCGGGACGCCATCTCTCCACAAGTGCCGTAATCAAATGGTTGTCAATATCTATAGATCGACAACTATACACACCGTGAAGACCCATCACATGTAAATAATACACAACTCGAGGGTGCAATCCTCTTGTCTGAACTAAGTTTCAAAACGCGCCTGCACCACTCTTTTTGGACAATGTCACGTCCACTGCTCCTGCTAACACATCCTCTGAACGATGTGTAGACTGCTGAGTCAAAAGATCTCTCATGCGAGGACCGTAAACACGAACAATAGGATCCATCCTGGTAAAAAAAATACGTATTACATAAAAATACATTGGCAGCAAGAAAAAAGTAAACGTACTAGATAATGTTGACATTAAGAAAAACATAAACAATATACATCACAGTTAATAAAAATACCATTACGAAAGATTGGTTCTATTACATAAAAATACCATTAAGAAAGTTCTAGACTAATACATTACAATACCATTAAGAAAGTTCTAAACTATTACATTACAATACCATTTAGAAAGTTCTAGACTATTACATCACCATACCATTAAGAAAGTTCTAGACTATTACATTATAATACCATTAAGAAAGTTCTAGACTTTTACATAACATACTAGGACACTTGTGTAGCTTGTGCTTGCTGCCTGGCCCGTTCTTGTGGCATATCCATCTCACCATGAATTCTACTAGTAACTTCACGACCACGTCTACGAGGGCGTCTTTCTGTACTATGTGTGATCTCAAAAGATGGAGGATCCCAGTAATCTTCATCCGACAATGGTTCAAATTTACCATTATATGTTGCGATGTAAGATGCCATGCTGTAATATGGATTAACAAAACCAGATGCGTTAACTCGATAATGCCTTCACACCTGCATCACGTGCGCATATGGTATACCATACTCCCTCCATTTTCCACAGCTGCACTCCTGGGAACTCAATTTAACAACATTGACTCGATGTCTCCCACCAACTAAATGGCGTGTCGTACGTAGAAAGCATGTGAAGAAATCATGCAATGTTTGAAAGCATGTGAAGAAACCATCTCCAAGAACCATATGTTTCTTCATCCACTATGGCAAAAGCAAGAGGCAATATCATATTGTTAGCATCTAAACCCACAACAATCAACAACTTGTGTTTGTATTTGCAATATAGATGAGTTCCATCATCACTGATGATTTTTCTACAATGTTTGAACCCCTCGACACATGGTTTGAATGCCCAAAACACATAAAATAGTGTTCGAATACCACGTACATCTACCTCTCTATGAACCCACTCAACAACAGTCCCAGGATTCCATTTCTGTAAAGCACCCATGTACTTTGGCAACATTCTAACTGAACTCTCCCAAGTGCCATAAACATTCTCCCTTGCACGTTTCAAGCCATGTCATGCCTTATGATATGATATTTCCCATCCATATTTTTCCTTTACCTACTGTTTGGCATGTTTGACAGCACAACCTGGATCACATTGAACACACCCACCAACAAACATGCAATCATATTTTTACACATATTTCGATGATCAACGGAAATCTCATTCATTAGACATGTGTGGTCACCACAATATCTTGTAATATTTCATAATCCAATTTTTGGTTTCAGTATTGCTCGAAGACTCCAATCACATACCATGTCAGACGTGCTATGGCAACATTCAACTTTCCACAACTTTGCTTCGCTCTCTACGACCACAAAGACTCGCGTCTTGCATATCAGAATAATCTTTCACACACACTTGTAGTCTTTTCTTATCCTTAAACACCATTCCTTTTTCAAGCACACCTTTCTCGGGATCATAATATTAACATCTGACCGGAACATCAGAAGAATCTACAGGGATCTCTGCATATGCCATACTAAAAAATGGAATGATAGGACGAAGACGATACGGCCCATCCAGCCAGCACGTGCGGGCGGGAGGAATTGGGACTTCATCCTGTCGCGAGGTATTCTCTCGGCCTTGTTCATTATACATTTCATCAAAATCAGAAATTCCTACACCATCATTATCATCGTCATTATTATCTTCGTGTTATTCGTCACATGATAGTTCTGAATCAACACGTTCTTGGTTCACGTGGCTATCAGCTGAGTGATCTGGCATTCTTTCAACATCCACATTTTCATCATGAACATTATGATCTCCCAAATTAGGTTGCACAAAACTACCCCCAACATCATGCCTAGAACTAGCACCAACATCCGGAACATAACCTCCTCCCAAGTTATACTGCCCAGAACTACCCCCAATATCTGGAATATTATCATCTCTTAATAAGGACACATATTGAGAATATTCAGGATTCCTTTCGATGTCCGATATGGCTATATTTTGTATTTGTTCTATTTCAACATATACATCGACAAATAGAATTTCTGAAATCGGATCAAAGAAAACCATAAATTCTCGCCACTAGTTATTGGTATTAACTGTGAATGATTTCTAGAACTATACTTAACGAACAACTTCAACTGAAACTAGTTACTATCAATATTTAACAGTCGGTATAGTTTTCTAATCAATTCATCCAACTTTGTCATCCGAGACAGTCTATGAATTATATTTGGACCACAGTCATAAGATATTGTGAACCCATCTTGTACATTTTGTCCTCCAAAATATACAATAATATCTATATTTTGTGATGACATGTCTGTTGAATACAATAAATTAAGGGTATAAATTAATATATATACCAACTTTTCAAATATTAAACTAACGAAAACAATTAATTTTAAAAAAAGACATAATATAAAAACTTACCGGAAAAATATAGTCCGGCCCGCAAATATAGCTCTGGCCGCAATTATAAAATATGTAAAGAAAATTAAAATTAGGATACAATAATTAATTCTTTGAAATTTTTCTGACAAAAAATTTTTCGCAACCAAATTCGGTCACCGAAAAATTTTTCTAAGCAACTAATTCGGCTTAGGAAAATTTCCCGCAACCCTTTCCCCTTAATTTTTTTCCGGCATAACCCTATCGTTAAATTTTTTTTCCGGCAACCCCGAAAAATTTATTCCGGTAAAAGTCACACAAAAAATAAAAAAAACCAGCATTCTCCCTCACCTTTAAAGTTAATTTTTACACTCAAATATGCTAATGTTTATACAACAAACACTTTCTAATTAATTAAAAAAAAAAAAACAAGAGGGAGGGGTTTACTGTGGCGTCTGCTTGGGAGGAAAAGGGTGGATGGATCTTTGAAAATGTGGGAGAAGAAAGAGGGGAGGTTGCATTATATTTCTCGAAAAAAGCGTTGGCGTTGGCATCATTGTTTTCCGTCCGCTTCGACAAAAGTAGAAAACAATGATGCCATCATTTGTTTTTACGAGGAAATATTCAAAAAAAAAAAAGTTGTCGATCCAAAGACAAAGAACACCCACTCTGTTTCTGCCGATCTTTTTGCAGAAAAAGTAGAAAACAACGATGGTGTTGCTGTTTTCACACAATTTTGAATTTTTTTTTTACGGTATTTTGTTAATTCGTTTTTGAAATGGCTATATTTTGTTAAATTAGCCTATGATATACGAGCAACAGAAGTACTCTGGGACTTTAACTGGGTTCAAGATGCATATTTCAGGGCAATAGTTCGGTGCCCACAAGTATTGATTTGGTGTGAGCAAATCAGATGTACTTCAGGTCGGGTCGGTTCATCTCGAGCCTAGGTACTTTCGGTTCGGGTCCTGTAAGATAAATAAATGTTAGGCTAGCCGGGAGGGTTCCCAGCTAAGACCCTCCGATGCTTAAGTCAGTACACAAGTTAGGTTGCTAGTAAATGTAAAGCGAGGTGAATAGCAATAAATGTGATACATGTAGCAATGAAACAGTGATGTATTTATAGGTGCCGAATCTCCTGGCCGTATGGGTTCGTACAGTGCCGTACAAGGTTTTATGGATCCGTACAACCTCGTACCACGTGTCAGCCTCGTATTGGTCCACCTGGCTAGATCTATCTTTCGTATTTGGGTCGGGTCAATTAGGCGACTGGTGGCTCAAAAGCTACCTTTAAAACCTTATGCAAGTGCACCTATCATTTTATAGAATAGATTGTTGAGTACCGAGTGTCATTTCCACGAGGATTGTAAGTACTAAAAATTACCGTCTTTTTGTTATCTAATCTAGCGATTTTCAGAGTTTTTGTTTGATGAAAAAGGAAAATAAAGATTCTAAAACGGTGGATTGATATGGTTGGTAGCTGTATTGAGCACTGCGGCTTCTCTGTTTTGGTTAATGGTATCCGCCTCGGATATTTCCTTCGACTGGGGGAGGCTCGGCGGGGGATCTCTATCTCCGCCTTGTTTGTTCGGCGGCGGAGTATTTATCCGGGATTGGATTCTATTATAAGACAACAGGGATATGATTTATCGGACGCGACGGGGGTTTTCCGGTGACTCATTTGGCCTATCTTTGATGATGTTGTTATCTTCACTAGGCATCGACGATGGCCTCGTCACGTTGAGGCACTTTAAAGCACTATTTTGCTACTACGGCCACCGGTGGTCGGTGTCGGAAAGAGTAGATTCTTTTTCCGCCCCACGTTACATTGATTTACCGGGAGCACATGGTTCATGGTGAGAGGCTTTGTTCGCGATGACTTGCCGATGACTTATTTGGGTGTCCCTTTGTTCAAGCGGGGCGAATGAAGAAAGAGCTCTTCCTCCCGGTGATTCGGAGGATGTTGGATAGAGTTCTTTGGGTGGTCGATCGACATCGCCCTTTGGTGGTAGGCTCGCTCTTATTCTGAGCACGCTAATGGCCACCCCGTTGCATATTCTTCGGTCATGCGGCCGCCAAAGACAATTCTTCATCGGTTGGAGCACATCATGGCTAGATTCTTCTCGGGGCTCCTACACGGGACGAAGAAGACTCATTAGATCGGTTGGGATATTATCTACGCTATCCTATTTCGAGGGTGGGTGGGGTTGCGTCGACTTTCGGATATTGCCGACGCCTTGACTACAAGTTGTGGTGGAGGTTACGCGAGGGCCATTCGTTGTGGGCTCAATTCTTGATCAGCAAATCTTTTGTTACAATGGGCGGTCTCCCTGTAGAGCATCTATAACACATAATCATAGTCATCGGTGGGCGCGAGGCGTGACGATCGGATTCGAGCCCAAGAGCGGATTTTTTTGGTCTATTGGCGTGGTAGCCGTGGTCGGTTCGGGATGATATTTGGTTTGGGCATAAGCCACTTGCGGATCATTGTTTGGATCGGCCGTTGGGTCATATGATGGTTGATTGGTTCATTCGCGATGGTATGTGGGATAAAGACAGGACTTTATCGGTCATGGTATCCGGATGTGGGCTTCGAGAGTCTCATTGAGGATATATCCGGGGGTTCCGATTCTTCCTCGGTCCGAGGATATCATGCGGTGGATGTTTACCTCTCATGGTGGGTTCTCTATGTCTTTTCCTTTGGATTCTCTCAGGGGTAGAAATGCTCGAGTAACCTTCAGATGGTGCCATTTGGAACGATGCTCTTATTCCTACTATCTCTATATTCCTTTGGCGCCTCGCCGTAATCGTCTTCTGTGGATATCAAGCTTCGTGCACGTGGCACTTCCCTTGCCTCACGTTTAACATTTGCTTGAATAATCCACATTCATCTCCTCGGGTCGAATCTATCCCTCACCTCTTTTTGATGAATGAATCTTTGTTCGATCCGTGTGGAATCACTTTCTTCCTTGGTTTGACACTACACTTCCACACACCACCTTTCGATATGATATTGTTCCTTTCATTTTGGAGGAATCGCACACACGGATCACACATAAGGCACTTGAGTTTCTTGGTTCTGCTTGATTTTATGGTTTTATGCGGGACGGAAAGGAATAGTGTCAAGCATCGACACATTCCTTTCTTGGCATCTCACATTATTTGGCGGGTGGAGCGGTATCTCTAGATTCTTGTTTCGGTCGGCGTTTGAGCACTTCGGATTGGTCCGGATGCTTCCCTACGGTGAGTTTTTGCGGGGGAATGCTCCACCACGGGTTTCACGCAGCCTAAGATGGTGATTTGGCGAGCCCCTCGGTCTCCTCATCAGGTCGAACACGGATGGTTCGTTTGATCGGACACGTGATTGTTGGCGGGGGGATTGATTCGAGATCATTTGGGCGGACTTATGTTGGCGTTTCACGATTCCTTCCGGGGCGGTGTCTAGCTTTCATGCCGAGCTTCTAGCGCTGGAGATGGGGCTGCGGCATGCCCGTCTTTTTCTCTTGATTTGGATCGAGTTGACGCTTGTGGCGGTGGTCACCACGATCACTTCAGGTGGCCTTGGCTCTTGGCAGTTCAAGACACCCCGATTCGCATTTGGAACATCCGAGGACCTTGATGATTCGATTTCCCACATACACAGAGAGGGAATCGACCCAGATCACCTTGCGAGTTGGGAGTCATTTGCCTTGGCGATCACAATGTTGATGAGGGCACGACTTCTCACCACCTTCTAGCGCTCATTCGGATGGACCAGCTGGGATATCCGAGCTTCAGATTTTTATAGATCATTGGTTCTCCTATTATTATTTAGATTTCTCTCTATGATAGTCTTTCTAGATATCATAGTGATAGGTTATTTGTTCTTTGATTTTCCCCCGCCTTGACGGGCATGACATTGTATGACATTTTGATTATTTGATATACAGGTAGGGGATCACGCCTCAATCCCCCATCCCCGGGGTGTTATTTAAAAAAAAAATTAACAAATTACAAATTGTAAAAATGAAGCCAAGTCAAGAGATAGAAATGTGGTTGAATGTAAATTTCTCTAGAATATTTTTGTGATTTGACAAGTTAAAAAATACAATCATAAGCCCTTAAGCAAAAACCAACCTCTTTTAATAAAATCTCATGTTTTGTGGACCTTAGGAATTCCCGATTTAAGTTAAACCATTTCTCAAGGTGAAAAACTCCTAATCTCAAGTTGATTAACTGAAATCTCTTTCTAGTTAAACCCCAAGATTGCATTATAACGATTTGTGAATTCCCATATTAGGTTTGACTCTAATCCAGAAGATTTATGTCGTTCTATATCTAGGATTGCATGCAACTCTTTTCACTTATATAGGTTCTTTCTCACCATAAATCTCTCGATTACCCGATAAGGAATAGAAATCAAATTAATATACCGGAAATATTAACTCGAATGAAATAAGCATGATATAAGTGAATCACACAAGACATGAGAATTTTATTAAAAACATACAAACCTTAATTACAAATCCATTCTAGAGTTCATTACATTCAAACACTAGGAGTTTAGCTACTCATATTTTGACAAAAGAGTAAGTTACACAAGAAGATTTAAGTATTGTAGACATGGTGTACTTATCTTTCTCAAAATCTCAATGGGCTTCTTTCTTGATTTATGATGTTGCTCCAAGCCTTCTTCTCCAATAATGCCCCAAGCTTTCTCCTCCAAGACCCCTTGATCTCAATTCTACTTAATATGATGAATACAATGCATATTTTACGAATGTCTAATGAATGCATCTCTCAACTTCAACTCGCTTTTATAAACACCATTTTTGTACAATAATACATTGATAATGCTATCTTTTGATAAACAATTGCTCCAATTTCATTGTTGGGTTGGTGAATTCTTGTATTCATATGATGATTGAGGGAACATGAGGACATGGTGCAGCAAAATAGGGTGTTAAAGGTGTACAAAAGTGGTCAAAAAGGTTTGGTTGGTGATTTTTCCACAAATTCCGCATGAAAAGGTATCTGAAAGTGGCTCGACACACCGCTGGCCGTCTTCTTTGGAAGTTGACAAAATGGCAACACGGCCTGTGGCCGTGGTCCGGTCTGTTTTGTGCGGTTTTTCTCCTCATTTGATCCCCTTCAACATGGCCGTGTTTGGTGACACCGTTTGGCTGTTTTGGACCCTTTTTCCAATTTTCTTCAATTTATTTCCATTTTTTTAAACATGGCCATGTTATTTGACACCCCTAAGTCATGTTGAGTGATTTTTCTTGCCTTTTTGCACTTAATGTTGGCTCCAAATTGCTCCACCTATAATGTTAAACACATCCCGCGATAAAATGCTAAAAATAATTGAGAAAACTATGATTTTTCTAACAAAACAATTTAAAAACTATTGAATTAATAGCACAAAATATGTACAAAATGGCACTTATCAAACCACCTCCAACTTGGAAATTTTGCTTGTCCGCAAGCAATTTTAAAACAAAGAGTAGGGTTGAAAACAAAAAGAGACATCTATTTTCACAATTTCAACATGATTGAAGTAGATTGCTAACCTTTTCATTTCCAATTGAGCCAATCAATTCGATTTTTCAAGTCGACCAATTTGTTAAAAAGAGAGTAACTTCAATAATTGAAATCATTCAATCATCACAGTTGTCATATCACAGAAATTGTTATTCATTTGTTTAGACCAAATACAAGAATGTAATGATAAAAGGAGATGTCCAAAATCGGTTTTTTTTGCATACAATTATAAACTAGGACATTTTTGAGGCAAACTTCCACTAGGTTTAAATTTTGAATGACTTTTCAAAAGCTCCTAGAGTGGTGTCCCATACTCATATTTGTGCCGTCGTTTTACGTAGAAGACACACATGGGGCTCATGAATGCTCCTAGTTACTAAGTAGCAACAAACAGAGGAGTATAACCTCGATTTGTCCTTTTTTTATAAAAATATAAACGTATTTTTTTTATTAAACCTGAATTATGATTTCTCCAGCGATCATGACACAAAGTATCTATATTTAAGCAAAGTCCATACTATTTTCATGACATTAAACTCTTTTGGCCAAGTTCATCCTTTTACTAGAGTCACACAGTTTAAAACATTTTGTTAATTTGAGTTCTAAAAAAGATTACTTTTTCGGGATAAAAATGGTCATAACCAATCCACAAATAACTTATCTAATTGTAAAAAAAAAATATCATGTTTGTTTGCAAGAGATTGATAAAGTGCATAAAAAAAACAAAACATCCACAAAAAGAACTAAAAGACACGCAAGCTAAAGAAAATAAGTCGAAAAAAAAATCCAGCGTCTTTAACAAATCTCACCACCTCCAACTTCAAGGGTCACATTGTCCCCAATGTGAAGAAGGGATGGGATACAATATGGATCAAAAGAAACTAGAAATGAAACAAAGAAAAATACGATCTTATGGAGGTGGCGGGAAATGCCCTTGAGATAGATGCCATTGGTGGAGTTGAGAAAGAAGGGAGTTTTGGTGTTGTTGTTGCTCGCGAATGTCTTGAATGACGCCGAATTGTTGCTCCATCATTTGTTGTTGGAGGTCAAGCATAGTTTGCTGGCGTTCAAGCATGGTCTGTTGGTGTGATAGCATGCCCCTTTGTTGTTGTTGCTCCCGCAAGATAGCTTGGAGGTCATCTTGATCATGATGCGGTGGTGGTGGGCGAGAGGAAGAGGCACGGGGTGGTGAACTCCATGGAGGAGAGGAAGATTCAGGGACATCATCCTCTATGGTAGGTAAAGCGAGAAGAATTCTCTCGCCCTCCGGATTGCGTCGCAAACCCATCAGCCAATTTTCACGATTACGAACTGTAGTCCGGGCCGGGTCGGGAAGTGGGAGGCATTGGGATGTCGGAAACGCAAGCAAAACTGATCATTGACTCTTTCAATTAAATTCATAGTAGTACATACCTCAAGGTCAATACGCATGCTCCCTCGCGCTTGTTGTAAACCCGTTAAGTCATGCTCGAAGTGACGAGCGATTGGGGTAATTAGGACTCCAACAAGAATCTTGCTACATTCTCCCCGACCAATTTTATGAAAATGGCGTGCTAAGTGATCCCCTGTGTCGAGGTGTTGGCCATAGACCATAGCCCATAGGAATAACAGTTCGTCCTTCCTCAGATTGCCGTCACTTTCCCCTTACCAAAAAGTGTGCTAGCCATCACACGATGCACATAACAAAAATAAGGATTTATGACATGTGATACTTTAACACGGGAAGCAACATATTGATCTGCAGGGGCTATTTCATTCCAGAAACACTGTGTATTAAAATCATTAGGGAATCGTCTTTCACCGCCAATTGGGAGACCATATATTTGGTTGAAGTCGGCAAGAGTCAATGCATAATCTTGATTGAACAAGCGGAACGAGATGAGACCATCCCTAGCATGATCTCCCGTGAGAATCTCGGCATTGAGTGAGCTAAGAAATTCCAGGGTGATGCGCTCGTAAGTAGGGGATTTTGCATTCATGAATCATTCCCACCCGACTTGCTCGAACATCCAATCAATATCTTCTCGTAGCCCAAGGGTCTCCAAAGTCATGGTGTCCGGGTAATGGGTATTGTGTAATGGTTTGTTCAACAACTGTTGATATCGGGCTGCATGTTTGTCATCTCGGGCGAATATCGTGACGATTATTGTGGATTGGCGGGGAGGGTCGGCGGGGGAGCTGGATGGTGCGGTAGAACGACTACGTTTTGACATGGTAATCTTGAAAAAAGAAACCGATAGCAACCAAGTATAAACCGATAATAGCCTCAACATAGAAACGGTTACCCCAAACACGTCTAGGAAACTCGAGTAGCATAGTTCGCGGGAATAACCAACAAATGCAACAACCAAATATATTACATGACTCAATGGCAATTATCACACTCTTATATCAGCATGGCGAGCATTCCATAAGAAGGTGTATCAACATATGGGCATAATATGATTTCATCAAGTAAACAACAACAACCCTTATATTAATAAGACCATCAATTAAGACCATCAATAGACAAGGCATGATTTTGATTACAACAATGAGGATGTCTATCGACAACAACAAATTCCCCCTAATATTCTCATTTCATCTATTTGGGCAAGAAGACATCAATTAGTGGATTTCATATGAAAAATGTCCATGGAGCCAAATGTTAGTCCAAGTGGCTACGATAATCTAGAGGGGGGTGAATAGATTATGCCGATTTTTCGCAAATCGCCCTCTTTTTCGAATGAACAAATAAATAACAAGAATGTAAGTGCGAGAAAATAAACAACACTCAAATCGATTTAAAGAGGTTCAACCCACCTAGGGCCTAATCCTCTACCACCCCAGTATCTCCGGGATGGATTTCAAAAAGAAAAAAAGATTTTATTAATTACCACAATACAACACCACCTTTGAAGATTACCACAATCTTCTTACAACACCTTCAAGGAGATTACCACAATCTTCCTTCAACACCTATGAAGAGTACCACACTCTTCAACACCTAAGATCACCCAAGTGTGTTCTTACCACAAGAACACTAACAAGGATATCTTGTTTTGGATGATAGAAAAATTCAAGATTACAACTCAATAAACGAAGTATACAAACTTTGGGTGCAAGTGTAATCAAGAATAAAAGCCAGACCTCAAGATTGTGCAAGTGCAAGAACTTAGGCTATTACAACAAGAATAATGAAAATGAAGACTTAGAGAAATTTGTTGATTTTCTTGTTGTATTGTTTGCTTGTGTTGTTGTATTGTTTGCTTCAAATCTTCCTCTATTTATTGAAGAGTCTTCAAGATTTGATCTCCAACATAGGCTCCTCCATCTTCACTTTTGTCTACAAAAAAAGATCACAAGATGTAGAAATAATGTACAAAATTGAAAAGCAAATCTTGCTGATAAGGATTCCAATGACACAAATTAATCTGTCAAAAAATTGCACAGGGCGACCGGTTGCCCTATAGAAAATTTTAAACATTAGAAGGAATTAGTGCGATCCAGTGCAGGTGCGGGGAGGGTGCGACCGGTCGCTGGGGGTCCGACGGTCGGCCTACCACTGGACCAGTTGCCCTCTCAAAATTCAATCTGAGGAGAAAGAGTATGTAATTTGGCAAAGTTTCAGGCACCGGTCCTCCAGGTCGACCAATCAACCTGGCCCAAAATCCCTCCTATTTTGTTTTTGTTTCAAGATTCGACATTCAGGCATGGGATGCCCTATGGGGCGACCGGTTGACCTCAAAACAGAAGTATTGCCCGATTTTTGTCAAAAATAAACTTCAAGAAATACTCCAAAAAATTAGTAAAAACATATTAAATCAATTGGGAGTATTTGGACTCTGAGATTCGGAAGTCAGCAGTTCAGTTCTTTTAGTCTTTATTGACTTCTAACTTGGAGTATCTGAATCCCCCTGTCGATGAGTTCTTTCCCCGGCTTCCTAATTCTGTTGATCTTGATGGACTTTGTGCTATGCCGATAGCTCAGGAGGTTTGCGATGCGGTGTTTGGGATTGATCCGTCTAGTATTTCGGGGCCTGATGGATTCTCATCTTTGTTCTTTCAGCACTGTTGGGATTTCGTCAGACCGGATGTTGAGGATGCGGTGGTTGACGTTTTCTCGGGCAATCTCATGCCGTCCACATTCACGGCGCCACATCTATAGTTCTCATTAGAAGGTTCTCACCTCGAAGTGGTGAGTTTGGTGATTAGCTTTTGTGCAATGTGACGAATAAGATTATCTCTAAGATTATGAATGCACGATTGGTCTCGATTCTGCCTTTCATTGTGTCGCCTAATCAGAGTGGCTTCACACCCGGTCGTGTCATCTCGGATAACATATTGCTCGCGCAGGAGCTTATCCATGATATCAGCTTAGCCACGGAGATTCCTAATGTGGTGATGAAGCTGGATATGGCTAAAGCTTATGATAGGGTGCAATGGGATTTCTTGTATACAACTATAATTCACATGGGCTTCCCCATTCGGTGGATTGATATGGTTGGCAGCTGTATTGAGCACTGCGGCTTCTCTGTTCTGGTTAATGGTATCCCTTCTGGATATTTTCCTTTGACTCGGGGACTGCGGCAGGGGGATCCTCTATCTCCTGCCTTGTTTGTTCTAGCGGCGGAGTATTTATCCCGGGGATTGGATTCCATTATTAGACGACACCGGGATATGATTTATCGGACGCGACGGGGTTTTCCGGTGACTCATTCGCTTTATCTTGATGATGTGGTTATCTTTACTAGGGTGTCGGCGATGGCCATCACGTTGAGGCACTTTCTTCGAGCACTATTTTGCTACTTACGGCGGTGGTCGGTGTGTCGTAAGAGTAGATTCTTTCGGCCCCACGTTACATTGACGATTTGGGAGCACATGGTTCATGAGTTGTGAGGCTTTGTTCGCGATGACTTGCCGATGACTTATTTGGTGTCCCTTTGTTCAAGCGGCGAATAAAGAAAGAGCTATTCCTAAAGGTGATTCGAGGATGTTGGATAGAGTTCTTTGGGTGGTCGATCGACATCTCTCCTTTGATGGTAGGCTCGCTTCTTATTCGAGCACGCTAATGGCCACCCCGTTGCATATTTTTCAGTGTCATTTTGCCAAAGACGATTCTGCATAGATTGGAGCGAGATCATGGCTAGATTTTTCTGGGATCCTATGCGGGATGAAGAAGACTCATTGGATCAGTTGGGATATTATTTTCCATCCTATTTTCGAGGTGGGCTGGGGTTGCGCCGACTTTCGGATATTCCGACGCCTTCAATTACAAGTTGTTGTGGAGGTTACGCGAGGGCCATTCATTGTGGGCTCAATTCTTTATCGGCAAATCTTATACAATGGGCTTCGGTCTCCTATAGAGCCTCTGTAACACATAATCATAGTCATCGTGGAGGCGCTTGAGGCGGATCGGTATTTGAGCCCAGGAGCGGATTTTGGTCTATTGGCGCGTGGTAGCCGTGTCGAGGTTGCAGGATGATACTTGGTTTGGGCATCGGCCGCTTGGGTCATTATTTGCATTGGCCGTTGGGTCATATGTGATTGATTGGTTCATTCGCGATGGTATGTGGGATAAAGATAGATTGTATCAGTCTTGGTCTCGGATGTGGTCTTCTTGAGAGTCTCATTGAGGATATATCCGGGGTTCCGATTGTTGGGGTCCGAGGATATCACGTGGTGGATGTTTACCGCTCATGGTGGGTTCTCTATGTCTTCCTTGCTGGGATTCTCTCCGGGTAGAAATGCTCGAGAACCATCGTATGGTGCCATTTGGAACGATGCTCTTATTCCTACTATCTCTATATTCCTTTGGCGCCCTTCGCCCGTGTCGTCTTCCTGTGGATATCAAGCTTCGACACGTGGTACTTCCCTTGTCTCACGTTGTTGTTGTTGCTTGAATAATCCACATTCATCTCCTCGTGTCGAATCTATCCTCACCTCTTTTTGATGAATGATCTTTGTTCGATCCGTGTGGAATCACTTTCTTCCTTGGTTTTGACACTACACTTCCACACACCACTGATATGATATTGTTCCTTTCATTTTGGAGGAATCGCACACATGGATCACACACGAGGCACTTGAGTCTCTTGGTTCCCTGCTTGATTTTATGGTTTGTCTGGGGAGAAAGGAATAGTGTCAGCATCGACACCTTCCTTTCTTGGCATCTCACATTATTTGGCGGTGGAGCGGTATCTCGGATTCTTGTTTCAGGTCGGCATCGAACCCATCATATTGGTCTGGATGCTTCCCTCGTTGGTTTTTTGCGGAGTGCTCCACCACAGTTCCACGCAGCCGAGGATTGTGATTTGGCGAGCCCCTCGGTCTCCTCGTCAATCAAGCGAACACGGATGGTTCGTTTGATCGGGACACTTGATTCTTTGGCGGAGGGGATTGATTCGAGATCATTCGGGCGAGACTTATGTTGGCTTTTCATTGTTCTCTCCGGCGGTGTCTAGCTTTCATGCCGAGCTTCTAGCGCTGGAGATGGGATCGCGGCATGCCCGTCTTTTTCTCTTGATTTGGATCGAGTTGGACGCAGCGGCGGTGGTCACCACGATCACTTCCGGTGGCCTTGGCTCTTGGTAGGTTCAGCACACCCTGATTCGCATTTGGAACATGCTGAGGGATCTTCAATATTCGATTTCCCACATACACAGAGAGGGGAATCGACCAGCAGATCACCTTGCAGAGTTGGGAGTTGTTGCCCTTGGCAGTCACAATGTTGATGAGGGCACGACTTCTCACCGCCTCCTAGCGCTCATTTGGATGGACCAGCTTGGATATCCGAGCTTCAAATTTTTATAGATCATTGGTTCTCCTTTTATTTTTAGATATCTCATTATGATAGTCTTTCTAGATATCGTAGTGATAGGTTATTTGTTCTTTGATTTTCTCCCGCCTTGACGGGCATGACATTGTATGATATTTTGATTGTTTGATATACAGGTAGGGGATCACGCCTCAATCCCCCACCCCCCGGGGTGTTATTTTGCAAAAAAAAAAATCATCAAAATCTTGATAAAAACATTTATCTAACAAACTCTCCCTTTTTGATGATTACAAACCAAAACAATTTTAGGAAGTCGATTTTAAAAACGAAACATATATTCCGGTCTAAAACATCAATCCATTACAAACAAGATTTACCATAAGTAACACACACAAGGATATGAGCAAATATTTTTCAAAAACATTTTTGCACAAGCTCCCCTATTAACATGCATAATAAAAATAAGTAGAAGCAAACAACGACAAGCTAAAAGCTTGAATTTCATGAGCTTAAAAGCTCCCCATCACAAAGACATCATTAGTTAAGCATAGACGTTAATAATACATCACATGGACTAAGTATTATTCATGACTTTTGGCTTTTAAGAGCGCTAGCTTATAGCTTTTTTTGCGAGCTTATTTTTGCTTCTTTGAGCGTGTGAGCGTTTTCCTATTTCTCCCCCTTTGGAATCATCAAAAAGAATGTTAGCACGATAAAAACATCATACAATTATATCAAAGTGCGCAATTTAATCGATTTATCGAGCATTTTGAACATTGAAGCTTAAATTCCAAATTAAAGGAAAAATTGCTCATTAGATTTGCAAAAGCTCATTTGAATGTTAAAACATGATCTATATAAACTTATAAGACTTTTCAAATCAAGAGAACCACGTAGGTGATGAATTTTTCATTGAAATATTTTATAGAACACTTAGCGTGCGTCGAATAAAACAAGAGATATATACCACCTTTGTAATTCATTTAAGCCAAACGTTTTCATCACCAATTGCAATATAACAACATTCATCCATCAACAATCATCATATACAACATACTAATACAAGAATTTTATCAAAAATAGCAAGATACAAGCACATTCTCAAGGGTTCAACCCAATTGAGATTAAAAAGAGAAATCTTACCAATTGATTGGAGAAGTTGGATGATATGGATGGAATAGAAGTTACATAAACTCAAAAATATAGATTTTATAAGAAGAAAATCATTTTGAGTGAATTTTGAGTGAAAAATGCGAAGGGGTTCGATTTTGGAAAAAAATAGCCAAAATGACGAAATGAAGGACATAAAGCATTTTAAACCTGAAATCAGCAAGGGCGACCGATCGACGGTGAGGGCGACCGATCCCTGTACCTGGTCGACCGGTCGACGGATGCCTGAACACCAGTTCTGTTTTCTGTCCAAATTTTACACCAAAAATCCAATTTTTCACCCCTAAGTTTTAAAAGCATGCAAATTGCAATCATAGACCTTATTCAATATGCATTATGCCTAACCGAGCTCGTATTGAGGCAAAAGTCTCGGAAGATAGCGGTTTTGTAAAGATATCCGCCAATTGATCTTGAGATGGAACAAAAGATGTCTCAATTTTTCGTTTTGAAACACAATCCCTTAGAAAATGATGTCGAATCTCAATATGCTTAAACGATTATTATGATGAACCGGGTTTTGAGCAATATTTATAGCGGATATGTTATCACAAAAGATAGGAACACTTTCAAAAGAACATTTATAATCCGCTAAAGTTTGTTTCATCCAAAGCAATTAAGTACAACAAAAAACCGCGGAAATATATTCGGCTTCGGCCGTTGAAAGTGAAACACATTTTTGTTTCTTTGAAAACCAAGAAGCTAGGCAATCACCCAAAATTTGACATGATCCGAAAGTACTTTTACGATCATCAATATTACCCTCATAATCCGAATCACTATAACCTTTAAGAGAAAATTTTTCATTCTTTGGATAAAATAAACCATATTGCATAGTGCCTTTCAAATATCGAAAAATTCTTTTAACGGCACTCATATGAGATTCTTTGGGATTGTTTTGAAAACGAGCATATAAGCATACGACATGAAGAATATCCGGTCTACTTGCGGTTAAATAAAGTAAACTACCAATCATACCTCGATATTTGGATTCATCAACCGGCTTGCCTTTTTCATCTTTGTCAATCTTGACGTTTGTTGCCATTGGGGTAGAGACGGTTCTTCTTTCTTTAATGCCAAACTTCTTCAAAAGCTCTTTTGTATATTTTGATTGTGAAATATAAATTCCTTCGCATTGCTTAATTTGAAGTCGAGGAAAAGTTGAGCTCCCCCATCATACTAATTTCAAATTCACCTTGCATAAACTTAGAAAATTTCTTGCACAAGGATTCATTAGTAGCACCAAAAATAATATCATCAACATAAATTTGCACTAATAAGCAATCTTGCCCTTTTTCAAAAACAAAAAAGAGTAGTATCAACTTTACCTCTTGTAAAACCATTTTGCAAAAGAAAAAGAGCTAAGTCTATCATACCATGCACGGTGCTTGTTTCAAACCATACAAGGCCTTTTTAAGTTTATAAATATCATTAGGCCTAGAAAATTTTTCAAACCCTGGAGGTTGTTTTACATAGACTTCTTCTTGAATAAGACCATTTAAAAATGCGGATTTTACATCCATTTGGTAAAACTTGAAATTTTTGAAACAAGAATAGGCAAGTAAAATACGATTAGCTTCTAAACGTCTTTCATGTGCAAATGTTTCATCATAATCAATACCTTTTCTTGACAATAACCTTGAGCTACTAACCTTGCTTTGTTTCGAACAATATTGCTTTGGTCATCGAGCTTATTCAAATATCCATTTTGTACCAATAATTGTTTGAGATGGAGGACATGGTACTAATTCATACATCATTTCTTTCAAATTGATTCAACTCTCTTGCATTTCTAAAAACCAATCCTCATCTTCAATAGCTTCCTTAGAATTTTTAGGCTCTTTTTGAGATATAAGAGCTTTCTCGGCAAATTTTCTCGAGTCATTACTTTATCAAGGGGATCACCAATAATAAGATCTTTTGGGTGATCTCCTTAAATTTCAATGCTAGGAAGATCCAAAGTGTCACCTCTATCTTCTTGAGGAATATTTGAAGTGGATGGTTGATCATTTGAGGTAGAAGGTTGATCATTTTGAGCATCATTTTGAACAATGGATTCAACAATATCCTCTTCATTAGTTTCATCATTAGGTATCCTTTCAACACCAAGCTTCATTGAATTTGACATGAATGGATTCTTCAACAACCCTACTAGTCTTATTGTAAACCCGATATACTTTGCTCTTGGTTGAATACCTATAAATATTCCTTCATCGGCCTTAGGGATTAAGTTTGTCCAATTGATCCTTAGTATTCAAAATAAAACACTTACATCCAAATATTTTGAAATAACTAATATTTGGAGTTTTCCTTTCAAAAGCTCATATGGAGTTTTATTCATTTTAGACGAATATAAACTCGGTTAATGACATAGCAAGCAGTCTTACGCTTGGCCCAAAATATTTTGGAAGTGAAAATTCATTGAGCATGGACTGACTCATTTCTTGAAGTGTCCGATTTTTCTTTTCGCTACTCCATTTTGTCGAGGTGTCTTGGAGCCGAAAAATTGTGACCATATCCCTTGGTTTCACAAAAGACTCTAAATTCTCCATCAAATTCTCCACCTCGATCACTTCGAATAAACTTAATAAGATTATTTTCATTTCAATAAGTTTCACACAACTTAACAAACTTATTAACGACATCGCTTTTTATTTGCAAGAAAAAGAGCCCAAATATATCTAGAAAATCATCAACTATAACAAAAGTGTAATGTTTTCCACTTGGGATTGCTGCACCAATATCCCCATACAAATCTGAATGAAGAAGTTGTAGAGGCTTGGTTGTGGAAATTTCATTTTTGGGCTTAAAACTATTCTTAACTAATTTGTTCTTTTGATGCGAGTGTCACATAAGCCAAGATTTTCAAAATTCAATTTGTGTAATCCTTTTACATGTTGGTTTTTGTAAATAGTTTGCAAAATTTTATATCCAACATGTCCAAGTCGCTTTATGCCATAAACTAGTTAAATCATTATTGGCGACAAGACAAGAAACATTTTGACTAACCAAATCACTTGTACAAATTTTGTAAAGATTGCCTTTTCTATTTGCTTCACAAATAATGTTATCATTTTTGGAAATAAGGCATTTTTCTTTATTGAAAAACAACATTATAATTTGAATCACACAATTGGCTAACACTTATCAAATTAAACTTAAGCCCTTATACTAAAAGATCATTACTAAGAGAGAAATAAAATTACCAATTTCTCCATTTCCAAGAATTCTTCCTTCGCCATTGCTACCATGACCATACCTCTTCTTGGAGCTTGATATTGGTAAAAAGTTCTCTTTCCAAAATTATATAGCGTGGAACACCCACTATCTACGAGCCATTTTGAATCCTCCATAGTTGTTATAGCCCCCATGACCTCGTTGTTTTCTGGGCTGCCCAGTGGCCATAAGATCATGTTTCTGATTCTCCTCTCATCGGTTGTGGCAAGGAGTTCATCCTAAGTCTTGACGTCCACATTTAAAGCCTTCTTTTAGGAAAAGACTTTTCTTCATTTGTTCTCCTCCTCGAGTTTTGGGGTGCTCACTATGAAGTGCCCGTATTTTTCGTAGATTTAAAACACGAGTTATCTCGGTTTTCTTGCTTATTTTTATTCACAAATTTTGCAAATTTCCGATAAGTGCGCGCCGCCTCTCATCATCATCATTATCATAGTATGTATTATTAGAAGAAGATGCAAGACCTTTTAGGAATAATTTGCATACCCGATTGATAATGGATGGTTTGAAATTTTTCTCTTTGAGATAGACTTTGTAGATGAGGAGGTTCCGATGAGCTCATGAATTTGAGTGTCTCGAGATTTTGTGCTTCCGTGATAGCGTCGCATTTTCGGACCATGAGCCAGGTGGCGGTGTTTAACACCTTGGTCACCTTGTTTCTTAATTCGAGATGACTTTTCCAAGAGCCACAAGAGGATTGACAATGTTGTTGTTCCTTTCCACCATTTTTGATATGTTTTCACCATCATGCGGCCATTGAAAATTTCAAAATCTTTCACAAGCATTGTTTTTCTTGATTGCTTCACTTTCTTTGTGCCTCATAGATGGTTTCTAATTTTTCCCAAACGCCATGTGCCGACCTTATGCCTCTTATACGATTATACCTGGTGGCTGTGAAGAGAGCAATGCAAAATATTTAAAGCCTTACCATTTAGAGAGAAAACCTTCTTGTCATTTCCATCGAACTCCTTGAAAGGTTTAGGAGTCGTGGTGCCGTCCCCTCCAATTTCTTGGTTGGTTGATCAACTCCTTCAATGACCACATTCCAAATGTCAAACCCACACCTCAGAGAAAGACTCCATACGGTCTTTCCAAAATGCGTAGTTATTGAATCGAATAGTGGCTTGCTGGTGGAGGCGTCGGTGGTGAGATAAGCTTCATTCGTAGCCGTGGATCTTTCCACTTTACTCAGAACGAGCTAGCCAAAGAGTTTGGTTTTGATACCACTTGTTAGTCCAAGCGGCTACGATAATCCGGGGGGTAGATTTTCCCGATTTTTCGTAAATTGCCCTTTTTCGAATGAACAAATAAATGACAAGAATGTAAGTACGAGAAAATAAACAACACTCGCCGATTTAAAGAGGTTCAACCCTCCTAGGGCCTAATCCTCTACCACCCCCATATCTTAGGGATGGATTTCAAAAAGAAAAAGATTTTATTAATTACCACAATTAATACAACACCACCTTTGAAGATTACCACAATCTTCTTACAACACCTTCAAAGAGATTATCACAATCTTCTTCATACCTGTGAAGAGTACCACACTCTTCAATACCTAAGATCACCCAAAGCGTGTTCTTACCACAAGAACACTACCAAGGATATCTTGTTTTGGATGATAGAAAAATTCAAGATTACAACTCAATAAATGAATATACAAACTTCGAGTGCAAGTGTAATCAAGAATAAAAAGCCAGACCTCAAGATTGTGCAAGAACGGGGGCAACTTATTACAACAAGAATAATGAAAATGAAGACTTAGAGAAATTTGCCGATTTTTCTTGTATTGTTTGCTTCAAATCTTCTCTATTTATAGGAGAGTCTTCAAGATTGGATCTCCAACATAGGCTCCTCCATCTTCACTTTTGTCCACAAAGAAGATCACAAGATGTAGAAATAATGTACAAAATTGAAAAGCAAATCTTAACGATAAGATTCCAACGACACAAATTAATCAAAAAATTGACAGTATGCGTAGGTCTATAGAAAAATTTTAAACATTGGAAGGAATTAGCGATCCGCATCGTGTGAGGGGAGTGCGACCAGTCACGAAGGGGGTCCGACCTGGCCGGCCCTACCTCCCGGACCCTGCCTCTCTCAAAATTCAATACAGAGAAAGAGCCTGTAATTTGGCAAAGTTTGGCCGACCGGTCGACCTAGCCCAAAATCCTCCGTTTGTTTCCTTTCAAGATTCGACATTTAGGCAGAGATGCCCTATGGGGCGACCCCTGACCTCAAACAAGTGTTGTCCAATTTTTGTCAAAAATAAACTTCAAGAAATACTCCAAAAATTAGTAAAAACATATTAAATCAATCAGAGTATTTGGACAACTTTTATAAATATTGTTTTGGTATAAAAACTTATTTAAACAAAATCATCAAAATCTTGATAAAAACATTTATCTAACAATAAAATCATCATAAGAATCCAATAAGACCCTTAAGTACAACACATAAATATTTAGGCACAAAAACCGTAAAATTCTAAATTAAATTGAAATCACAAAGCCCTAAATAAAAGAAATTACAAACATGCACGAATAAGTTGAAATCAAGTTAACAAAATTAAGAAAAAGAACATGAAATTATATACAAAACAAAATAAAAGACATACCTTAAATAGAGACCCACAAGAGAGATGTCAAAAACCCACAAAATTCCCGATTCTTGAAGAAATCAATCGGTAGAATTGTTGGCAATGAAGAGAAGATGGTGTTTTTGTGGAAGAATTTAAGTTTAAAAGGAAGTTTGAGGGAGATTTAGGGGAAATTGGGGAGGAAGAAGAGGTTTTAGGTTTAGAATTGGAAAAAATGGGAAATTTTGACAAAAACCCGTTGCCCCTTTTTGAACCGCCGGACACGGAGTGTCGGTAATACGTTCGTAGTGTTTGAGTCATTTTCAATTTTGTTTTTTTTAAATTAAAACTATCAATAAAAAATGAACCCAGGATTTGGCAAAATAAAAAACGAAAACAAATTGAAAAGAAAATCATGAACACACAAAAATCATCTGTTGCCTCCTGGGGTAGCTTTAAAACCTTAGGCAAGTGCACTTATCGCTTTATGAATAGATTGTTGAGTACCGCAGTGTCATTCCACGAGGATTGTAAGTACTAATAATTACCGTTTTTTGTTATCTAATCTAGCAATTTTCAGAGTTTTCGTTTGATGAAAAAGGAAAATAAAGATTCTAAATTAACAAATTGCAAATTGTAAAAATGTTAAGATTTGTAAAAAAAAAGAAATCAAGAGATAGAAATGTGTTGAATGTAAATTCCTAGAATGTTTTTGTGATTTGACAGCAAATACAACCATAATCCCTTACAAAAACCAACCTCTTTTAATAAAAATCTCATGTTTTGCGGACTTGAGGAATTCCTGATTTAAGTTAAACCTTTTCAAGGTGAAAACACTTAATCTCTTCGTTGATTAACTGAAATTCTTTCAGTTAAAACCCCCAAGATTGCATTATAATGATTGTGAATTCCCATATTAGTTTGACGCTAATCCAAGATTTCGCGTCGCCCTATATCTAGATTCGATGCAACTCTTTCACTTATATAAAGTTATTTCTCACCATAATCTCTCGACACCGATGATGAATAGAAATCAAATTAATATACCGGAAATATTAACTCGAATGAAATAAGATGACATAAGTGAATCACACAAGACATGAGAATTTTATTAAAAACATACAAACCTTAATCACAAATCCATTCTAGAGTTCATTACATTCAAACACTAGAGTTTAGCTACTCATGATTTTGACAAAAGAGCAAATTACACAAGAAGATTTAAGCATTGTAGACATGATGTAGTTATCTTCTCAAAATCTCAACGGACTTCTTTCTTGATTGATGATGTTGCTCCAAGCCTTCTTTCTCCAATATCCCCAAGTTTTTCCTCCAAGACCCTCGATCTCAATTCTATTTAATATGATGAATACAATGAATATTTCTTCAACGCCTAACGAATGCATCTCCCAACTTCAACTCTCGGGCTTTTATAGACACCATTTTTTGTACAATAATACATTGATAGCGGCTTATTTTGATAAACAATCGCTTCCACTTTCATTGTCAGGGTTGGTCAATTTCTTGTATTCATATGATGATCGAGAATACGAACATGAGTACATGGTGCAGCAGAAATAAGCGTGTTAAAGGTGTACAAAAGTGGTCAAAAAGGTTCGTTGGTGATTTTTCCACAAATTCCGCATGAAAAGGTATCTCGAAAGGTTCTATCCATCAGAATTGGTAAGCACGGGCCGTACGCCGGAAGCTGGGACAAAATGGCCGGCACGATCAGAAAAAGCTGGCTAACACGCCAAAGCCGTGGTCCGGTTCTGCTTTTGTGTGGTTTTTCTTCTTTTGATCCCCTTCAAATACGGTATTGTTCGGTGACACGCTTTAGCCGCTGGGACCCTTTTTCCAATTTTTCTTCAATTTATTTCCTTCTTTTAAACATGGACATGTTAATTGACTTCCAAGTCATGTTGAGTGATTTTTCTTGCCTTTTTGCACTTAATGTTGGCTTCAAATTGATCCAAATTGCTCCACCTATAATGTTAAACACATCCCGCGATAAAATGCTGGGTAAAAATAATTGAGAAAAACTATGATTTTCCTAACAAAATAATTTAAAAACTATCAATTAACAACACAAAATATGTACAAAATGGCACTTATCAACCAATCTTGACGACCACCTTGCCCCGTATCGCGACCTCGCTTCTTTAATAGTATATGTGCCAGCTCGAACCCGTTTTATTAAAGTCGTGGGTCGGGGTAGGCGACCCAAACTATGACCTATGGTAACTTTGAATCTGGTCCATTGAATTTGAAAGGTTTTCCCCCAATCGCTTGATCTTCCCGCCCATTCTCTCTCTCTATATATATATATATACTAAGTCTTGGCATTGTCATTTTTACTCTATTCATTGCGGTGAAAATATTTTTGTCAATGTAGCTCCCGGCCCACGTCCGAGGTTTCTTCACGTAATGTATCCCACCCTCGAGGTAGCCCTTGGGTTTCACTTCTCGCTTTAATAATTTTTTTTTCATTTATTTTTCTTTTTCTTCTTCTTGCTATGCTTCTTCCGACCGACAAGCAGTTCCCCAATGATTCCGAGTTTCAAGCGGCCCGAGTTCGAAGCCCCACTTTTGAGTCTAGTTCGACACTAAATTCTCTCCTCAGTCCTATTTGACGCTAGCCCAATCAAGTCCTTACCTCCCCAGTGAACACCGTCTCGACTGACCCTACCGATGAATCCGACATGAGGATGCTCCTACGCGACTCCCCGATGAATTCTATGCCTCCTTGGGCTATTTATTGTAAATTGGAACCAAATAGCCGAAATTAGACCGATTTTTTATTCCTAGTAATTTTTAAATACTATCCTGTAGAACGACACCCATGATAAAACCACCTCCTCGCCAGATGTCGTGCTCCATCCGCTCACCTCGAGGCGGGCTTATGTTTTCCTTAGCTCTCCTCTTGTAAATATTTTAAAGATCTAGAGCATGCCCCGCCGCCTGGGCTTTAACGCTTATCGCCATATTTTAAGTTTTATGATATTAATGAAATATTTGATCAGACTTCTGCTTTCCATTTTGGGCTCCCCCCTATTCCATTAACTCTCTTTGACCACTAAATGAGAAAGCTTTTACCTCTCCTCGACCAACCTCGTAAGCTTCCATCACCTTCCTACTTCCGTGTGGCCTTGAAAGAAAAGTTTCTCACTAGAGCCCTGTGAGAGACCCTCAGAGGTTCCTTTCGAGTGAAAGTTACTCGCCTCGTGACCTTGCACCTGGGCCTACGGCCTTGGGAGATAACTTTGCCCGTGATGTGCTATGCACGAGCCGGGTTTCATTGAGGTATTTTTTAAACGAAGAGGTTCTTTCCTCGACCCACCCCCGCCCCGGCCGCCTTCTTTAAGTTTGGGTAATCAACTCTTTTTACTTAACTTGCTCGCTGTATAGTTTACTTACATTATTTTTCTAACCATTTTTTCTCCTTTCGTAGACGTCGCCCATGGCTCATTAATAGCCTAAGCAATCGAAAAGAACAAAATAGCGCCTCGTTTTCCTCTAGCAAGAAACGACTTCCACCGCACCGGGTCCTCCCATGCCCATGTTGCCTCTGGGTCGTCGCAAAGGTTTTACCGACCTCTCCGCCTTCACCCGCTTGGTCCGACCGAGGTGCCCGATGCGATACAAATTCTTTTCGAGTTGCTCGCGACTCACCCCAACTCGCATAACTCCTCAACGCCCCTACTTCCTCCAGGCCAAATGTTGAAAAGGGTCGCCCCACTGGGCAAATCCCACCAAGATAAAGCTCCCAAGCTCCCACAAGTGGCAACAGACTCCTAGAGTAAAGATTGCAAGGAGCCCTTCAGAAGAAACTTCGCCGCCATCCTGGGATGCATCCTGTGCCACCATCGAGACCGGCCGACAATGCGGAGACTTGCAAAGAATCCCGAAATGGAAGCTCAAGTCAAATGGCTCGAGATGAGTAGGCACCTTGCCGATATGCGAGAACAGAGAGGCAGAGGGAGGACTCCTCAAATATCTCCACTTTCAACGCCCGCCTGCACCATCCCAAATTAGCTAATTAACGAGCGAAGCTCTGTCCTTGATACTCATGCCGAGAGGCTACTTCGAGCTCTACAAACATACTTTCCTGCCCCCACTCGGGCCAGCTCTTAATCCCTTTGAAGTTCACTTCCTGGCCGAGTGAATACATAACCCACAATAATTTTTCTGCAGAAAGTCCATTACCTCGCTTAATACATATTTTTAATTTTCTTCTAACCTCGCTTTTTTTTTTTTATTTGCAGAATAATGCTCTTCTACACCACCCTCCTCCGCCGCAGCAATCGAAGCGATCCTCGACGCTGAACAAAACGGCGGGAGAGGTTGGCCAAGGGTTTCTTCGCGAGGCCGCCAAGGAAAAGCTTTCACGATAATACTACGCCATAACCTAGCCCAAGGATTGGAATGGAGGTCAATGCGTCACACGAATCCAACGAGCAAAAAAGAAAATCACGAATCCGGCCTCAAAGAGACCTATGATGGTCGCAAGGAGGGCCTATCAGACTATACAAACTCTCGCACAGTATACCTCTACTCTCTGTGGCTCAGTGGAAGAGGCGTGAAGTCCTTTCTAACTTCCCATTCTTACGAACCAGTGGCACGTCGTGTCGCCGTCTACCTCTTTCAAGGTTTCGAGCGATGCCGACCAAGTCCCTACAAGATAATAAACATGACCGTCGTCGTCGTGCCATTTACTCCCAAGTAATCCCGCGGATCCTAACCCTCAGGTCATTTCTCAAATAGGTAAGGGTAATAGATTAATTTTAGGTAGGTACATATCAAGTATTAACTACAAAAAAATTACCATTGAGTTTTTTCAAAATTACAAATATCCCATTGATAATGGATTCACGAGACATTATTAAGGCCCTTGAAAAATGGTTCAAATTTTGCTAATTGATAGGGAAATAAGGGTAGTTTTGTTTTGCTTAGAAGATAGATCAAAAATTTTTCACAAAAAAATAAAAAAGATAGATCAAAATAATTTCACATTATTATCTAGTGATTGATTGTGTTTTCTTGTCTTTTCGATCAAGTTTCTTGGAGGGTTAGGCCCAGTGGTGTAGTTGTCATGATTTTGTTGGAAAATTAAGTGATAAGTTAAAATCAGTGAATAGGGCATATACAGTGGCTGATAAGATAGTTTTTTTTTTTTTTTTTTCATGCCTATGGTTAATGGTTGATTGGAAAATGGAAAGTGTCATTTTGCATTGCCTAAAACTTACCACTCATTCACATGTTTACATAAGTATTTGTGAGGAAACTGATATATAATCTCTTAAACTTGTAACATTATCTACGGGGGTTCCTATAAAATTGAATAGAAAAAAATTAATCACTTCTGAAAATTAAATCTTTGGACACATAATTTTTTTTCTCTTCATAATGTGCACCACTTTTTGAAACCAAAATTTGATATAAACATTCTAATAGATTAAAATTAGGATAGTTACAATAATCACCTGAGGTTTGGAATATTTACAAAAAAATAAGAGAAGCTTCAAAATATTAGAAACCCCGCTCAGATTTGATTTCAGCCTTAAATGTGAATGAATAATTGTAATATTTTTTTATAAATTTAAGGGATTGTTTGAAACGTTTTTTTACTTATGAGTGAGTAAAAATGTAATAAGAAACAAACTTTTAAGGAGGTTTAAAACTTTTTTAAAATGCCCAAAAGGCCCAAACCAGTTTTTTTTTTTTTTTTATAATTATCCCTTAAAATTAATTAATGGGGTAGTCACGCCTCATTACCACTCTCCACCTCATAGAACTACAATAGTGTGTACAGACAACTTCTACTAACGGAGGGAAGAACAAAAATATAATTGAAGTAACTTCGTCATTATTTTCAAGCAAAATTAGAAGTTTTTCAATAAATTTGAATATATAAAAATAAAAGAAAAAATGTCATGCATAAGCCAAACAACTGACGAATAATTTAAAAATAAGAGAATAATCAGACAAAAAGATGAAACCCAAGTCACATGCCGACTGAGCTAAAATTGTATCTTCATTAAAACCTACTACGAAACCCACCTCGCGAAAAATCATTGTAGAAAAAGAGACTTAAAAATTAATAAAAGGCAAAACAAATTGCAAAACACTATCCGATGCATAGTCCAAAAAGCAAAGAGGACGCAGCTCGCCCCGTGCGAATCGTCAAACGCGAACAACAAACAAAGAAACTCCTCCCAACTAATGTCTAAGGTGATGAAAGAATGCGCATCCATGCAAAGAATAACCTCGTAAGAGAATTATAGAAGAATCACCTAAATATCATAATTTTTTAACAAACATTAAACTTAGCAAAACCTTGTTTGCTTTAAGTTTTCAATAATTATCCCAATTAAGACTCCAATCCTGCAAAAGCCAATTCAAATGGGCCAAGAAAGTGGAACTGGAATCTTAGAATGGAGTAAGATGGCCCGTACAGTTTTATTTTATTCTTAGGCTGGGCCTAAATGAGTTGCCATGATTGGGCTGACTAAATGTTTTAGTTGGTTTTCAATAAAAATGTGCTAATGGAGAAAGATATAGGCCCAATTGTAGTTTTATATAAGTATTAAAAAAAGTAGTACATCAACAAGAGAGTTTTTTTTCTTTTTTTATTATTTATTTACAAATAGAATATACCATATATACACTTTACATATCTTCTTTCTCAAGAATTCATTTTATTTTTTTACCAAGAAGCAATAAATTTCATTTTTGTTAATCGAGAAGCGGAATAACTCAGAGTAAAATCGATGGCGGCTTTGCAGTATTTGAGACACTGCGAGATGCACACCCGGAGCTTTCTTCTGAGTGGTACACTGCGCTTTCAGATCTGTAATACCAGCGAGCTTGCGGCACCAGCTCAGCCTCAAGCTCGAGCAATTCGTCGCCCCTGCCGTCTTTCAGGTGCCAATATAGCCCTATTTTTATGTAAAACCGACTTTTGAGCCTACGATTATTTTTCTTAAATTTCTTTGTTTGCGCTAGTGGGTTTTTGTTTATGAAGTTCAGGAAATTTACGATTTTTGTTGAGTTTTTGAGTTTGAAAGTTTTGGAGTAGGTTTTGGTTTTAGGTTTTTTGTGCGATTTCTTAGGTGTGACTGTGAAGAACGAATAGTTTCCTGGGGAGAAAAGGAAAACGAGTTGCATAACTTATAACTATGGAAACAGGATTATGAACTTATGATATCACTAGAAATTACAACCGAAAATATTGGTTGTTTATGGATTGGTGCTTATATTTGTTGGTCTGTAGCTACTACTTGTTCATCTCTCTTTTTTTTTTTCTTTATTTCGTTCCTTTTTTTTCTCTCTCTATATAGTATATTTATTTCTTCCATTGCCCTGACTCAGGCGGGGGACGCACTAATACAGCTGTACCAAAATTTCATAACTGATTTTGAGACAAAGATCAATCTTTCTCAAGCTTGCTCATTTCGCGTCATTGTTTCGCTGAAGTATTCAGATAAAGAGGCTGCCATAAATTATCTTCAAAGTGTGATAGAAAAAGTCGTAATACCAGAGAATCGCGTATAGAGGAGCCTATACTTTATATCAATCTGCAGATTGCTCTGTTTAAGCTTGAGCATGGAAATAAAAAGAATGCAAGACACTTTAGAGGAGGGAAAAGAGTTACACTTGACAGCATGACTGACATTGATCCATCTGTGTATGCGAGCTACTATTGGGCTTCATCTCAATACCACAAATCTCGCTCAGAATTTGCAGAGTTCTACAAAAGTGTTTCCTTTATCTGGCTTAGCACTTCTGTGAGTCTTTATCGAATCATTTAAGCTGGTAAGATTTCTTATTGTTTGTTCAACTATGTATATATATATATATATATATATATATATATATATAGTTTGAATATCAATTTTGAGGACACCTGAAACATGACGTTAAGCATAAATGATGTAGAAGCAAATGTCTCAACTTGTGGTTGAGACATAGATATTTGATTAGATACCTTCATGTTTTTATTTTTATTTTCATATTTTTAATTGCCTGACTTGAATGTAATGACACTGGCCAAATATATAATAAATCGAACCATTTGATGTGGTTGTACCCTCTCCCCACTTTTGGTGTGGGAGGTCTTGGGTTTGGACCAAGTCCTGCCCCAGGACGGGACATTTCAAAAAAAAGAAAAAAAAGAAGTTGGAGAAGATTCAATAGTTTAAAGATAAGAAAATCTATATAGTTGATTGAAAATCGTGTTAGTTTTTGTAATATGAACAAGTATATACTCTTTTTGTTGAATAGTTAGGAAGATGCATTCCTTTTGTAGTTGAAAAATAGAACTCAAGCTTATATTTAGCCTAAAGGCAATGTCAGAAAACCACTTAAGGTTACGAGCAACTGTAATAAGCCATGCAAACTAGATTTTGGACTAGTTGCAGATAATCCACCTTCATTGTCCTTGTCAAGATTGCTATACCAAAAGGATCTTCAGTTTATTGCAATGAAGAATGATGCTTAATGTTGCTATTACATCATGCCATTCTTGAGTTGGGTGGCATACAACTACTTCCCTCTTGATTTTATAGAGTCCTAATGCATTTTTTTGTTTGATTATTATTGAAAGATGCAGTGTATCCTTGAGGTTGCTTGGTCTTGATTTGAAGGGATAGGAAAGTTGATTTTTTTTTTTTTAATATTTGTTATGTGTTATAGTATAACATTTCAAACTATTTCTAAAGAAATTAGACAAAGTGCTTAATATCTTTAGAATTTTTAGCCTTATTAGTATTGCATTGTCCTGTTGCTATTGTTATGTTGTAATTTATTGACCACTGTACCTTTGTTTGAGTCAGTTACTCTAACAAGAGGATTTTAAAAGTTGCGATGGGTGAATGTGGGTGAAAAATAAAGATATTCTAAATTGAACCACCTGAATGCTTAATATATTTCCGTTATCACTTCTTAATTCTCTTATGCAGGAGAATGATAGCAACACATTCCCCGATGGCATTATAAAAAGCTTCATAAAATTCATCCTGAATTATGGGAATTTTTCTATGCTTGCTGATCCAATTCATTCTTAGTTTTTCTGTGCTTTTTATATCTTTCAAACTGTCATCGCCAATAGGATTTACACTATTTTGATAATCTTTTTGGTCATCTTCTTAATATTTGTATTATAAACACTTGATGTCAATGAAGCATGTTTAACCCGGTATCTTTTAGAATTCTTTCTTCATGTAGAATAACAACAATTCATTATTGTGAGTTGTTTATTTTTTTCTTTGTTTTCTAGGATTTAACATTTGATTTATCCTATCAGCATTGTTGGGGGAAAAACATCTACAACTTTGGTGAACTTGGACATCCAATTGTAAGTAATTTACCAACAGCTTATTATGTTCAACCTTTATTTCTGACCTCTATAAATGCTATGGGATTTGGATTACTTGACTTACTTGACCTTCTGTTTCATTCCTTTCTATTCTTGGAGAGAATAGTGTTAAAAAATTGTTAGAAAAATAAGAATGAATTTTGAGAGTTTTGATTGATATCGATGAAAATGTGATGATGATAGTTGATGTGATGGTCTTTTTAGTAAAATAGTGACTGAATGTGACGGTGATTGGAAAATAGAGAGAGTGAATTGTGTATTTGTGATAAGAAAAAGTGTAATGATGATAGGCGATGAGATTTTTAGTAAATTTAGAATTGAAGGCGATTGATGATTGAGCAAGTGAAAATGAGCTTGATAGGTGTTTCTTGAAAAATTTCACAAGCGATTGCACTTTGGGCAAAATATTTTGATCGAAAATTTTGCAAAATCTTCTCACTACCAAGCACTGCCTAACCTTTAGTCTTGGGGCTAGACAACAGATACTTTCATTATAAAGTGAATGAGGTTGCTCTGAGATTTGCCCTTTTTTTTTGTTGACAAATCACTACTTTGGATCTGATTTTTCCTTTTTTTTCGGTTTGAAATTTCTACAGATTAAAAGTCTTCTAGGGACTAAAGTTGAGTGGCTATATTATATTCCTTGAAGCATTCAACTCTGGTGATTTGGTTCTATCAAGAACTGTGCCATGTCCATAGAGCTGCTCTGGTTAGCCAACCAGCATTAGTCCAGAATGAGAAAAAGCTTCTGGAGAAGATCAACATTCTCTGCTTGATGGAGATTATCTTCAGGTGAGTCAGAGGAAATAACAAAATTAATAATAAAAGATTTCATTGCTGTTTTTCAGACAGTCGTATTGCACTGGAATGCATTCACATTGAATTCAAAAACATGTGTTGCCTGCAGTCGTCCGTCTGAAGATAGAACTATTCCTCTAAGTATCATTGCGGAACGAACAAAACTTACTGTAGAAGACGCCGAGCATCTTCTGATGAAGAGCCTTTCGTGTAAGTGCATAGAATATTTTCTGTTACTTGGCTATTAAGTCGAATTTATCCATTATTGAACAAAAATCATATGATAATTACCAAAAACCTGGAGGCTTGGGCTAATTATAAAAGGTCGAGAGGTTTTTGAAAATTGCAAAAACCCTTGAGGCTTGATTACGCTCTTCCATTTCTCCTTCATAAGCAAAAACATATCAAAAAGCCCCCTCATATTTATAGAAATATTACAGTTATCACCTTAAATTCAAGACAATCAAATCTGAGGGGCTTTTGTGTTTGAAACATCTCTAGTTTCTTTCGTAATTAGCCCAAACCTCAGGTTTTGCTGTATTTATCCCAAATTATATTGACCATGAAGCGCTGTGTGACACATTTGCTTTTATGCACCGGGACAGTTAAAAGGAAAAGAAAAGCAACGTCCATTCTGGTGCAAATTAGTTTCATGCTGTCATCCTATTTCCGTGTGTTGCAGGTTCATCTGATTGAGGGAATTATCGATCAAGTTGAGCAAACTGTGTACGTTTCCTTGCGGGTGCAGCCGTAGAGTTTTAGGGATTCCTCAGATCAAGTCGTTATGGATCGTCTGGACAATTGGGTTTATAAAGTACACACTGCTTTGTTGTCCGTTGAGGCCGAAACGCCTGATCTTGTTGCAGCATAATCGTCTCGGTTTCACCATGTTGTATGCTTTCTTCTGCATTGCTTGCAGTATTTTTTGTGTTTTTATTTTCTGATAGCAACAGAGTTCTTCTGCAATATTCTATATTAATTTTGTTTTTATTTTCTATGGGAAGAGCAAATGCAGTATTATCTGTATTTTCATTTTATTTGGAAATTAACGGTAGAGTCTTTGCATACATGATAGTATGATACTACTGCAATTCAATGCGATTTTATGAATTTTACTCAAGTAAATTCAATTCGATTTTATGAATTTCCCTTTCATTAAAATTTATAAAATATCTTTGAGGTTTGTCCAAATTAGTGACCTTCATATTAAAATTACATCCGCTAATATTTTATTTTTCTGTCACGTTTATATTAGTGAAATGGACAAAATAGTCATTTTAAAATGATTCAAATGAAAATTGCCATGTTTTTTAGACATATCTTTTTATCCATGGGGTGTAAAATGACATTTATACCTCTTCTAGCATGTTTGTTTGATATTTAGATTATTTTTCTTTCATTTATCTCTATGCATTTTCTTACTCTTTCTTTCAAGTTTTTTTAAAAAAAAAATTGAATCAGATTTTTCGCTTTTAAATATGCACATTGATTGCTCTAAAAGAGGATTAATTTAATGTATTATACATAAACGGATTTATAACAAAAATTTACGTGGTTCAATTTTGCTTTTGAGAAACAAAATAAAGCAATATGTAAATTGAACGGGGGCATACTG